>JAWWMU010000075.1:2317820-2328804 GCA_035048155.1 Cinnycerthia olivascens
AAATTCTAGACCAAGGCCCAAATTCAGACTGATCAGAAGAATGAATTAAAACCACAGCCAAGAAACACGCATGCTCTAAAATGGCGGAACCAAGGAGCGGCCGTGCAAAACAGTTCCTAAAATCATGGAAATAAGTTCTTAGAAAAGTTTAAATATCCATATTTAAGGGGGTTTCTCTAAAACAACAGGCGTGCTCTTGGCTCTCGGCCAGAGACACCCTGGCCATGTATTTTGCTACCAAGAAAGTGAGCTTCGTGAGGAGGAGGCGGCGGCAGCAGCCATCAGCCTCCCGCTGGCGGGACCCCTCCGCCTGCAGCCTGCCTTGGCTGCCGAGCCCTGGGCGCAGTTATCGCCCTGGTCCTCCGCAGCGATGTGTCTCGCGGCCTCCGAGCCGGAGTGATTTGCGGTTTCCCGCTCGGTACCGGGGCCGCCGCCGCCGCCTCTGTCCCGAGCATCCCCAGCGGAACACAGCGTGCGGCGGCGGCGCGCCGGTCGGGCGGGTGTGCGGACGGACCGCGGGCCGTGCCGCTATTGGCCGGCTGGACCCGGGCCGTGCCGCTATTGGCCGGCTGGACCCGGGCCGTGCCGCTATTGGTTGGTAGCGGTGCGCCCGCCCCGGCGCTCCCCCGGCGCGGCGGCCGCGATGGCGGTGCGGGGCCAGTGCCCCGAGTGCGGGTCGGAGGCCCTGGTGGAGGACGCGCACTATGCGCAGCAGCAGCTGGTGTGCGCCGCCTGCGGCTGCGTCCTGTCCGAGGGGCTGCTCACCACCACCTACACCGACGAGGAGCATCTGCGAGGTGCGGCACGGCAACCGGGAGCTCGGGGTGGTGCAGAACCGACCGTGCGAGGCTCGTTTGGGCCTCTCCGTGCTGTGACTCGCTGTGCCGTGCGGGAACTGCCAGCTCGGACCGGCCGCTTCCCCTCCCTCCATCTCCCCAAACACCAGCGGGGTTTTCCAGCCCAGGGCACATCCACAGCACCTCCCTGGTTTCGGCTCTGAGCCGGTGATGAGCTTTAAATTTAAACCGTGCAATCTCTCATTGTTCAAAGAGATTATTTAAATCCCATTTAAATCTCTTCGAAGGGCTCTCAGTGCAGCGGAGCAGCCCCGAGGCCGTTGCCTGGCTCTGCCTGCAGGGAATCCCTGGCTCAGAGGAGATCCCACGGCTCGCTTGTACCTGTGCTGCTCTAGCTCAGAGCCCTCAAAGAGTTCTGATTGTCGGAGTCCGCTTCTGTGGGCATCTATTGCCCCAGATCCACATGTCTGTATCCCGGATTCCCTGCAGGACTGACCGAACCTACCCTGTTTTTCAGAGGTCGCCTATTCCCAGAGCACTGGCCAGAAGGAGCAGCAGAGCCGCTGCCTGCAGCGAGGTAAGAGCAGTTCCTGCACGCCCTCAGCCTCCCTGGCTGCCGCTCCGGTTTTTTTCCGGTGCTGAGAAATTGTCCAAAACCTTTCGGAGGCAACGGCAGAGCCGGGGGAGGGCTCTTGGTGCTGCTTCCAGCGGTGCCCGCCCTGTCCTGAGGGGCCGGGAGGGACTGGGCCGCCTGCTGGAGTTCCGCGGAGGAATTCCCTGATCCCGGATGACATCCGATGTCCTCCCGCAGGGATCCGGCGGGTGCGGGACCTCTGCAAGGTGCTGCAGCTGCCGGCGGCATTTGAGGAGACGGCCGTGTCCTACTTGCAGAGGGCTCTGCAGCTCCCCACCTTCCGCCTGGCCAGCCTGGAGAAGAAGGAGCTGCTGGGGGGCTGCTGCGTGTTCGTGTCGTGCCGCCAGCACAACTGGCCCCTGACCATGGGCACCGTCTGCTCGCTGCTCTACGCCAGGCAGGAGCTGTTCGCCAGCGTCTTCCTGAGCCTGCAGAGGGAGCTGGGGCTCTCGGTGCACGCCCTCAGCCTGGCAGACCTGGTGACAACGCACCTGAGCAGGTGATGCGGCCCCTCCCTGCCCTTTGGCAGCCCCGGTTTGGCCTGGCTGGGTGGAGAGGCTGAGCTGTGCTCAGGCTGAGCTGGCTTTGTCCCTCCTTTGTCATACCTGGGCTGGGATTTTCATCCTGCCCCTCTCTCTTCAGCTGGGAGAGGACAGGGAGGTGCTCAGAGAGGAGCCAGAATCCCGGAGTCACTGAGGCTGGAAAAGCCCTCGGACACCATCGAGTCCACCCCATGCCCCGTGCCCACCTTGTCACCCAGCCCAGAGCACTGAGTGCCACCTCCAGGGACGGGGATTCCAGCACCTCCCTGGCAGCAATCCCAATGCCTGGGAGGCCTTTCCATAAAGGAATCCCCTGATGTCCCTGAGCAGCAGCGATGGCAGGAGCGGGGTGTGTTTGTGCCCTGACCGTGGCCTCTTGGCTCCCGCAGCTTCCGGCTCTTCCAGCGCTCGGCCGACGTTCCCACGCCCTTCCTGGAGGACAAGGAGCAGCTGCTGGCCAGGACCTTGGGCCTTGTGGAGCTGGCCAGCGAGACGTGGCTGGTGACCGGCCGGCACCCCGTGCCCATCGTCACGGCCGCAGCGTTCCTGGCCTGGAAGTCGCTGCGGCCCGGCCCACGCCTCTCGTGCCCCTTGGCGCGGTTCTGCCGCCTGGCGGGCGTGGATCTGCCCCCCCCAGCCCACCTCAGGCTGAAGGAGCTGCTGGAGATCCTGCTGAGTATGGCCTCCCAGCTCTCCTGGCTGCGCGGCTTCCGCTTGGACAGCAGGACGGTGGTGAAGCACATCGGGGACCTGCTGCAGCACCGGCTGTTGCTGCTGAGAAACGCCTTCAGCCAGCAGCAGGGGGACAAGCAGCAGGGCCAGGGCTACCAGGACCCCCCAGGCCAGGACCCCCCAGGCCAGGATCCCCCAGGCCAGGGGTGCCAGGGCTCCCAAGGCCTGGACCCCCCAGCCCATGGCTCCCAAGGCCAGCACCCCTCAGGCCAGGACCCCTCAGGGCAGCACCCCTCAGGCCAGCACCCCTCAGGCCAGCACCCCTCAGGCCAAGACCCCCCAGGCCAGGACTCCCCAGGCCAGCACCCCCTGGGCCAGGGCTCTCCCAGCTCCCCCCCGATGCCGCAGCGCCAGGGCCGTCCCTGGGCAGGGAAGGGCCAGCTCGGGGGTCCCCTGCGGCCGCTGCTGCCCCCCTGCCTCATCCACCCCCGGAAGAGGCCGCGTGTGGCGGCTCCAGCTGCTCCAGCCGTGGCGCTCACAGGCAATGAGCCCATCTTGGACAGCGAGATCGAGCAGTACCTGCGGAGCCCCGAGGAGATCCAGGCCTTCAGGAAGGCCAAGGGCTGGCTCTGAAGGTGCCCCTGTGGCCCAGGGGATGGCGCTGCCAGGGACTGTTTGGGGACCACAAGCGTGAAGCCCACCACGTACAGAGTGTGCTGATGAGCTGTGGGGAGGGAGCAGCCGGGGTCCTCCTTAATGTGCTGGACCAAAGTGGGGCTTTTTATGGGATCATGTTGCATTTCTGTTACAAATAAATAGAAGTGCAGGTGCCAGGCTTTCCAGGGCAGCCTCACCTTGGACTTCTCATTCTACTTTGTGAGGGTCAAAAAACTGCAGGCCAGGCTGTGTTTGAACATGAAGTCTCAGAGAAATAACAGGAGATCTTGGCAGATTGGCATATCTTTAATATATTAAACAAAACATATCTGCTAGAAACATTCTATTCATATAAAAATGCAAAAAGACCCCTTTAAAGACATTTCTTTGGCATATTTCCCTCCCCTCCCCCCGGATATTGCAGGAAGCTCTGTTGATATGTCATTCGCTTGTAAACAGACAAAACAAAGTGTAATTAAGAATACAAAGCTTTTTCTCTAATACTGTCACAATGCAGCAAGCAATAGAACCACGGGGCATCAGCCAGGCTGCAGTAGGGGTTTGAACTGTGTTAAATACCAGGGACAATGAAATATTTAACCATTTAATTGGGCAGAGAAGCCGAGGCAGGCAGGGAGTGGCAGGTTAAGCCCAGGGGTGCCCCAGCCCTGTGGGCTGAGTGGTTCCCAGGTGAGACCAATCCCCATTAAGTGCTTTTTCCTCCCCTGGCTCCTGGCCCTGCCAGCCCCACGACCCCTCGGAGGTAGCTACATTATTAAACTCATTTGCAGGTGGAGGAAACTGAGGCAGGGGAGGCTGGAAAGGGCAGGGGAGGCTCCAGGCTCCTACGTTCCTCCTCTGCTTTGTTGCAGCCTCTCTGTGGCCTGGCTGTTTCACCTGTGTGCTGGGTAAAAGTGGAAACGTGTTTTTCAGTGGGAACAGTAAGTGCTTACCCAGGTTCCAGCACTTTGGCTGTCCGAGGAAGGTCCCTAATTCCTTGGCATTGTTCTCTTGCCTTCCCAGGAATGGTCCCTGCTCCCCAGAATGGTCTCTGCCTGCTTAAGAGCAAACCTAGGTATTTTCTGAGCTTGAACACCTGGATTAAGGACACACAGCTGCTCTGGGCCTCTCCCATATCTTGGTTCCTTGGTGCTTTGGCACAGAGGGTCAGTCCTGGCTCCGGCAGCAGCACAGGTCTGCCAGCCCACCCCATTGCATGGTTTGAGGGCCTGGGAGCATTTTCTGGCTGTCATTTTAGTGCCTGGAGCCTTTTCTGGCTGTTACTTTAGTGTCTGGCATTCAAGCAGTGCAGACAATCACCTCACCTTGGAGCTGAGGCTCCTCTTACCTTGTGCTTGGCTTCGCAATATGGCTTTGGCACCGTGCAGCCCCCAGGGCTGCCAGGCAGGTAGAAAGGTTCCAGAGGGAGCAGCTGCTCTCCAGAGGCAGTTTGCTCAGGCTGGGGTTGCGGTGCCTGGACGTAAAGGGCACTTGGAGTGGTCCCTCAGTGGGAATATTGCAGTCGTGGCACGAGTGGGCCCTGGCCCAGCGCCGCTCCCAGGGCACCTCGCGCCACCTTCGGCTCTGTCTATACATATATACATTCAATAATATAGCTTTGAAAAATAGACATTTCCTCTGTAGAATATAAAATAGCATTTAGGATCAATCTCAAGTGACATGCAGGAGTGATTAAAGCCCGGCTGCCATTCCAGCTGCTGGCGGGCAGGGATTGCCTGGAGCCGCCGGCACCGCAGCGGGAAGCTCGGTGCCTCCTCGGGGAGACGGGTGGACCCGGGCTCGGGCCGTGCCCCGGAGCCCCCAGCTGTGCCCCCCATCCCTTCTAGTGCACGTGGTGATGCCCGCAGCGCTGCCACCGCCGTGCCCGAGCAGCTCCGGCCGCGGCTCCCGCAGGAAAACGCTGCGGCCCTTGGTCCTTGCCCAGCTTCACACGGTGGTTTCGCTCTTCCAGAGGCCGGTCTTCATGCCGTCGGCGCTGGCCAGGTTGATGTCGTACTTGCTGCCCTTGAGGCCGCCGTTGTGGCTGCCCACGTTGAGGGGGTAGGAGCGGCGCTTCGCCTCCCTCTCGGCGCCGCCGCCCGGCCGCAGGTTGTCCCGGCTGCCGCTCCTCCGGCGAGCCTCGGCCAAGTCGGGCACCCTCCGCCCGCCGTCGCTGCCCTCCGAGGGGCTGGGCACCGCGTCCCCATCGTGCGCCGGCCGCGGCCCCGCGCGGCCGCCGCTGGCCGGGCTGGTCCTGCCGCTGGGGAAGCTCTCGGTGTGGCTGTTGTGGAGGCTCCCGCTCTCGCTGGACGGATGGTCCGAGGGGCCCCGCAGCATTTTCAAGCGGTGGTGCTTCCCGTCCCGGCACGGCTTAGTTCTGCCCCGGTGGCTCCTGCGGCCGTGGAGGTTGCTGGTGTGCCTGACGGGCTTCCCGTCGGCGGCGTCGGGCTCCGGGCAGGGCGGCGGGCGGGCGTCCGCCTGGCCCTGGGCTACCTGCAGGTTGGTGAGCTTGCAGCGGCCCCCGGCAGAACCGGCGCTGCTGGGCGAGGAGGAGGAGGAGGCGCCGGAGCGAGCGGCCTCCGGTTCGCAGCCGATGAAGACCTGCGAACCGTCCTCCGGCCCCAGCCCGGGGTGCACGTAGGCCTGCATGGGCAGCGCGTTCCGGTAGGACGGGCAGCAGGAGAACCAGGAGCTGAGCACGTCCCGGCGCCGGAGGCAGTGGTGCGCGAAGATGAAGAGCCCCAGCGCCACGGCGGTGACGCCGTAGAGGCAGCTGAAGACGATGTTCAGGTACCAGCGCTGGGACACGGCCATGGCGCCGAACGTCCACAGGGCCACGTACAGGGCGTGGGTGGCCACCAGCGCCCAGAATTGCACCTGCAGGGAGTAGACACCGTCCCCTTCGGGGCAGGGCGGCCCCGAGTTCAGCGTCACCGAGATGGACCCAGAGTCTGTCAGGAGGTCACTGGTCCCCCCCAGCCGTGGCGGTGGCTCCAGCGGCTCCGGGATGTCTTTCTGGTGCGAGGGTCGGCACTGGAGGCTGAGCCCGGTACAGAGGAAATAAATCCAGGTGACGAGCAGGATGAAAGCCACGGGGACGTAGAAAGCGCCCAGGCTGGGCCGCCACACCAGCCAGCAGCTGTGCGGGAAGAGAGGGGCTCTGAGGGGTCGTGGCGTGGGGCTGCTGGGCACCCCTGCATGGGCTCTCTGCAGCTGTGCCAGCTGCCTGGACGATTTTTTCCCAGTACATGGATAACTCTCAGGAAAAAACTCACTGACCTTTTCCCAAACTTCTACAGATTCCCAGTGCCACCAGTTCCCCTGCCCCAGCAGAGGGAGACCACCCATGTGGGAGGGAGGAAGGGTCGAGCAGTGACACTTACTAGGGGTTGTTGTCGTGGTAGTTTTGGATGTTGACAGCTGCTGTGATGCCACAGATGATGAGGGGGATCCCGCCGGCGATCAGGTAGAACCTGGGGGGAGGGGAAGAATCACTGCATGCCTGGAGCCTGCAGGAGAGCACGGGATGGGCCTGTCCAGAAGAGCAAGTCCTCCCCAGCCCCTGGAGATGCCCCTGTGGGGCCGGGGCAGGGGGGTCCGTACCGCAGCATGGGTCTGGGGGCTGCCTGGGACGTGTCCCTGTCTGGCTGCTGTGGCGCCTTCCAGGTCACCTCCTTGTAGAGCACTCGGGCCTTCACCGCCATCCAGAGCAGTGTGGAGAGGGATGAGTAGTGCAAGATGATGCCGACCTGCAGGAGGAGGCCACGGTTGGGGAGGGGGTGCTGCTGCCACGGCCGTGCCCCCTGGTGCCCGTCCCACGGGGCGCTGCCCGGTACCCACAGCCTGGCACACGGCCCGGTAGCCGGTGAGGGTGATGCCTCCAGCAAAGACGGCGGCCGTCATGGCGATGTGAAAGCAGAGGTTAAGGAGCATGTGCCAGCCCTTCCGCGGGATGAGGATGGTGCTGCAAGAGCAAGAACATGGTGGGGATCTGGGAGCTCCTACCTGGCCCCAAGAGAACCATGACTCTCTTTGGCACAAATCCTGCCCCTGGGGGAGGCACCAACAGCCTGTCCCCGGCCATGGAGCGTGGCTGGATGAGAAGCTGTACAGGAGTGTGCCTGCACATGGGCAAAGGACCAAGACCCAGGGCCGCTCACTGGGCAGCACATTCCTGGAGGGTCATTCCTAAGAACCCATGTCCTAAAGGGCCATGTCACTGAACTGCCATTCCCCTACACCTTCTCCTGGCTGTTGGCACCTGGGGAGCTCCTCCTGCTGCCCACAGAGACACCCACCCCAGCAGGGCCCCCAGAGCACCAACACAGGCAGTGGATGCTCCCTCACCTGTGATGGACGATGTAGGTGATGATGGTGGTGAAGAGGCAGAGCAGCAGCACGGCCGTGCAGGTGTACATGGCCGGGTGCAGCACCTCCACAGCGCCTTGCGCCTCGCTGGGGAACCCGCTGAGCTCCTGCACAGCAGAGCACGGCCCATCAGACCCCACGGCACCACCCCTGACCCACCCCACTGCCCTCCTGCAGCCCCCACGCTCCCCAGCCTGGCAGCACTCCCAGCCTGCTGCTCACCCCACACCTACCATGAGCACGGCCACGTTGCTGAGGTGCCGGCAGTGCAGGGAGGTGACGTTGGGCTCACGGGCGGCCAGCTGGCACCCCTCGGCGCTCCAGCCCCCCATGCCCCCCAGCACCTCGAAGTTCCAGTATGCAGCCACGGGGTCCGTGCCCTCCCCGGGGTGTCGCAGGGACACAGCCACTGGCTCTGACAGGTTCCCCACTCCACAGCCATCTGCAGCCACAGAGAAACCTGGTCAGCAGAACAAGTGGCACCCCTCCACCTGCACCCCCGGAGGGGCTGGACTCAGGGGCCTCTGCATACCCACAGACACATTGCCATCCCCCCAGGGATGGCTCTGCACTGCGGGAGCACCAGCACAATGCCTCAGGGAGCCCCACGGGGCACCCCAAGCACCCCACCATGCTGCCCTTACAGGTCCCGGCGTAGATGACCGGGGTAGCCACGCTGCGGCGTTTGCCATCGTCGGCCAGGCGGGAGGAGTTCCCGGTGCTGCAGAAGAGTTTCCCGTTGCGGAAGACCAGCAGCTGGAGCTTGCAGTCGGCCCCCGGCGAGGCTGGGGCGGGGCTGGCGAACAGGCTGGGGGGCAGCTGGATGGAGGCCAGGGCGATGCTGTTCTGCGGGTGCACGGTCACTGGTGAGCGGGGGCCGACCCCCAGACCCCCACCCCGCGGCGTTCCCGTACCTTGATGTGGAAGCTGGTCAGGGAGACGTTGGGTCGCCCCGTGGTGCAGCGGAGCCTGAGCTGCTGGTCGGGCGTGGGCTCGGGGCCCCGCTCGGCCGGGGGGCCACGTCCTGGGGGGGCCCCATCCCACCGCTGGAACGCCACGCAGCTCAGCCCCACGTAGCTTTCGGGCTTCACCACGTACGCCTCGAAGGCGATGTTGCGAGAGTTCTGCCGGCATCACGGGGGAATCTTCAGCCCCAGCACGGGCAGAGACCCCCCTGGCATAGCCAGAGACCCCATGCCAGCAGCCCACCCACCCCTCCTTCCTGTACCCAGCCCCAGCCTGTGCTCCCCCTCACCACTGCCATGTGCTGGGAGTTGCTGCCCAGTGTGTGGGCTGCGATCCTCTCCAGGGAGCGCACGATGCTGGTGCAGGCCTTCTCCTCCTTCTGGGACATCCATAGGATGTGGTCATCCACCAGCATGATGTTGCTGGCCATCTCCACGATCACGTCTGTCAGCTGGGGACAGCAAGCAGCTCTGCAAAGAGCTACCACCGTCCCTCATGGAAACACCCCAATTCGTGCTTTTCTGCCCCAAAAACACCCGGCTGCCCTGGGGCAGGCGGGGGACACCTGCAGTGCTCATTACCTGCTTGATCTGGTCCACGTAGCCAATAAACTTCTCTATCATCTGGGCCACATAGAGGACATCAACCATGTCCGAGAAGTTGGCTGCCTCGGCAGTGTAGACGCGGAGCTGGTGAGCCAGGGTCAGGGCGTTGGAGGCATTGATGGGCATCTGCAGGGCGGCACGGCCACGGCGGGGCCACGGTCACCGGCTGAGCCCCGTGCGGCCCAGCCGAGCTCCCGGGCCCCCACTCACCAGCACGAAGGTGTAGAGCACGCGGGTGATGTCGTTGGTGTAGAGGCAGTGCGAGTAATCGCCTTCCTCCCAGCGCCCGGTGCGGTCGCAGCGTCGCCACGCCTGCTTCTCACCCGCCGAGCCCACGCCCGCCGGGCCCGCTGCGAACGGGTGCTGCAGGCAGGGCTGGTAGGCCGTGATCCCTGCCAGGGTGCGGGGCCACCTGCGGGCACCGGCACTCAGTGACCGCGGGGCACCCGCCGCCAGCAGCCTCGTCCCGAGCCTGCTCCCCCCGTACGGCCCCTGTGCAGCTCCAGCCGCGGGCACCGCAGCCCCTCTGCCGCCGCCCCCGCGCTCTGGGAAGGCCGGTGTGATGCTCTCCCTAAGCCCCCACCCTCTCCAGTCCCGTATTCCGCTCGGCTCCGGCAGCGCAGGGGGAAGCAGTGAGGGGGGGCACTGCTAATTTGAGCCACATTGAATGTGCCAGTAATTTATATTCCGTAAGAGCCCCGCCGGGGTTACGGCGGGAGCCCGGAGCCTTTCGTCTCGTGCCAGAGAAATTCCAACACCTCCGCTGCAGGAGCCAGGCTGCGCCGCCGGCACGGGAAGCCTTTCAAAAGCGCCCGCGCTCCGCGGCCGCTAATCGGTGCCAGACGCGCGGTCACCTGCGGCGAGCAGAGGCCCCCGCACGCACCGCTCGCTCTCCGTGTGGCACCGGCCACGTGTGTCTCCCCCTGCCGCCGCACCTGCGTCGCCGCGGTCCCCACCTGAAGTCCCCGCGGTTGTTGGTGACCCGCTCGGCAGGGCAGTAGGATGCGGAGGTCTCCAGCACCACGATCTCCACCTTCTTGCTGACGTTGCCCTGCGATGTGGAGACTGCGCATTCCCACTCGCCGTTGGCGGAGACGTGGATGTTGGAGAGGATGAGCTCGCTGCGGGCACAGGAGAGGGGCTGGCACGGCGGGGCTACCCCACAGCGATCCCCCGAGCTTGGGGACATGGGGACACGGGCCATGAAGCACCAAAGGACACTCAGCAGCCCACCCACGGCACTTGGTACCCACAAACCTGTGCGTCCTGTGGCCACGAGTGGTCGTCCCCATCCCCATCCCATCCCTAACTCTGTCCCCATCTCAATCCCAATTCCATCTCTATCCCAATCCCGACCCCATTCCCCTCCCGGTCCCCATCCCTGACCTGGTGATGAAGGTGCAGTCATGGATGAGACTCTCCTCCACGATCACGCCCGTCTGCTCATCCTCCTGCACGGGCTCGCGGTTGTGGAACCAGCGGATCTGGGTGGTGTTGTCCAGGTACGTGGCCGTGCACTGGAAGGGCAGCCGGTCGCCCTGGAAAACCACCTGGCGCAGCGACGGGATGAGGTGGTGGGTGTGCAGCTCCGGGGCTCCCGCTGCGGGGGACACAGGTGAGCCCGCGCCGCCGCCGCCGCCGCCGCCCCCGCCCCGGCCCCGGCTCACCGCAGCGGAGCTGCCCGTCCCGCACCGCCCGCAGCGCCGCGCCGCGCAGCTGCCGCGGGAACGCGCACGCCGTCCG
>JAWWMU010000075.1:2328904-2339454 GCA_035048155.1 Cinnycerthia olivascens
ACGCCGTCCGCTCCGCGATCTGCGCCGGCCGCTCGCGGGCCCAGCGCAGCACCCAGCGCAGGTTGCAGTCGCACGTCAGGTACTCGGTGGCAAAGTCCCTGCAAGGGATTGGTGTCACGGGGCACCCGCAGGGCTGGGTCGCCCACCAGCCCCGAGAGCCTCGGCGGGACCCTCCTGGGCGCTGAAATCCCAGGGCACCAACTCACACGACTTTCAGGGAGGGGAGCTCGTCAAAAACTCCGGGCGGGAGGCTGGAGAAGATGTTTCCGGACATGTTCCTGAGGGACAGGAGAGAAAGATAGCATGGAGAGGGCCAGGGAGCTGCTGGGAGAGCGAACATCTCCCAGGTCCCTTGCTGTGCCTGCACACCTCCTGGCTTTCAGGAGACAGGGGACAGGGCTGGCCAGGATGTCCCCAGGGAGCCACTTACAGTCGGAGGAGGTTGGGGAGCCCCTGGAAGACGCTGGCACTCAGGCAGCCAATGCGGTTGTTGGAAAGGTCCCTGCAAGGTGAGTGGAGGGGGCATCAGGGCTGGGGATGCCCCCCTGTCCCCGCTGTTGTCCCCAGGGCCAGCCCCGGGTGGTGCAAGGGGCTGCACAGGCACTTACAGCCGCTTCAGCTCGAGGAGGCTGAGGAAGGCGCCTGGCTGCACTGTGCTGATCAGGTTGTTCTTCAGGTCCCTGCGGGGAGACAGATACAGATCTTGGGGCGTGCTGTGGGGAGCCCCATCTCCAGGAGACACGGCACAGGGGGCACGGGCACGCCCGTTCCATCCTCATCCCCTTCCTTGGCCCCTCTAGGCGCTGCCAACCCCCTGCGAGGGCCTCGTTAGCAGTTTTCCATCCCATTTCTCTCTCGTTATCTCTCCGAGGGATGCAGGGAAAGCGCGAGGCTCCCCGCGGCTCCCGGGGGGATGCCAGCCCCTGGGCACACTCTGGGTGCCCTGCGGAGCAGCGAGCGGCCCTGCAGGCTGGCAGTGGCTGCTGGCACCGGCCCCACACGCTTCCGGAACAGCCGGATCCCGGCGGGTTATCTCCCGTGTACGGGATAAGAACACGGCCCCGGACGGTCTCTGCGGCGCTTGGGAAGCTCGTTCGAGCAATTAGCCTGATTGCAGGCGCACATCTAATCAGGGGCTCGCTTGGCACGCACCGCGCGGGGCGGCTGCCGGCAGAGTGGGGAGCGCTGGAGGCACCGGCTGCTCTGTGCAGCCCCTGGGACCCGAGGCAACTTCTGCTGAACACCGGCGCTGCCCGGGAGAGGAAATGGGATCCATATGGATCCGAGTTTATTTATAGAATTCTCCGCGGGGCTCTCTCTGGGTCTCCCGCCGCTCTGCCTGCGGCCCTGGGACACCCCGTGAGCCACAGCCCCGTTGGCCGGGATGGGAAGCGGTGCAGCCCCTTCCAGCAGACCCGGGGTGCGAGGGAGGAGTCCGGCCGGGGAGATGAGAGGGGCCCCTCAGCCAGAGGAAGCGCAGCCGGCGTCATCCCGGCCCTTCTCGGCTGATGCAACAGCGCTGCCCCCGCCTGCCTTCCCCAGAGCTCCTGACGGACAAACGCTGCCACGGCCGGCAGAGCAGACAGGAGCGCGGACAGGTGTGTACAGGTGAGCGCTGGTGCTGAAGGAACAGCTCCGCTCACCTGCGCCGCCACCGCCAGGAGTTCTGCTGCCGACAGCCGCCCCACAAACACCCGTCCTGCAAAGCCCTGCTTCGTGCCCAGGGACGCCACTGCTGCCAGCCCCCGTCCCCTGGGATTTCCAGGGACTCCCACCTCCCAGAACACCCCCAGCATCCCCTGCCAGACAAAACACATCCAGTGACAAAACGTGCGGCCCCTGGCTCAGGTCTGGGGGGTCTGGGTGCTGCAGGGACCACCAGCCAGGGATGGGACCCACCAGGGACCGCGCTGGGCCTCAGGGCTTTGCAGCCAGCCTGGCGCTTGACCAGCGGCAGCCTTCCTCACTCAGGCGCTTCCTCCCGCGGGCCAGGGCCGCGGCTGCTGCTGCTGATTTCCGATAAGGCTCCTTTTTTTCTGTGTTCTGCTCGTTTGCTTTTGCATTTCCTGCGGTCCCGGGCCCTCTCCTCTCCCCAGCCCCGGCGGGGTGACGCTGCAGGCATGAGAGCCAGCAGTGGCTCGGTGCCACGTGTGCACGGGGACACCCCAGCACCACATGTACCTCCCCAACCACCAGGAGTGCACAGAGACCCCCCCTGCAGCAAACCCTGGCCCCAAGGACCCGAGCCATCCCGATTCACTGCCCGGAGCACGCTGGGGTGAGCCCACAGTTCCCTGTGCAACCACTGCAGCCCAGCACAGACAGACGGACGGTCAGAGTCCATCCTTGTCCCTGCTGTCACCCACCGAGGCCCCTCGCATCCCCCCAGGGCCGTTCCCAAGCAGGGCTCTGCTAATGAGCGCTCGCGGCCGCCGCCGCATACCGTCCCCGCTCAGACTCATTAATCTCATTACGCCGCTACAAATCACTGGACATGCCAAGCCGGAGGGGAGGTGGTCCGTGGGGGCACCCCTGACGCCCAGGGAAGGGGTTCTCCCCATTGTGCTGGGAGCCCCAAGCACCCACAGTGGGTAGCCAGGGTGGGCGGGGTCCTTGCCAGACCCAGGCTGGGGAGTGAGAGGCCCCGCAGCCCCCACGGTGTCCCCGCCATGCCAGCACGGGCTCTCCATGGGCCACGTCTGCGCCACTGCCCCAAACCGACCCGATGAAAACAATTATGGCTCCTGTCGAGGGCAATCAGGCGCGGCGCAGCGCGATGCGGCCGGCCGGGGTGGGGGAGTGCTGTCCGCCCGCTCCAGACCCCTCTGACCCCGCGGTGAGCAGGAGGTGACCTCGGGCAGCTGCTCTCCCAGGACATGGCGACCTTTAGGGGGACCCCAGGCACATGGGGGCTGCAGAGCCGTGACCCTCCCCAGGTGTGCCCCCCCGGCTGCTCCATGACCCCTTCCCCGTGTCCCACGATCCCTCCCGACACGAGGGCGCAGTGCCAGGCGCAGGAGGTGACCCCGCACCTTGACCCACGCTGAGGACGACCCAGCTATATGGGGATGGCGTCCCCAAGGTGGCCGCTTTGCCCTCACCCCAAAAACAGCCCCGTGGGGATTTCCACGGGAGCCCGCACAGCGCAGGAATGCGCGAGACCCTCGCAGGCTGCGGCGGGGAACAAAACACCCTCAGTGCCGGTCCCCGTGCCTGCATACCTACAGATCAAACCCATATGGGGGCCATAAATCTCCCCTTCTCGCAGTTCCCTCCATAGAGATGCCTTTCATGGAGAGATAAGAAAGTTGACTTTGTTCGGGGGGACAATGTCGCTTTTCATACCGGCCCTCACGGAGCGCGGCCCCCCCGACTCCTCCCGCCCCACTGCAGCTCCCGGGATCCCCGAGATGCCCGTGGATGCCAGTGGCAAATTCTGCGCTGCAGGGCTGCTCCTGCTGCAGCACATCGGGAGCAGAATGCGAGTGATGGTGCTACCACCTACCATGGAAACCCAACGTGCGTTCCACTGCCCCCCGCCCTCCTGCCCGACCCCCACTCACAGCTTCTCCAGAGCCCGCAGCCCGAAGAAAGAGCCGTTCTCCAGCACCGTGATCTTGTTGTTGCCCAGCAGCCTGTGGGAAGAGCAGAGAGGGGCAGCCCCGTTAGCTCACCTGCCACAGACCCCCGGCCGTGCTCTGGTGATAGGACCTGGCGGGGGGTGGGGACAGGCAGACCCCCACCAGAAGCCACGGCCCCGGCTGTGCCCCTGTGGTGGTGCTGGCCGGGGACAAGCTCCCATGGCCGGGGGGAAACATGGAATGCAATGGCCACGCTGGGATCAGAAGCTGTGTTGGGATGCCCCACATGGTCTACACGCCATGGATCACTCGCTGTCACGGGATCCCCGTGCTGGCTCCTGGGGCATCACCTCGGTGCAAGGAGTTACACGTGCAGGAGGTGACCCCCACGCCAGCACCAAGAGGGCACCCCAGGGACCTGCAGCTGGGAGGGGCTCCCCAGCTCCCGACGATCGCGGCATCGCGGCAGTCCCAGCAGTGAGATTTTATCCCAAACTAAAGCTTTGCCGACCAAAGGGCCCCTTGCCCTTTGGAGTGGACGAAGGGCACCAGCACCCGGCGATTCAGCCAGGAGCTCATTAAAGCTCGTCAGTGCAATTAGCAGAGCCAGACCCGGCTCCCGGGGACCAGCGTCGCCTCCCCGGGACTCCCGTGCGGCCGCGTGGGCACCGGCGACGCCAGCGCCGGCAAAGCGACCCAGAGACGGAGCGGGGGCAGGCGGCAGGCGGGCCGGGAGGACGCCCTGGAGCCCCGGCCGGGGGGAGCCGCGGGGAAAAAGGGCTCATTGAGGGCCGGGCCGGGGCTGTTTACACACGGGCTGAATTGCCGCTGTGTGCTCGGCCCGGCCCCTCCGGACGCGCTGCCCGCGGAGCCGCCGGCGCACTCGGCTCGGGGCAGGAGCGGCCCCGGGCCCGGCAGCCCCCCAGGCTGGGTGGGAGGGAAGGGCCGGGGTCTGGCAGCGCAGCCCCCGCATCCTGTGCTAATGAAGAGCCGCCACCGGGCACCGGCGCGTCCGCGGGGCCCTCGACCCGGCCGGCGGGGAGCGGAAACGTCCGGCGGCCCCGGCGGCTGTAAATTGGTTCCACACGCCGGCGGCCGGAGCTGCCACGGCCAGGGCCGTGCCTGACCCTCTCCTCCCCGCCGGGACCGCTCCTTGACAGGGCCCGGCTCGCCCCAGCAGCGAGCAGCGCGGCCGGCCCAGCCCAGGACCCTTCCCAGAGCCGGGCACAGCTTCCAGGGATGTTTCCATCCCTCCTGGCACAGCCCCAGCAGCCCATGGCGCGCCCCAATTCCCCGCCACGGCTTCGGTGGGGGCTGTTGCTCGAGGCCGTGCTGTCCCCAAGGGCTCCAGGAGGTTTTCATTCCAGCGGCAGGAGATTTCACAACCGAAGGCACGGGCTGTGCGGGGGGATGCAGGCGCTGTGCTCCGGCGTGCGGGCAGAACCCGAGCACCAGACCCGCGCCCCACCGGGAGCGCAGCGCTCGGCTGAGCCCCGGGGGTGCTCGTTCAGATCCCCGGGACTGTCGGCACCTCTGCCATAACACCACAGTTCCTGCCTTAAAAGGCAACGCTCCTGATTTCCAGCGGGATCGGCTGTCCCTGTGATCTGCGGCCCCACCCGGGGCCCCCGAAAGGCCGGGGCCCCCGCACGGCTCAGGGCACCCTGAGCTGCAGGTGCTTCCCAGGTCCGTCCCTTGTCAAGGAAAAGAGATCCTGTGCTGAAAAAAAGAAAAGAAAAAAGGCTGTGCTGACAGTGACAGTTTGCCCGAAACTTTTCTTCCCAGTAAAACTTTTCCTGGGTAGGGATCCTGGTTTTTTTCTTTGTGTCCCACAGAAGCCATCTGGGTCGCACTCCCCAGTTACAACCCATTTCCTCCAACACGGCTTTGTTTTTTTTCTCTAGTTTCATGGATATTATGTTCCAAATTGTTTTCTGTTTGGGTTTTTTGGATTTTTTTCTTTTCCCCAGGAAGTTCCCATCAGTCTCCACGGCATTTTCCATTCCCACATGTCCACAGGCAGCAGAGACGTGTGTGGGTTCTTGGCACTGTCCCCTCACAGGATATTACTGAGAACCCCCAAAATACAGCGGGATCGGTGTGCCCGACCCAGCCCATGGGGGTCACGGCCCAGCAGCCCCTGAGCCACTCTGGGGGTCCCGCTGTCGGCACGTGGGGATGGACCCGGAGCCCCCACCGCGTTTCAAACTCTGAGAGCTGCCCCTGGAGGAGGGATCAGCTGGGGGGAAGGGGATGCGGGGCTGTAACCCAACCTTCTGTCCCCGGCTCACCCAGGCCAAGCTGCTGTCGGTGGGCTGGGAGATCCAGGAGGGGCTTGCAGGAGTTCCCACACGCTCACCGAGGCCTGGGGGTGCAGGCGGGTCCCGGTGCCCTCCCAGCCCACCCATCTACATGCTTGGCAGGCCATGGAAACGGAGCCGTGGCCTTTGGAGCTGCTGCTCATCTCCCAGCTCAGGCTGGGACCCCTCAGCTCAGCAAGAGGAGCCCCCAGCCCCGTCCTGGAGCGATGAGCCGGGAGGGAGGGCTGCGGGGGGACCCCTCTCACCCCTCGGCCTCGGTGCCCGAGAGCGCCCGTGCCCTCCGGAATTCTCCCGCCCGAAACGGCACCCTCGTCCTGTCCGGTGCCCTGAGACCCTCCGGCCCCGCGGAGCGTGGGCGGGCGGGGGCTCCTGCCGGGGACAGCCCCGCCACCGCGGGGACAATCATCGGCTAATTGAGCGGCGGCTGGAAAAGTCCCGCTGCACAATGCGGGGATTAAGGGCTGGAGCACGGAGTCAAACGGAAACGATGGGGGATGCGTGGTGGGGATGGCGGGGGGAGCCCCAGGAGCATCCTCCCATCCCGGAGGATCCTGGAAGGGGGGCAGCATCCGTGCTTCGACCCCCCCGCGCCAGTGCTGTGCGAGCTTGGAGCCCGCGAGGCTGCCGGCAGAGAGATACAGATCCCTTCTTCTTCTCCTCCTCTTTTTTCATCTCAAAAAGAGGAGCCAAAAAGTGAAAAAAAACAAGATTGTTTTTTCAAGCGTGCTGGAATCCACTTGGATAAATAACAGCTCCAGAAACTGGGCTGCTGAAACAATAAACTTCCTCTGGACCCGACCAAAAAAGGACGCGGGGAGACGGTGGCTCCCCAGCCCGGGCAGCGGCGCGGGGGTTCCCGGGGGGCCGCGCCGGGGGCGGGGACCCGGCCCCGCTCTGCTCTCCAAGTGCGTTAATTCAAAGCATATGCCGGGAGCAGACCCGGAGCAGGCTGCGCCCAGAGCACGGCTCGCCGCCCTGCGCAGGGATTTCGGGAGGAGAAAAGAGGGGCCCCGGGGCCGCCGAGAGGTGCTGGAGGTTCTGGCAATGAGAGAGGCTCTGGGGGCGGCAGAATCACAGGAGGGGCACACAGCAACCTAGAGGGACCCCACGGAATCCCAGGGGGACTCTGCAGCATCCCAGAGGGACCCGTAACATCCCCGGGGGGAACCCGCGTTCCAGCAAGGACCCCACAGCTCCCAGAAGGAACCTCGCATTCCAGAGGGGACCCCATAGTATCCCGGGGGGACCCCACATCTTCCAGCCTAGTGGGGTTGGAGAACCCAGACCTGGGGGGTCCCGCCCTCCCTGCTTTGTTTGGGTGCTCGGGGGCTCTTCCCCTCCCTGTGCCGTGCCTGGGCGTTTCCTCCAGCCTCGCGTCACGCTGGGCTATTTCGGATGGTGAAAATTATTGTTCCAACCCTTGGCTTTTGTTAGCACAGGAAAAATAAGCCCCGGAGAGAGGGCGAAGCCTCCCGGGCCAGCCTGGGTTGGGATGCTCCAGCACACCGGGCAGCACCACAATCTGCAGGCCCTGGAAAACCCAAACCTGATGGAGCTGCAGCCCAATAAACAACAAATAAAAAGCTGGAGAAGGCTTGAGGAAGAAACCCTCTGCAGGGCTCAGGATAGAGCGGCCTTGGAGCAGGGAGTTCAAGTAGAACTGGAAATTGGTCATAAGTCAAAGCCTTCTCTTCCCTGCAGACAATCTGTAATTTCAGTGCAATCAAGCTGTGCACATAAATGAGGCCTGGGCTGGGATTCCACATCTGGAAGAGGTTTGGGCTCCCGCCCGTGTGACAGCGGGGCTGGCCGAGCCTCTGCAGCTCTCGTTAGGGATATGTCGCTTTTTTCACCGGGCGATTAGCACAGGGGTCAGCTGGGGAGGATTAAACCTCGTTAATGACTGTCTGCAGCACCTCAGCCCCTCACAGCCGCGCTGCAGGGCCTGCCCGAGCGGTGCCAAAGCCCCTGGTCCCAGCTGGAGCAGGACGTGGGGCTGGGGCAGCGCTGCGCCCCAGGCTGGGCTGGTGCCAGCCCTGCCAAAGCAGCCAGGCCACCTCTGCAGGGCCACGAGTGAGTGGGGTGACAACCCAGAGCACCGAGGCTGGCACCCCTCCTTCCTCCCTGCAGGGAGCTGAGCACGGGAATAACCTGGGAATAATCTGGGCTGGGTGTTGGAAAGCACACCCCGAGAAACCTCTGCTGGGGATGTAGGAGATGGGAGAGCATCACCCCAGCCATTCCTGGAGGGGGGACAAGGGGAGAGGAGACAGCTCTGCTCAGCAGACACTCCCCATCAGACACCAACACGTCCCCTGGGACACTGGGACCGTGGCCGAGCCCAGCAGTGGCTGCAGGGCAGGTCCCTGGGGCCTGCCTCAGACCTTGTCCCTTGTCCTCTGTCCCCCTGCCTGCCCGTCCAGGGGCGGTGCCAGCGCGCCTTTCTCAGGAGCGGGGGGTAAATGCGCAGCAGCTGCCGCGGAGGCAGCGCAGGATTCCTCAGCACAGGCCTAATAATTAAAGATAAATAAAGCAAGAGTGTGGGAAAAAGCCAAATGGGGGGCGGGCTGAGGGACACACAGGGTGACAGACCTCCTGCAGCCGCTGCAACTTCTCTGGCCGCCCGCCTGTCTCCGGCCGCTGCCCGGACAGCTGGACCTGCGGCCGGGCCAGCGTCCCTCCCGCGCCGGCGGCTGCTGGGAAGAGCCTCCCCCGTGCTCGGCGCTCCTGATTCCAGGCTGGACCGGATGAGTGCTGGAACACGGCTCTGCTTTGAAGCGTTACTGCCCCGAACACATTTCCTGCAGCAGGGGCAGCAGCAGGGCTGAGCACCTCGGGGGTCAGAGGGGACCCGAGCTCCCCAGGGCACAGACGGGACCGGGCACCCCGGGGCACTTGTGGGAGCCCTGCTCAGACCGCAGCGTTCAAGATCTGGCTGTCCCCAGCAGGATGTCCCCAAGGCACGTGCAGCCCTTGCCACATGACTGGGCCCCTCCACTCCCTGCCCGCACCCCGGCGGCTCCAGGAGACGCTCCCGAAGTCGGAGCCTCTGGTTTTGATTGTTCCATCTGGAAAGGGTTTGGAATAAATCATGTTTACTGCACGAGAGCAGAGCCAGGGTCACCGCATATTTGTAGGTTTCTGCCTACGCCTGTAGGTTTCATGTCACGTTTTAGTGGGATCGTGTAATGCCCTAATGCTTCTGCACGGTCATCCCGGCCCCTCCTAGGGACCCTCAGCACAGGCAGCACAAAGCCCTGCCCCGCTGGGAACCGTGGGGAGGGCACTGGAGCAGCCATGGGATGTGGGATGGGATGCTTTTCCCAAATACAAGCCAACAAAGGACCAAACATCCCCCTGCGTGTTTGCGAGGGGCTGACATACAAGGGAGGGCCGTAAGAGGAAAGGCGTGAAGAGCAAAGCCCACAAGTGTGATGGAGAGCCCAGATATCACCTGCTCGAGGCCCCCCAGTGTCCACCCCTCCCGAGGGAAGCCCAGGACACCCATCAGTGCTGCTGTTCTGGGACAATTTATGCTTTTCATGTGCCCGTTGCACTCAGAGCCTGCCCGTGGCATCCCCTGTAGCACCGGCGCGTTCGTGGCCACATTCCACACGGGCACAGTGACTCCGGCGGCGTCACCTTCGCTGCCACCATCACCCCAAAGCGAGCGGCACCCGGGAAACCAGAGCAGGGGCAACACCACCCGCGGGTTCGTGCATGTGAGAGAAGACAGGACGAGGCAGCCCCCAAACCCTGGCGCCCCCAAACTCTGCAGTGCCCAAACCGCAGCCGAGCAGGGCAAGGTGGGAGCCAGGACCACGGCACGCTGGCACGGGCAGGCAGCACAGGGACAACGCTCCGGGGGAAAGCGACGCTCCCCCAGCTGCCAGCCCAGCCTCCAACCCAGATTTTAATTCAAACATCTCCTCTGGAGTTATAAATAAACCCTGCAGCGAGCAGCACACTGCTGCCAGCTCCAGCCGAACCCAAATCCCCGGCGCGGGGCAGCGAGGAAGAGGAGCCTGTGTGGATTAAGCAGCAGCAGCTTTAGAACCTCTGCACAAACCCAAACCCATTAACCGCTCCTGATCGCTCCTTAGTAAATATTTCCAGGGACAGCAGCAGTCGCTTTCAAACAAAAACACGTTCGCCAGGGCGCAGAAACGCTGCGGAGGGAAGCAGGAGAAAGAGCCCTCCAGTTTCCTGGATTTCCAGCTCACGTCCCCCCAGCAGCCCCGCTCTGCCGCCGCGCCGTGGGGACAGCGGGGCCCTCTCGGCAGCCCAGAGCCACGACACCCCTTTAACGCGATTTAAACCGCGCTGAGCAGCACCGAGCGACGCTTTCGCTGCTGCAGAGTCGCTTATTGAGAGAAAAAAGTAACTTCATTGCGCTCCCGACCCCGCGGGGCTTCATGCCCGGTCCCCGCGTCCCCGGTTCCCGAGTCTCCGCAGCATCCGCCCGGCACGGGGCGATGCGGGGATCTCCAGCACGGGGAGGGGTCCGGCGCTACCCACGCGTGGGCTCCCGTCCCGCTCAGGGCGCCCCGGGGCAGCAGGGCTGGGGCAAAGCCGGGCCGGAGGGCGCTGCCGGGGGGAGACGCCGGGGCCAAGGGGGGGATGCCCGGGGCCGGGTGCGGTACCCGGG
>JAWWMU010000075.1:2345164-2359304 GCA_035048155.1 Cinnycerthia olivascens
AGAACCTGGAGCTGGAATTGCACAATTAACTCCAAAATGCTAATGAGCCAGAACTTATCAAAGTGTGAGGCCTGGTGATCATTTGTCCATTTTGTGCCCATTTTGGGTTCACCTTGGGTGTGGCCCAGCCGGGCTCTTGTGCTGCCCAGGTGCCCCCAGTGAGGCCTTTTAATAAATCCCTCCTTTATCCTTTGGCTCTGGCTGGACTCTGCTCCAGGGCAGCCTCCTGAAAGCACCAGGGTGAGGTGAGGGACACAAACCCGACCTTTAATCAACTATGCCCTTTTCAATCTGGGCAAAGCCATAATTACCTGCACAGTAATGTAATGCCATTAATTAAATTCTGTAGGATGAGAGGGTCGCAATGCACTGAGTTCCAGGAACTGCCCCCACCATGATCTTTGCAACTTGTTACCTCTTGTACCTCCTCCACCCAGGATGTTTGTCTGGAATTCACCGGTGTATGATAAAAATGCCTTTAAATGACATGTCCATGCCCTTGCAAAGCTCCTCAAGCACAGGGAGAGCTGAGCACCCTCAGACCAGGAGCATTTCCCCCAGCCAAGGCCTGAAGGTCAATTCCAGACCCCCAGAATCCTGCCACACCTCTTGTAATTCCAGACCCCCAGAATCCTGCCACACCTCTTGTAATTCCAGACCTCCAGAATCCTCCCTTACTTCTTGTAATTCCGGACTCCCAGAATTCTCCCACCACACCTTTTGTAATTCCAGACCTCCAGAATCCTCCTACATCTCATGTGGCACCCCTGGGATATTCCTCAGACCTGCAGCCACCTCAGCATGACGGCCTTGGGAGATGAAATCCAACCCAAACCTGGCGCTGGGAACCATTTGAAAGAGTCAGAAAAACATTAAATGAAAATAGAAAACATCCAGGCCTTGTTCTTCCTGCTCTCTCCTCCCCAGGCAGTTATTTCCCCTCCACTGGAAATGGAGGCAAAGCCAATCTCACCGTATTTCATGCCTGTGGAGTTTATAAAGCAGCAGGAATTCTAAACCTGAACTCCATAAAAATTGGCTTCCACTTAATCTCAGGCATCATTAAGAGCTGGGCAGCCACTCCTCAAAGGCACTGGGGAGTCACTGTGCTCCTCTGGCAAGAGGAGGGACTGGGTTCACTGGGGAGGCTCCAAAAGAGCAGGCAAGCTTTAAATCCTGACCAAAAATACAGAATATTTGATACTTTTCCAGCCACAGGAAAAGGGGATTTTTCCTTCTTTTCATTAAGCCTAGCTTACAATGAAACCCAAAGACAGGGACGAGCCCTTGACAGCTCCCCAAGTTGACTCTAGGATCCCTTCAGCCCCTCAAACATTTATCCCCCCTGCTACAAACAAACACAGGTTTCCTGGCTGCTTTTATTTGCATTTTGTTTTCCCCCGTGTTGACGCCGTTTTTAACAAAACTGTTTACAAAACCTCCCTTTATTTTCTGACATGGTGACAACAAACCCTGAGGAACAAAGGCTCTGCCAGAGACCCTGCCAGGAAAATGCACCTCCCGAACAAAACCATCCCAGCTCTGCCAGCCAGAAATCCTTGGATTCTGGCACCAAAATGTTTTGTTGGGAGATCTGTGCAGGTTTAAGGTGAGACCAACCCCACTGAGTCCCCTAGAGAGGGTCAGAGTGCTGGGCACAGAGCAGGGCTGCCCTGGTTAAGGGTTTGGGATCCCATTCCCATGAGGAGCAGCTTCCTGGGGGGAAAATCCTCCCTGGATTGTGCACAGCTGTGCTGACCCTGCTCACACTCCTGGGCTGCTCTGGGCATTTCAGGGAGCAGCAAAGACAGGCAGAGGTGTGGGAGCTGCCCCAGCACAGCCCCTGCTCACCACAACAGGATTTTGATACCAAATAAACAAAGAAGTCATCACTCGATGATGAATTTTGGAGAAGCTGAAGCCATTTCTTGGCTCCTGGGTGCTGCAAATTTCTGAGCAGGCGTCAGTGAATTCAGGCATTTACAGCACCAGATTTATTAAGGTGGAATATTCTGCAGCCCAGCTCTTCCTTTCATTGACACGGCATTTAATTAATCTATAAATCAGCCTGTATTTAATGTGGCAAACAAAGAGCACATGGGCTGGGGAAGCTGGTGGTTCAGCGTTTTGAGAATGGGCCAGGTAGGAATTCAGGTCCTGCTAAAGGTCTCCCAATTCACCCGTAGACACAATAAATGCATCCAAAACTGCAGAATCTCGGAATTGTTGGGGTTGGACGGGACCTCTGGAGAACGCGGGGTCTTTGGGGGAAGTTAAGCTTTGTTTATGGGGAAAGTGCAGCTATTTCCATTTGTTTTAGGAGCAACGACAGAAAGCAAACCTATTGGGAGCAGAGGAATATTCTCCATTTATCACCCCCGTATTTCACCAGCAAATGCATCCACCTCGCCTCTGCACCTCGGGAAACGCCAGGAAAATCCTTCATGGGGAGTGACAGCGGGTGAAAAATCCATGCAAATCGAAGCAGGCACCTCATAAACCACAGCGA
This sequence comes from Cinnycerthia olivascens, assembly GCA_035048155.1. Lineage (NCBI taxonomy): Eukaryota > Metazoa > Chordata > Aves > Passeriformes > Certhiidae > Cinnycerthia > Cinnycerthia olivascens. The sequence continues at coordinate 2,347,674 of JAWWMU010000075.1, forward strand.
CATCTTACCTGCGACTCCAATAACTCCAATAAGCACCGCGAGCCCAGCCCTTTAAATTATTGTGCAAATTAGAACCATCATCTTTTGTTTTACAGTAGAGCCGCGCGGAATATCAAGTGCTGGCTGTGGCACTGAAATGCTAATGGGCTCTGCTGGATGCTCGAGCTGCACAGACCGGGGCTGGCAGCAGATGAATAATTGCTCTCCGTGTACTAAACACAACGGAGCTGCCGAGAACTTCGGCATTTGTCAGCTTTATTTGTTTAAATGAGAAAAACACTGACAGCGGTTATTGCTGTAATCCTTCCAGTTATCAGACAGGGAAACTCTGCGAGCGGGGCTGAGCCTCTGCTGAGCCCCAGCCCCAAATATCCGGGCAGGTTCTGGAGTGTGCAGGAAATGCAGCGGAGGGGAATTAATCAGCCTCTAATTACCACACTTTGATCACAGCAGCATCCGCGAGCTCGGCCCTCCCTTGATGAGGCAGAGCACAGAGAGAACAAAGTCCCTGCTCTGCCATGCTTGGGAATAAACAGGAAAAGCAGAGGCATAGCAGCACAAACACGGCAGGGACCCTCCAGGCAAAGGCTTCCAGACATCCCTGGCAGCAGCAATTCCTGCACAACCCTCCCTGTGCTGCTGCTCCTCACACAAACTCCTGGGCTGCTCTGAGCCTTTATTCCTCTCCTCTAAAACCAAAGCCATGAAGAGCTGGGCTCTGTGCCTGCCACGGTGACAAAACTCAGCCTTGGGGGTCCCTGCCTTGGGACCCTCCCAATGCCAGGAGCTCCCACAGCTGCTCCAGCACGGTCCCAACATTCAGCACCAAATCTCCTCCAGCCTGGGGCTCTGCTCGCTGTTCCTCACCACAGCCCCACATCCTCTCAGCTCTGATCCCGCACCAGCATGGGGAGAGTCAGACCCTTCCAGTGCAGCGAGAACCCCCTTTAACCAAATCTCTGTTTTTGGCAGAAATCCCAGAGCAGTTTTTCCCAGCTGGAGAGGACAGGACAGCTTGAGGACAGACCTGGCTGTGCCCCAGGCTGGGCTCCACAAACGAGGGCACTGCACCCAAACTCGACAGCTGCTGCTCCCTGAAGGCTGAGCAAGAGCGCCAAACTGATTCCTGGCTATGGATATGGATTGTGGTGACAGAATTCCCTTCAGTGCTGCCACTCTCTGCATTTCTGGGGACACCTGGATACTGCCTTGCCCGCATGTCATGGGTTGCAGTGCAAAATGTGACCCAAAAGTGTGAATTCATTCCATCACCATCTGTTGGAACTGGTGTAATCTTCTGTCCATGGCCCAGCTGATAAAACCAGCTGGGGCAGTTTCTTTATCTCTTCCAGGACCCAGCCTCCCTCCAGGCACAGATCTTCTGCTCATGACCCACTGAGTGTCACTGATAAAATTCCATCATCCCATTGGGAGATGCTGCACCCAGGGCAGGAGCCAAGCATTCCTACCTGGATCCAATTTGGGACACCCAGCAGCCTTTCCAGGGCATTCCCAGAGGGAGACCAGGCCCAGCCATCCCCGCTGCACCTTCAGAGGGAAACTCCACCTTTCTGCAGGATCTCTGCTCCACCAGAGCCACATCTGCCACTGCAGGAGGGCTGCAGCCACCATGGAATGGCACTGCCACCAACCCCCTGACCCACAGGGGGTCAGCTTGGATTCTGACTGTCACTGGGGTTGTTTGTTTTGCAATACTGCATGCTTGTTTTATTTTAGTTCTTCTAAATAATCAACTGTTATTCCTATTCCCATATCTTTGCCTGAGAGCCCCTTAATTTCAAAATGATAATAATTGGGAGGGAGGGGGTTTCCATCCTTCATTCCAAAGGAGGCTCCCGCCTTTCTTCGCAGACACCTGAAGTTAAACCATGACACACAGCTACACCCAGGGGCTGCTTTGATCCCAGGAATCCCCCCGGGACCAGGAGAGCTGCACTGGGCTCTCCATCTAAGGGGAAACCTTGGAGCCCTGTTTGGGTGGCACCTGGGCTAGAATTCGGGGTGCAGGCACGTTTGTTCCCCCAGGGAAGGGGCAGGAAGGCACTTACTGCGTGCTGGAAGTCTGTGGACATGCCCATGCTCAGCTCCACCTTGTCCAGGGGCAGGTTCAGCTTCTCACACACCTCCTGCCGCAGGGACAGCAGCAGCTGCGAGGCACAGGGGACAGGAGAGGGTCACACACCTGGGGGTGGCAGCCATGCCAGCTCCGTTCCAGGCTGCCACAGATCCTGATTCCTGCCTGTCCCTGAAGTCTCACACAGGACGTGCAATTCCCACATTTCTCAGGGAAGCACTGTAACAGCGCCCGGAGGTTTCCCAGATTTCCTGACAGCACACAGGCGGCTGCAGCCTCACCTGCCCCAGGGTCTCCAGCACAGCCCTGCCCAAATCCTGGCTGCAGCTGCAGAGGATGGCTGGGAGCCACACCCTGCAGCCTCACAGCTGCACTGACACCGGTCCCGAGGGCTCTGCACTGCCCTGCACAAGGTGCTCCCACATCCTGACAGCCTGACTCGGACTGGTTCTGCTGGGCCAGACAACAGGAAAACGGCCCACAGTGACATCTTCCCCAAGAAATCCTACCTGGAAGTCAGGATTTGGCCCCTTACTGAGGTCGTGCCCAACGCTGCCAATGGTCATGAGCCCCACGAATTCCAGGCTGGGGCATTTGTTGATGACGTGCTCCACAGCAGCCGTGGTGTCCCCGGGGGGAAGGCCGTGCTTGCCTGGAAAAGCACAGGGAGGTCCGTGCCCAAACCCTTCCAGCTGCCTGTCAGGCAGCAGGACAAGCATGCACATGTCACACAGGGCCACTCACTGTCCTCCCCACTGGTGTTAACTTGCACCATGACCTTCAGCTTCTGGGTTGATCCTTTTTTCTGCCACGAGCTGTTGACTTTGTCTGCCAGCTTCACAGAATCCACTGTTTCCAGCATGAACAGGTTTGGCACAGCTGGGGAGAAAACACAGGCTGAGGGGATTCTGCTGGCATGGGATTGTTTGCACCTACAACAGGCATTGGTGAGCTCACGGTTATTGTCTCAGAGACTCACGAAATATCCTGCACTGGAAGGGATCCCCAGGGATGATTGAGTCCAACTCCTGTCCTTTCACCCCAAAATCCCACCCGTGGGAGTGCTGTCCAAACCCTCCTGGAGCTCCACAGCCTCGGGGCCGTGCCCATTCCCTGGGCAGCCTGGGCAGTGTCCAGCACCCTCTGGGGAAAGAACCTTTCCTGATCTCCAGCCTGAGCCTCCCTGACACATCTGGACATGGAAGAGCACTGCCCACGCAGTCCCAAGCAGGATTTACCGATCAGCTTGTTGACATTGCCCTTCTGCAGGTGGCCAATAAAATGCCACTTGATGTCCGGACAAGACGACAGAATCTGAAAGCAGAGGGAACACTCAGGTTGGAACAACAATTCCCTGTTCCCTCATGCAGCACTTCAGTCTGAGTTTGTCCACAACCAAATACCAGACACCCAATTTCTTTGTCTGCTGACCCTGAAAGATTCAGCCTGTGGTTGTGCTGAGCCTGGAGAGGGATGGGTCTGTGGCTGCAGGGAATGCTGTCCATGGGAACAAATGAAGGCAAAGCTCTTTTGTAACAGTCATAAAATGCTATTTTCCCCAAACTGAGTGCTCACATTCTTTTTCAACGAGGACTGTGCTTCTCCTAAAGACAGCACAAAAGGCAAAGCATTGTGCAGACAAATCATGACTAAGGCAGATGAACTCCCAGACTCCTCTGGAGTCAGCAAGGCAGGAGGGGGAACAGGGCAGAGACAGTGAGCCAAGAATAACCCACCCTTTATCTGCAAAGATAAGGATCCTTCCAAATCCCTAACAAACCCCAGGACTTTGACTGAACAGCTCTAGGGACACAGCTATACATGGTAAGAAAACATGAAGGGAACCATGTGCTTACTCTGGAGTCTGATGCCTTTTCCAGCAGCTCCTGAACCTGGGAGGATGAAGGAGAATTCTGTTAAACCCACAGCAGGGGCAGGATTGGTGTCCTTGGGATGGGTGTTCTTGGGGCCAAGCTGAGCCTCAAAACACGAGGCCAGGGAATGCTGCTGTCACCCACGGAGCCACCCAAAGTGGGCTGGCAATGCCTTCAGGAGGCTTTGCTCCATGGAAAGGGTGGTGAAACACTGGAAGGGGTCGGAGTTCCCCTGCCTGGAGGTGTCCAAGGAAGGGCTCAGGACGTGGCTGTCAGTGCTCTGGCCAGGGTGACAAGGTGGCCTCGGTGACCTTGGGCAGCTTTTCCAACTGGAACGGTTCTGGCACTCCGTGCCCCACCCAGGGCCCTCCCCCAGCCCTGGGGCCCCACTCACGTAGTTCTCCCCGAAGCTGCGCTGCCCGTGGCTGTAAGCCTCCAGCACCATCTCCGCAGGCTTGGTCTTGCTGACGGCCACGAGGCGCGGCTGCACGGCCGGGAGCCCCTGCGGGAGCGGCGGGGTGGGCGCGGGGCCGGGGGAGCAAAGGGGGCCCGGGGGAGCAAAGGGGGCCCGGGGGAGCAAAGGGGGCCCGGGGGAGCAAAGGGGGCCCGGGAGAGCAAAGGGGGCCTGGGGGAGCAAAGGGGGCCCGGGAGAGCAAAGGGGGCCCGGGGGAGCAAAGGGGGCCCGGGGGAGCAAAGGAGGAGCAAAGGGAGCCCAGCCCCGCTCGGGAGGAGGCAGGCCTGTCGCGACAGTGGCTGCTTTGCTGGGGGGTTCAGACACCCAGATCCGTGCTGTGCTCGTCCCTGGGCACTGAGGGTCCGTCCCCACGGTGACCACTGACCTGTCCCCATGGTGGCACCTGTCCCTGGCACTGCGGCTCTGTCCCCCCGGTCACCGCTGCCCTGTGCCCGCGGCGCGGGCCTGTCCCTATGGTGACGGGAGCCTGTCGCCGCGGCGGCCCCGCCCCGCGAGTCCCTCGGCGTTGCCCGTCGCCCCCCGTGTCCCCCTCACCTGTGGCCGCCGTGCCGCCGCCTGCTGCACCTGCTCGGTGACGGCGCGGAGCGCCGGGCCCAGCCCGTCCCCGGCAGCCATGCCCGCTCTCCACATCCCCCCGCGCGCCGCCACTTCCGCCACACACCGGCCCCGCCCCCGCCGCTCGCCAATCGGATCGCTCCGGGCGCCTCCGCCGGCCAATCGGATCGCGAGAGGCGGAGCCGACGGCCAATGAGAGCGAGGGGCGGGGCGCCGCCATGTTGGAAAGGTCGGGGGCGCCGGGGCTGCCCCGCTCGTCCCCGGGTTTTGGTGACAAATCCAAATCGTGCCGTGCCCTGGGTACCAGGAGCGAGCGCGGCCACCCCGCCCACTCGGCTGCTGCATTCCCGGCCACCTCCAGCAGTGAGGCTGTGATCCCTGCCCGTCCCTCAAGGGTGTGAACTTCAATTAGAGCGGGGAAAAAAAGGCGGCGTAAAACCCAGGCAGGGCACGGCGCGTGTCCTGCAGCCCAGGCCGAGGTGTGGGGAGCTGCACAATGCCCGGCTTTATGGCGGAGCTCAGCGGGGAGGGAGAAGGGGAAACCGCCGGCTGGAAGCCATTAACTCAAATATTTGTCTCCGTGTGCAGAACTTCGCTGTCCCTCTGCAGATTCCGTGTTTACACAGCTGGGTGAAAACACGCGGAGGGTTCCTGCCCTTTGCCTGGTAAAACATGACAAGGATTTGCTGCGAACTTTACCAAAGCCGAGTTGTTTGCTCCGCTCTGGTTCCCGTGTTCTTTGCTCATTCCGTAGCAAAGCAGGAGCTGACAGATGAAAGATTCCTTGGACACCTCTGACAGACCAGGGATCCCTTGGACACCTCTGACCCTTCTTCCACCTTCCTCCTCCTCACTGTGAAGGGAGAACCAGCCCCTGCACGGGCACAGCTCCCCAGAGCCACCGCCAGCCTCAATGTCCCCTCTGGAAAATCCTCCCCTGCAAAGAAATCTATACATGGTATTAAAGCTCACCCACAAACCCTGACATCAAATATTCTAAAATTGAAGGCCATTTTATTGTCATAGCAAATAGCAAAATAAAAAGGCTTTGAATTCAGTACATAAGAAGATCCAAGACACCACTGGCAGAGCATTTCTGTGCTCCCAGGTATCAGCAGTGCCACAAACCTCTGTTCCCTTTGCCACAGAGTGGGGTTAAAGTTCAGATCTTCATCTCAAGATCAGAGAAACAGGACAACTTGCCTGTTACAGACAGAGGGAATAAAGGTTTACATGGAGATGGATCCACTCTGGAAAATTCAGGACATTCTGGAGTGAAGAAACCTGAATGAAAACACAACGATGAATTTCAGCCTGTGAAGACTGACACACTCTCAACTTTGCTTTTGCTTTTCTTTACTCTTAGTACAATTTAACTAAATTACACTAATACTTTAGCAGTCAGGGTTTTAATTAAAAAAAATCATTAAGAGCTCTTTATCCCAAGCTACTGTCTTGCTGTGAAATCACACATAAAAAAAAAGCCTTTATAATACCACTTTGGCTTAGTTGGGTCCTTTCGTTAGTGAAAAACACTTGTGTAAAAGGAGGTGTTAGCTGCTGATGGAAACCTTGAGCACACAGAACACTCTCAAATGAGCTTATCCTCATGGCTAAACTTCTATTCCCTGTCACAATCTGCCTGCACAGACCTATTTATGAGCCAGGAATGTCACAGCCTCCCTGGGGATGCTGCTCACTGCTGTGGGTCTGATGTAGGTCTGGAGATGGGACTTCCCTGAGCTCCTGTTTTCCAAGAAATACAAAGAGCATGGGACTTCTCTCCAGCAGAAACTGATGCTTAATTTCTATTTTGCATTTTCAAGCATCAAGAGGGAAAGCTTCTGTAAAACCCCTGGAGCCAGCAGTTGAGATTCATCCGAGTTCTCTCAGGCTGGTGAAGATTTAAACACTGAAGGGTGAGACCAGGGGAACTGGGGAGCAAGAATTTGGGGCACAAGCCTCAAGTGCACCAGGCCGGTCTCTGACAATGAGCACTGGCATCACATCAGAATCTCAGTACTGGCCTCAAATTCTATCAGCAATTCATCACCAGGCTCTGCTGCCCAATGCAGATGGATTAGGGAAGGGAAAAAAATGTTCACTCTAGGACTGAACTCTTATCCTCAAATTTTGCACACGTGGAAAACAAAGCCCTGTTCCCTCCCCGCACCTGGGATGGGAGGAACTGAGCAGCTCTGGAGGGGAAGGTACATCCTGGTGCATTGTTTTGAGGGAAAAAGGGGAATGCAGTTCAGGAAGAGCTGCTTTGCTCTGCCCCCTGCCCTCTCAGGGTTTGTCCTTGGCCAGTACAAAATCTTCCTTCCACGAGGTCCATTCTTCCACAGGAGCTCAGTTCTGCTCACTTCAGCTCACTGAAGGTCCTTTTTTCTAGTCAGACACTGTGAACACTGAGATTCAGTTGCTCCCACAGAGCAGCAAACAAGCTGAAAAACTGTCTGGTCACTCCAGCAGCTCCTCCCCAGCGAGGCTTTTGTAAAGTCAGGGTCCCTGAGACAAAAACTCTTTCCTCCCTGGTTTTCTGTGACACTTGCCATCCTTTCACTGAAAATTCCAGCCAGCTCTGCACTCCAGGACGCTGCCTATGCCCTCCTGTGCCCTCCAAAAACACAACAAATGGAAACAAAAGCAGAGCTAGGACCTAAAAAATGAAGAGTTGTGGTCACTCCCTGCGTGATGTGGTCTGAGGCTTTGATCCCCCTGGAGTGGGAGCCTGCAGGATTCCAGGATTCCCCCATGGGGCCACCTCAGCAGCCACCTGCCACTAGCCCCAGCCTCCAGCAGCCACTTGTAGTGTACAAAATCTAGCACCTTATTTTCAGAGGGGATCGAAATAAAGTACTTGGAATTTTCAGTAAGAAAACAACCCAAAGCAAGTTGTAGCAGCAATTCCCCTCCCTCCAAAACCTCAACATTTCTTTACCTGCAACTGCTGTGAACCAGCTCAACCCCAAATCAGGTTCCAACCCAACTGCTAGCCCTGACAGCCTCTCCCAAATCCTTGGTCTGGGTGACCAAGAGGTGGGGAGGTGCAGCTACAGAACACACCTGGAGCTTAGAAATTACCAGAAAACCCACCCCACAAATACCAAAGTCCTTGTGTCTAATTGTCATACAAAAGATTGAAAGGATTAAATCTGATTCATCTCTTTCAGCACAGGAAAGGGGAAAAATGAAAAGGAATTTCCCAGTTCATGATTTTTCCCTATAAAATGAATAGAAATCTTTCTTTTCAGTTGATGTTGTGAAGTAGTTTTGTGTCCTCGCTGGTTGCTGCCCCCTCCTCCTCTTGGATTCCCTCTGCCAGTCCCTCTGCAGATTTGCTCTGGCTGCCTGCAGAGTCCATGAACATGTTGGGAATGTCTTTGCCAAAGTAGATCTTGCTGTTGGCTGCAATTGCTTTGTACTTCATCAGCTGCAGGTACTCGGGAGTTAACTTGAGCTGCATGGAGAGAAAAGGGGTCACAGCATCTGGGGAAGGAAATTCCTGCTGTCAGCACACCAGGCACATTCCTGCACAGGGAAACAGGGAGTGCCCAGAGCAGGCTCCCCTCCAGCAGGGCTGAGTGCAGCCCCAAATCCCTAAAGGGCAGAGTGAGAAGCCACGAGAGCAGCTGGGAAATGCTCAACCCAAGGGTGATGGAGACACCCAAGAGCACATCTCTGCCTGCAGCCCTTGCTAGGAGAGCTCCTGGGGAGGGAAACATCCCTGGCTCCTTTCCAGGGAGCAGATCAACCAGTGTGCCTGGGTGAGAGAGCTCATTTCTCCAGGACACTGTAACAGAGAGGAGGCACAAAACCTGTGCACAAACACCTCAGCCCTCTGCCCCCTCTGTGCCCACCACAGAACTGAAACTTCCTGCTGGGGTGTCCTGCTGCAGGCAGGAACACACCTGGCAATTCTATCCAGGTAATTTTTCTATCTCCAGGTTGGATTTTTTGTTGTTTTTACTCCTGCAGTACCAAGGCTCTTCTCTGTCTGAGATCAGCTCCATTTGTTCTCCCCCTGCCTGTCACCCTGGGGGTCTCCCTGCCAATGAAACCACATTTCTCACCACAACAGTGTGAAAGGGCAGCAATGGAAGTGGCATTTTCAGAGAGCCACAGCCCCCTGAGCACCTGGCAGAGCAGATATTTCACATCCCCTGACACTGACCTCTCCAGAGAACAAAATGAACTTGCAAATAAGGATCTAATTGTTGACTAATTGCTTCAGATGAAAGCTTTGCTGAGAGGAGATGCCCTTGTTTTGCTTTTTGACTTAAACCACGATCTGTGCCTGCTCCTGTGCTGAGTATTTCCCCACAGCCTGGTGCCAGGGCCCTGCTGAGGCACCCCAAAGGAAAGCACAGTACCTTGTTGGCCTCGGCCACCTTCATTGCAGTGTAACACTCAGCATCAGCCCTCGCCTTCTCTCGTGCCAGAAATGCAGCATCTGGAAGCAAACACAGCTCTGAGCCACGTTTTTATTTCCAGCCACTGTTTGCAGCTGGTAACTCTTCAGAAAATGGCCAGTGCCACATCTGAGCTACAAGGGAAGAGGGAACAAAACGGGAAACCCAGAACTGGGAGCTCAATTTCCAGCTAAATGGCTGCAGGACGAGAGCATTAATAAGTAAATTGCATCTGCAACTGCAGAGCTCAAAGAACTCCACAAACATCAGGGTTTGATTATCCCCATCACGTGGGCCCAGCTCAGCCTTTCTTCTCGAGCCAGGGCTGCCTCTCGTGCTGAAATGCAGCGACTGCTCTCCTGCAGATGTGGGATTCACCCCCAGCCTCTGCCCAGGACTGCAGGAGCAGCCTGGGCAGCCCAGCAGACTCTCTGCACATGAGCTCTGTGCCTGTGGATGTGATTCCCTGATGGGATTTGGGATATACAGATGAAGGTTCTGGCATGCAGAGCAGGGATTTGAACCTCTACAGGCTCTGCTGCTTGCACAGATGCTGGAGAGCTTTTCTCTGCTCTAACAATTTCTCTGATTCTGTGGATACTGAAATTCCTGAGTCCTTTTCAGGCTCTGCCCCTTGCACAGATGCTGGAGTTTTTCTCTGCTCTAACAATCGTTCCAAGGTTCTGATTCTCTGGATACTGAAATTCCTGACTCCTGGCAGACATTTAAGGGCAGGAATGCTTCCCCTTTCTGTACTGCACTCCTTTTCCCCCCTCTGCATCCAGCCAGTGATAATGATGGCTATCAGGCCACAGTAGGGATAAAATGAGTGGAATCCTGCCCATCTCCTGCCGTTCCTCCTGAGGCATGGAGCCCCACAACTGCAACGTGTCAGTCTGGCTCTGAGAGCTGCAGAGCTGGATAAACCATTTGTTTACTTCCCCTAGCAGGGAGCCCTGTGAGCTGCTGCTCTTACAGTGCCTGTGAACAGCTGGAAGGTCTGGCCCACAACTTCCTCTCTTGGCTAAAAGGAGAGGTTGGTCCCAATCAGAGACACCAGAAAAAAAGGAGGCAGGAATCCTCTGCAGGCACAGACCCAGACTGAGGGCTGACACAGTTATAAGAAATAAACCCCATTGTATTTCTGCAGAGACCTTCTTAATGAGAAGCTGCTGATCTGTAAAACTCTTAATTGGCTCCTCAGTGGCTTCTGCAAAGCTTGTCAAGGCCTCTAATGAATGTAAGGGAAAAAAAGGCCTTGCCACTCCTGAGCTGGAATTGCAGAGCCCTCTCCATGCCCTGGAGTTTCTTGGACAAAGCATTGGATCAGGTGGGTGAGGGAACATCTCCTGAAGTTCAAACTCCTACAAAGATAACCTTGAGCAAGGGAGTTTCAAGAAGCACAGCCTGCAAAGAAATTCCTATTCCTGTCTCTGGTCAGGAACTTCACCCCTGTGAACATCAGCCTGGCTTGAAGAACAGTCAACACACACTCCAAGAACTCCTTGGTGACCTGCTTCAGGATTTACCTACTGGAAAACTCAACCCCCCTCACCTTCAATCTCTGAAATTCGCTTCTCTGTTTCTTTTTCCATCACTTTCTGCCCATAAGTTATTTCAGCAACTTGTGCAATCTTTTCTGCCTCTGAAACGAAAACAAGAGCACACCCACACTGTCATCACACACCTTCCCAACACCAGAAGAAGCCTCATCCTGGAAAATCCTCACTCATCACCCACTTCAGGTGGAAATAAACAGTGGGAAGAATGTCCAGCCTGCTGAAAACAAAGCTGGAACCCACCTGAAAAACTCCTGAGTTCCTCTGGGAAAGTTTCAGATCACAGAAGGTCCCAGAGTGAAGCAGGGGCATCCCTCCCTCCCTCCCTGGGACCTGTCCCCCCATTCCCTCTCCCAGCCCAGCCCCACAGACCGATCAGGGCTTTCTTCCTCTCTGTCTCTGCCTCCTTCTCCACCACCTTCTGCTTCTGGGCAGCAATCAGCAGCTTTGTCTTCTCACTCTCCCTGGGGTGCAGAAAAACCAGCTAAAACCAGCAGTTCACTGCTGTGGGGCTCACCCCACATCCCAGAACAGCTGCTGGCTCTCCCCTCCTTCCAGCATGAGTCCAGGGCAGGTGGGATCAGCAGTGCCAGGGCAGGTGGGATCAGCAGTGACAGGGCAGGTGGGATCCACAGTGACAGGGCAGGTGGGATCAGCA
>JAWWMU010000075.1:2364896-2376615 GCA_035048155.1 Cinnycerthia olivascens
GGCGCCGAGGGTCGCGGGTTCGAGACCCGCCCCAGGTCCGAGACCCGCCCGGGGTTCAAGACCCGCCCGGGGTTCGAGACCCGCCCGGGGTTCGAGACCCGCCCGGGGTTCGAGACCCGCCCGGGGTTCGAGACCCGCCCGGGGTTCGAGACCCGCTAGTCCGCGGGTTCGAGACCCGCCCGGGGTTTGATACCCGCCAGTCCGCGGTTCGAGACCCGCCTACCCGCGGGATCGAGATCCGGCCGCGGAGTTTGGAGTGCGGAGCCCCCGCCCCGTCCAGCGAGGGCACAGAGCGGGACGGCGGCGGTGTCCCAGAGTCACAGGGCGTAGGGTGGTAGGTGTGGGAAGGGACGGCGAGACTCATCCCCTTCCACGCCCTGCCACGGGCCGGGACGTTTCCCTCTTCCTCACATTTCCACACTTCCCCCAGAAGATCCTCTAGAAGCTGAAAGGGGCCCACAGAATCCCCCAGCCCCACCCCTGGCCCCTCACAGACACCCCGACAATCCCATCATGTCCTTGAGAGCCTTGTCCAAAAGCTCCTAGAGATCTGACTCCTCACATCCAGCCTCAATTCCCCCTCTTGTGATTCCCTTTTTCGGCCACAGCATTTTTATCTCCTCGCTGACCTCCAGCATCGCCCCCCATACGGACCCCCCTGTCTACTGTCCGGGCCTTGTGTGGGCAATCGCAGGAAATGGGCCCAAAACCACAGATTTATCCTGCTCTGTCATCGGGGAAAGGGGCTAAAAACCACGTGAGAGATGTGTAAAACGTCAATAAAGGAGAATGATTTGATCCTTACTCGTGATGGATCTCCGAGGTTATGTATAACAACCCTGGCAGGAGGGTTCAGCGCCATTTAGGAGTAAGGAATGAAATATCCACGATATTTGTCAATCCAAATTTTACAGCTCTTAAATAAGCGCAAAAGGGCGCCAGAGATGAAAAACACCCTGTAGCTGGTGTTTTTTTAAAGGCGTTTGCCCAGATTTAGGGCCTTGATAAAATGTATTAAATCTTTAAAGGTTTTAATTAATCTAGTATGTGTTTCATAAATCACAAGCCTCTGCTCAGCCCCTCTCAGTTTAATAAGGGTAAACTAGGAAATTGCTCTGAGCTGGAGCAAAATGCATCCATGGAATATTGAAAAGTAATAGGTTTTTAAATGTGGGGTGTTCTGGCTCGCAGGAGAGGTTTTGCTTCATAACACCGGCACTATATCACCGCCCTGAGCGGGAAACCAGCTGCGGCCACGTGTTTAACAGCATCAAGATGTGAACCAGCACAAAGGTAAATATTATTTGTAATAATCCTAAAAAAAAATTAAAAGCCAAAAAAAATCATTACTGCTGGACCGGAGGCCAGGAACATTCAGCGGTGTCTGCGCCGCGGTCCTCGGGATTTTAACAGGGTTTTTTGTAGGAAAAAACATAAGGTTTATAGCACCCAGGTCTCTCCAGCTTCTTCATCCCTACCTCATCCCTCTGCCCCTGTAAAAATGTCCTGTGGGGTTTTCTGTGGAGTTCAGTGAGACAATTTGGGGGTCTCTAGGTGCTCGTGACTCCAGACTCATGGGGATGGAGCCGGGATGGGATCTGGGCAGGGCCTGGGGCGGGATGAGGGCAGAGCTGGGGTAGCCATGGACAGAGTTGGGGTAGCCGTGGGCAGAGGTTTGGCAGCCGTGGGCAGAGGTAGCCCTGGGCAAACTGGCATGGCCATGGGCAGAGCTGAGGTAGTGATGGGTAGAGGTTTGGTAGCCGTGGGCAGAGATTTGGTAGCCATGGGTAGAGCTTTGGTGGCTGTGGACAGAGCTTTGGTAGCCGTAGGCAGAGGTTTGGTAGCCGCGGGCGGAGCTTTGGTAGCCCTGGGCAGAGGTTTGGTAGCCCTGGGCAGCCCCGGTGGGACGTGCCCGGCTCGGTCCCTGCGGGAGGCTCCGGCGGGCCGGGCGCGGGGCGCGGTGTAAAGTCTGCCCGCCCTCATTAGCTGTCACAGTAACAATGCCGGGCTGGCAATAAAGGCAATTCCGAGGCTGCTGGCCATTAATCACCGCCTGACAGCTGGGAGCAGGGCTGCAAAAACTCTGTCCCCGCACTCCCGCTTTGGCGTTTAAGGTTACCTGAGCAGCTGGAGCCGTGGGGTGCAAAGCTCTGCTCGACACTCCTGCCCCAACCCCACTCCTGTCTCCATCTCCATTTCTATCCTGTCCCCAGCCCCATCCCGAATGCTGCCTCCATCTCCATTTCCACCCCATCCCTATCCCCATCTCATCCCTTTATCCCATCCCATCCCATCCCATCCCATCCCATCTCATCCCATCCCATCCCATCCCATCCCATCCCACTGCTCACTAGCTGGAAACTAAAGAAGCAGCAGAGCCCAGGAAGGGAAATCCCTGGAAGGATCTGGGAGGGTGCTTGGCTGGGCCCTTTCCTGCTTGGCTCTGCTTGGGAAGGGAAGGGGGTGGGAGAGGGGCTGTGTGGGGGGAACACTTCCCGAGTTCTGTCCATCGAATGTTATTCGCCGATTAGGGGGCAGAATTGTGTTGGAGCCTGTCCGGGCTCGTTCCGTGTCAGCTCTAACAATGCAGCCCTTGGCAGCCCAGGCAGCTCTGTGGCATTGGCCATTAATCATCCCCTGACAGTCAGAGCTGGGGGGGGAGGAACTGCTCAACACGTGCTCGTGGTGCCCCCTCCCCATGGCTGGTGGGGCAGGGATGCTTCTCTACCTTGGGCCCACCCAAACCCATGGGCTGAGGGTCCCTGTCCACTTGGGAGGGGTGTATGGAGAGTGGGGAGCCATTCCTGCCCTCGCCGTGGGGACACCAAGCTCCCAGGGAACAGCCCTGCTGGGAGGAGGCTCGTGGGAAAGCACGTGGCATTCCCAGCGTTTTCCTCTCCATCACCATCCCCTCGCTCCTTTAGCCCCTGAGCAGGAGCTGGGGGTCTGTCCCGGGGGAGGTGATCCTGGTGACAGCCAGTTCCCGGCACAGGAGGGGAGCTCTCCCTGAGCCTTCTCTCTGCACCCCTCGTCGCCCTGCAGGCGCCAGCCCCGTGGCCGGGTGCCAGCGTGCCAGGTCATCCCCCAGTAAATAAAGGAGCAATGTGTTTCCAGCCCCCCAATGCTGTTTTCTAAAGGGAAATGATTAATGGTGCTTGGAAACCACAATTCATCCCGGGAAAGAAAGTAGATTTCCCCGAAACATGCGTGAGAATTAGTGCTGGGATCGGCTCCTGGGGCAGAGGGGGGAAGCTAATAGCAAACAGAGCCCGTCTGTGCACAGGGGGAGGGAATAGCCCGCCAAAAACACGGGCTGGAGGAGTTGGGATGGAGCTGGGACAGGAGCAGGAGAGTGGCTGTCAGAGCCAGGCCCCCTCCCCAGCTGGTGACTCCTTCCCTGACCTGCAGTGAGATGGTCACGATGGAGAAGGGAATTCTCCTCCATGTCTCCCAACAGCCCAGCAAAGGAAGGATGGTGCTGATGGGACCAACACTCACTCCAAAGTCCAGGAGAACTGGGAGAACCCATGAAGCTCCATCCTGTAAATGCCAAATGCCTCAAAAAACTTTTGTTTCAGGGTCAGGGAATGATGTCACCTTGCTCCTGCTGGTGGGATCCACTGGGATAACTGGGATGGGCACCACAGCAGCACGGAGCCATCTGGGTGCCTCATCCCTGGGCAGCAGGAAACCTCAGAGAAGGGAAAAGCAGTTTTCCTCCATGAGGGTGGGAGGGAGGCAGCTGTGGCAGCCCCAGCCTGGAGTGTGGTCCTGCTGAGATGTGGGAGCTGCAGCATCATCCTGCTGAGTTTCCAAGTTCATGGAAAAGGTTTTCAGGCACAAATCCTGACCTGGTTCTAAGCTGCCGTGCTCTTCTCTGCCCAGGAGAGCGGCAAGAGAGGGGAGCAGGTACAGGTGAATTTATGAATTTATCACCCGATTCCAGAGATAAGCCCAAAATCCTCGCCTTTACCTCAGCTCTGGATCAAGGCAGCAGCCGGCCCCACGCAGATCCCGTCCCATCAGCAGCGTGGAGGAGCTTGGACAGGGCTCTAGGAGAAAGATTTATTTGTGGGATTCTGGGAAGGGCTGGGAAAACCTCGGTGAGGTGCTGAAGCCCAGGTCAGGAGTCATCCCTGGTTCGGTGATATATTTAGAACCGGATAATGTAAGCGACAGGAGGGAAAAAAATAAAAAATCCGTGGAGGAGGTGCAGATCCATCCCCTTGGCTGGGAGTTACTGGATGATCTGAGCCAGGGAACAGATAGCTGGATTTCCCTTATTTCTCCCTTCAAATAAATCACAGCTCCAGAGGCCTTTAAACTCTGCAACATGATCTGTTCCAATAAGGAAGGGAATGAAAGGCTGTGTCTCTCTGGAAGCCTTCAGAACCATAAATCTCCTATGTACAAACACAGACCAGATTTCCAAGTGCATTTATTTTATTGTATTGTTTTAACAGAAAAATCAAACTGCAATAAACTCCGTCCCTCATTAGCTGTCTCCATATCCAGGCCAAATGTTGCTAACGAATAAAATCAGGACAAAGGAATGTGGACGTGGGTCCAAGGCCTGGCCGGCCGCTGACCCCCCAAAAGGCATTTCCCTCTGAACCCCACAGAGGTGTGGGATGAGGGGAGCCAAGGGGGTGGGTCCTGCACTGCCCATTGCTGCAGGTTTGCTGGGGGTTGTCACCCCAAATCCAGCATCCCTGCCACGACCTGGCATCCCTCCCAGGCCCACAGCACAGCAGCTGGAATTTAGTTTTGGGGTTTCCTGCTTCGGTTTGTCGTGGTTCCTGATGTGCACCCCAAAAGCAGTGGGAACAGGGGGCAGTTTGGGTGGCTGCTCCCCAGGTTCTGTGAGACCTCTCCCCAAAGCTGCCCACGTGAAGGGGCTGCAGAATTAGGGCTGATCTCGTCAAGCACCGTGTCAAACCCCAAACTTGTTGTCAGGCACTTAATCATCTGCTGAGAGTCCTGAAGGGTCCGGCTGCCCCAAGAGCAGTTCTGGGGGGGACAGAGAGCCCAGGGACAGGGACGTGCCTGGCACTGGTGGCAGAGTGGATGGCATGGTGACCCCACAGAGCATCCAGTGGGTTTCCCCCAAACCTGCCCCAGGGGACACCCGTGGAGGGAGCAGGGCTGTCGCATCCCAAACACGGCATCTCCTGTGACTTGGTCTGATCCAGGGAAAAGGTGAAAATCAATCCCGAGCAGCCCGGGAAGCAACAAGGAGCCTGTCTGCAGGATTTATGGCACTGAGCTGGAGAGCCCAGAGCAGCGCCCGCGCCGCGCGGGTCCCGCCTCAGCCCACGGAGAAATTCCTGACTTATTGAATCACATTTGTCATCCCTAAATACATATGCAGGCCCGTGTTTCTGAATCCATAAACATCTTTAACTAACTCCGCTCAGCGAGGCCTCTTTCAGCAGTAATTTATATTTAACTTTTTCCATATGCAGGGCCTGTCGCGTTGGTGTCATTTCCGGGAAAACCAGGGGGGCTCGGGGGGGAGCCGGGGGCGCGGGGGGCGCGGGGGGAGCGCGGCGTGTCTTGGCCCGCTGGAGCAGCCCAGCTGCTGGCACGGCGCGAGAAATCCACCCGGCAGAGCCAGTGCTCATTAATCATTTGAACTACTAAACTGCCAGCTCCTTTCAAGATCTTTCAAGAAGTGTTTTCACCCAAAATAGAGTTGAAAACGCGCCGGGCCCTACTTTCAGAGTCTCATCCATCTGGCCATTATGGGGAGTGTCAGGCGGCTCTGACAGACAAGGCTGCTCTGTTCGAGGGGCCCCGGCCCCACAACCTGTCATATCGCGGGGCTGATGGCATCTGACAGCTCCATTTGTACCTCCCCGCGAGATGAAAGGGCTGCTCCCGGCGGCGGGAGGAGGAAGGGCACGGCGAGAGGGATGAGCAGGGGCAGCCCGGGGTGCCGGCACATCCCTGGCACCGCGCTGGCACCCAGAGCCCATCGCTGCCCTGGAGTTTGTGGCAGTCTGGGGTGTGATCAAAGGCCGGGGGGCTGAGCCCATCGCCCACCCCCTGGCTGTGGTGGTGAGCTCTCCCTGTGCCCCGCTGGCACAGAGCATCCCGGAGCTGCCAGCCCTGTGCTGGTCCCCATCTCCCCCAAACTCACCTGTGGGTGCTGTGCATGTCCCCGATGCTCAGAGCCAGTCCCCAAACCCAGCACGACTGACCCAGCACCCTGAGGGCTCTGACCCATGGCCAGAGGGCTCAGGGACTGCCACACACCAGGACACTCCAAAAGCAGGTGAGATCTGCCGAATCCTGGTACTCCCCTTGGGGTATTCCCCAGGTAGGAACCCCCCAGGCTGCCCCAGTGCTGCAGGATTTCTGTGCCAGCACAACAGCTTGGAAAAGTTTGAGAATTATCGAGGCAGCAGTGAAGACGGAACACATCTCTGCAGCCAGAGGAGCAGGCACCCAGCCAGCCCCATCCATCCCAGTTGTTCCCAACACAAAACCCAACCAGAGTCCAAGAGGCTGGGAACCACAGAAGGAAGGAAAGGCTTTTGGCTCCATTTCCATTTTGCCCAGAAAATGGCTCTTCTCACCTTTGAGAGGACGGTCATTCTCCAGCCCATTGGATGTTGTCAGGATTGTGCAGGGAACAGGAACAAAAGCCCACAGAGGCAACTCCAGCAGAAACAAGGAGTCCCTTTTATAGGAGCTCTGCCCAGAGGACCAGGGCTCCTGGCCTTGATGCCATCCTGTCCTTGACGCCATTCTCGGTGATGAGCAGTCCCATCCTCCTCATCCAGAAAGAAAAATACAGCAAATCTTCTGGGTGCTTCACTCTCCCCTCTCCTCCCCCAGGGAAGTGCAGAGAAGATGGGTTGAGCAAGATCTTTCACAGTCCCCGTGTCTCTCCTGTCCTTCTCTCTCAGAGCCCTCCAGCCACCTCTCCTGCAGGAGCTGCTCATGGAGAGGTGGCACCAGGACCTCAGGCTCCCACTGGTCCCGTCTTCTTTGGTGCAGCAGCATCTCCCTCTCCCACAGATGCACCAGTGGAGATGTAGGTGAGCGGTGGTGGGCACTGGCATAGCTCTGAGTGCTGCTGGGGAGCCTCCCTTTGCAGCTGTGGGGGACACAAAAAAGGCCACTTTGGTCCTCTGTTCCACGGAGGTGTCTGCAGGAAGGGTCTATCAAGCTCCAGAAGCCACCAGATGCCCAGGATGCTGCATCCTTCGTCTCCTTCCAAATTTTGCCAGGCCAGGAGGGGTGATCCATGAATTTTGGGGCCACGAGGTGTTTGAAGAGGTCACGTTGCACCCTGCACAGTGCTGGATGCTCTGTCCAGCTCTACTCAGCCCATCAGGGCCAGCTCTGAGAGCACAGGGCCAGCATTCCACCATCACCTTTGGCAAAGGCACCTCCCCTGTGGCTCACATCCTACTATCCTGGAGGTGTGTGTCCTGAGGGAGGATATCCACCACGCTGGAAGGTGGGATGGAGTCATGGCAAAGCTGCTCCTGGAGATTTCCACAAACACCTTCAGAAAACACAACGGTCTGTGTAAACCTTTGTTATTGTGACTCCAGCTGCAGGACCCTGCTCTGTACACGGAGCTCAGCGCCCTCCCTGCGCTCTCCGTGGGGTTCAGCTGAAACGTTTGTGGGTAAGGAGCAGCACTCTTCACATATTCACCAACAGACAGAGAGGTAACTGTGGCCTGGGCCTGAAGGAACGAGCGGGATCGCTGCCACACTCCGGTGTTAACCTGTGCGAGGGGCTCAGCCCCAGCCCCAGGGGTTTGTCACCTGCCAGGGGCCCTGTGCTGAACTGTCACGCTGATCAGAAGAGGGAACCATGGCCATGGTCACACTGGGCACTTCCCATGGGGTCACTGGGGACCAGCCAAGCCCGGTGTCCTGGCGTGGCGAGGAAGATGTCAGCTGCCAAAGCTGGAACCAGAGCTGCTGAAGCTGGAACAGGAACTGCTGGAGGATTTGCACCACACTCCAATCCATGGCCAGGGCAGAGGCAGCAGCAGCTCTTCAGCCGTTATCCAGAGCCGGAGGAAAGCCCACTCCCATTTATGGCATTCCTGGCCACTGCAGTGCCCCGGGTGCTTGCCCACACTTGTCTGCCTGTGGTACCTTGAGGTCTTTGCCCTTCTTCACTCACCTTGTCCAGCCTTTGTCACTTGTGCTGCCCTACTGCTTGGAGTGGCTGCAGGTGAGCCCCACACTGGGGCAGTGTGGGGCAGTGCTCACGGTGCCACCCCAGGGGCAGCTCCACACCCTGGGGCTGCCCCGGCCACTCCGTGCCACCGCCGGCTGCTCCTCCCGCAGGGCTCCAGCTGCTCACAGCCCTGGTACAGGACTTCTGCTGTCACCTCCATGCATAGCTCTGTCCCTCCAGGTCTGCTCTCAGCTCGTGCAGTGTGAAGTGTGCCCCAAAGCAAACCTTTGACCCCAGGTTGGGCACAGGGATGCTGGTGGGGGGACAGGAGGTGTCCACACCACTCTGGCTTTGAGGACAAACAGAGCCTGTGTTTTCCATGGCTTCCACAGTGCTCACGTGGGAAGAAAAGCTGCTTTATGCAGCTGAGGAACTTCTCGTCCACCCACCATGGCTTCTGCTCTGGCCCATGCCTCTGCATCCCGACCTGACCCCTGGGCAGGCTCCAGCCCTCGAGGACGCCGTGCTCCGCTCTGGGCTCTGAAACGCCTTGTACGTCTGCGGGCAGCCACCTCTGCACCACCTAAAAGACATCGGGGATTTTTGTGCAGGAGAGGAAGGAAAACAACAAGAAAAAATAGGGCCTGGCTCTCTCATTCACGTATTTATTGGGCGGATGGCATGGCTGTGGTCAGCTGGGTTTCGGCCTTTACAGACGGGGATATTTATAAGGCACGCGGAGCGGCTCGGTGTGTGCGTCCAAGTCATTCCTTCCCCGGCGCAGGGGATAATGTTGCCTTTGTTCGGCTGCCTCCGGCACAGCAGAGCGTGCCGTGCCGCTCGGCCGGGCCCCTCGCCGTGCCCCGACAGTCCCGGCGCAGCCCCGCTCCTTCCACACACACCACGGCCCCGGCAACTGCCACGATAAATCAATAGGAAAGGAGAGGCTGCCAGTTAGACTAAACAAGTGCATTTGCAAGGATTGCTAACCCTCATTAATCACCCTGACAGTCCTAAAAACACATTTCCCCTTTAATGACTGTATTTGGATAATCAGAGCTTTTTTCCTCGCAGTGCGGGGTGAGTGACAGTGGGCGCGACTTCGGTGAGCGCCGGCACCGGGGTCACCGGCGAGTCAAGCGCTGCAGGTCCCCGGCAGCTCGGGGCGAGCTGGAGAAGGTGCTGCTGTGCCACGGGGCAAGGAGCCACCAGCACAGCCTGTCCCCATGTCTGACACCCACCAGAGTCCTCCCAGCCCCAGCTGGATTTGGAAAGGTCTTTTTCTGTGTCTCCGTGTTCCCTTTAGGTGACTTTTGCCTCCTGGAGAGGTTTGAAACCTTGCACATTTTTCTGTATAAATGATGCAACACATTAATGCACAGCACATTATGAAAATGGTAATTCAAACCCATACAACTCTAAATTAAGCCATACATTATCCGACCCACTCAGCCATATATTTTGCAAAAGACAGGATTGAATCAAATCAAACCGAAACTGTGGAGTGCAGGTTGTTAGACAGAATGATTAATAAAGTGCATCCCAGTGCTCTTATTATAAAATGAATTCTGCAATAACCTGGGCATACATTACACAGGGAATTATTTAATATATTGGCAACGCAACTGTTCCCCAGCAGCTCCAGCCCAAGTGCTGCTGCTATCAGACGATACTCGCAGTGTTTACACGGTCTGGTCCTGCTGCTGCAGTCCTTAGGGAGGGGAAAAATACTCCTCAGGGAAGCTCCTGCACTGCAGGACGCATCTGAGCAGCATCCAGCCCTACTGTGGGTGAAGGGAAAGTGCACGGGCTCGTTTCTGGAGCGGGGACCATCCTGGTGTGGGGAGAGTTTGGGGGAGAGAGGGGATGGAGCTTTGCCGTAAGGAGCGATGCGCCTGGCAGCTCTGGGAGAAGGCTCTGGCAGGAAGAGGCTGTGCAGCCCTTGGCCCGTGCCCCGGCTGCTCCATGGCTGGGATGTGGCACGGCCCCGGCAGCCTCAGCACCCGGAGCGGCTGTGCTGGGTGTGCTGATTTTGGCGCTGGGCTACCGCGCCTCAAGGCTCTGCGGCATCATCCTCCCACCCTATGGCATGAGTGCCCAGCCATGGTCTGGGACAGGCACGCTGGGACAGAATTCTAGTGCAGGAATCTTTGACAGGCCCCATCACGAAGCCACAGCCAGGATTTACGAGGGGGACCGAGCGAGGCTGACACCGAGAGGCATCACTGCTGGAAGTGGGGGCCACGTCCAGGGAGAAGTGACACTCCCGAGGGACACGGGCTCTGGATACCTCCCATAGCACCAGAGAGAACGCACTGGAGCTGCTCTGCCCACCACCCAGGGCACCCTGCTCCACAGCCAGCATCAGCTGCTGAAGGGCCCAGCATCCAGCAGGGACACAGAGAAATCGGAGTGGCTGCACCAGCCTGGGCCTGGCACCCCCTTCCAGCTGCGCCCTCAGGACAGAGCAAACACCCACAGCAAAGCCCCCCTGTGCCAGCCCCAGCCCTGCCAACCCCAGGCCCTCATCCAGCAAATATCCCACCTGGAAGGAGCAACACCGCGGCCACAACCGGACGCCAGCCAACTCCGCACAGGGCAAGGGGCAGCCACAGATCCCCAAAACCAGCCTCCCTCAGCCTTGGGGAGCTCGGAATGGAGCCAAACTGGCCCCTGGACCACCAGCCTCTCCCACTGCCATAGGAAACCCTGGCTGGGCCCTCCCACCAGCCACACGCCTGCAGCCACACTCGAGGCACAGATAGGCAAATAAAAATCCCTTCGGCAACAGCAGTCCCTGTTCTCAGCGCGTTATTTTTCAGCTCAAAGGACACAAAGGAATTTAAACACAGGGCATAAAGCAATATTGAGAAGGCAATTAACAGGGATTAATTGTGTGACTCACTGAAATGCAACAGGAGCGAGGCAGAAGAAAAATAAGCGGTGTGGGGCAATGGGGCATGCAGGGTTTTGGGGGGAGCGGGGGCTTGGCCAGGGGTCCCAGTGCAGGTGTAAAAGCGCTTCCCTTGGGGCATGGAGCAGCCAGAGCCCCCCAGCATGGTGGGGATGGAGCCAGACCATGTCAGAGCCATTCATCACCCTCCTCCCGGCACAAAGACGGAACGGGAGCAGCCAGGACCCCACCAGCTCCCGGCTGCCCTCACACCGACACCCGGGATCTGCTTCTAACCACAACCGCACCCCTAAAACTGCCCCCCCCCCCGCGAGGGGGTGACCACCTGCTCCCCGCAGCCACCCGGGGGCACCGCTCTGATCCGGCTAAAACGCCTTCTCGAACCTTCCCTCCGCCGCCACGCGTGGGGACACCGGGGCACGGGCACGCGGGGAGGGGGACGGGGGCGCGGGGAGCCCCAGGAGCATCCCCGGGGCTCCGGTGCCGCCGGTCCCTCGGGGCTCCGGTGCCGCTCCCGCTGCCGCTAGATGGTGCTGGGACCGCGCGGCCCCCGCCGGACCCCCGGGCAGGGACGAGACGAGACCAGAGCGTGGGTACAACCAAGAGCCGTTTATTAACAAAATCAGACTTACCGGGGCTCGTTCGCCCGCCCGG
>JAWWMU010000075.1:2390169-2407852 GCA_035048155.1 Cinnycerthia olivascens
CACCCTGTATCCCATCCCAGGATCCCTCCAGGGGGGGGTTGCACCCTGTATCCCATCCCAGGATCCCTCCAGGGGGGGGTTGCACCCTGTATCCCATCCCAGGATCCCTCCAGGGGGGGTTGCACCCTGTATCCCATCCCAGGATCCCTCCAGGGGGGGTCGCACCCTGTATCCCATTCCAGGTCCCACCCTGTATCCCATCCCAGGACCCCTCCAGGTGGGTCCCACCCTGTATCCCATCCCAGGATCCCTCCAGGTGGGTCCCACCCTGTATCCCATCCCCACGGCTGCGCTGGCCACACGCCTGGTACTGAACCATGTGCCGGATGCAGCGATGGCGTGTGGGAGCAATGAATTCATTTCCATTTATGATCTGTTATGATGATACCCCTGAAGGATAAAAGTCTATACATAATAATCTCCCTCTTCAGCTTTGTTAACAACTTCAATTAACAGGGAGCTGTGTAATGCTTCATCAGCCGCTCGGATTACAGATGAAATTAAGCCATCATATTTATGAACTACGCAGTGAGTTCGAGGAGGACTCCACATATTTTACATTTAATAACTTGCCCTCTCATTTTATTTATAACGTTAATAATGATTTGGTGGCTGCTTTGGGGGGAAACAGCAATGACAGAGCGAGGTGAGATGGCCGGGCAGGAGGAAGCTCTGCAGGGCCCTCCAGAGCCCGGCCATGCCCCTCCCACCTCTGCTCCCTCCCCTTTGATTTTCCATTAAATCCCCCTCTGAACACAGCCACTTCTCCATGGAATTGCTTTCCACTCAGCACTTTTAAAGCTGGGATGAGGATTAATGAATGAATCCCGCACCCACCAGCCGGAGCATCGGCAGCTGGCACACACGAGCGGGCCCTGGCTCGGGGTGTCACCAGCTTTGGGAGCATTCCCGAGGCTCTGATGCCCGAAGGAGGATGGATGCTCAATGCTTCACAGAGCTTTGCCATAGGAAAAACCACAAATACCCTTCACTAAAGTGGGGAGGGGCAGTGGGAGATGTGGGAGGGCTCCTCTTGCACACTCCCCTTCTTCCTTCCCATCCTTCCCTTGCTGCCAGTCTGCCCCTGGACTGGTTTTGGTGTGGGTTCCCTGCCGGGGTTGGTTTTGGGGTGGGTTCCCTGCCAGGGACACACATCATCACCCTCTGTGATAGACTGGGATCCACAGGCTGGTTATGGGGTGCGTTCCTTGCTGGGGCTGGTTTTGGGGTGGGTTCTGTGTTCTTTGCCAGGGCTGGTTTTGGGTGAGTTCCCTGCCAGGGCTAGTTTTGGGTTGGGTTCCCTGCCAGGGCTGGTTTAGGGGTGGGTTTCCTTGCCGGGTCTGGTTTTGGAGTGGGTTCCTTGCCAGGGCTGCTTTTGGGGTGGGTTCTGGGTTCCCTGCTGGAGCTGGTTTTGGGGTGGGTTCTCTGCTGGGGCTGGTTTTGGGGTGGGTTCTCTGCTGGGGCTGGTTTTGGGGTGGGTTTCCTTGCCGGGGCTGGTTTTGGGGTGGGTTTCCTTGTCGGGGCTGGTTTTGGGGTGGGTTCCCTGCTGGGGCTGGTTTTGGGGTGGGTTTCCTTGTCGGGGCTGGTTTTGGGGTGGGTTCCCTGCTGGGGACACCCATCATCACCACCCTCTGTGCCTGACCTGACTGGGAACATGCTCATCCTCCCCGGCCCTGTCTGGGGCCCTGGCACAGCCAGGCTGAGCAAGGTTAATTAATTTGAGCAGAGACTGAAGCCCCAAAGATGGGGAGCAGCACGCTGAAAGATGATGGCTGGCAAAAATCATTAGAAGCATCTTTCAACAATCCATACACCATTATCGATCCTGTTATAGATCATGTTCCTTTCCTCCTTTTTGCAGGATCTTCTGGATCAATACAGCAAGTGCATTGAGACTGTAGCAACACATTTAAAACCTTATAAAAGGTTATTTAGTTGCTAACAGTGCAGCAGTTTCTGCAAAGCCTGCCAAAAGGTTACAGCTTTTTGGGCATCATAAATTACAGACGACAGGGAAAAAAAGTAAGTGCGGTTTTCTTTATTGTCTGGGTGATGGATGGGCTCCTGAACAAGACACAAAATACATCATATCACCTTTAATGGGACCACATTTCTGTAGCCATAACTCACAATTTTAAAATAGAAAATGGTGAAATATGGCGTTGTATATTCCACTCCTGACATATTTATGAGTCCTTCCCTTCTTATAAATACAGTGATTGCTATTTCAAAGCAGCACGTCAGGTATGAGCAGAGCACAAACAGCTGGAGCGAGTGAAAAATTATGGCCAGAGTTGGACATTTTCAAAAACTCTCTCTAGCAGCAGTAAATTTACAATGTTTGCACTAACTGTTATTAAAACCAAATCCATATCTTGGCAACAGGACTCCAGCTGGAGTGACGGTGCCGCTGACAGCCCGGGGGCAGCTCCCGGGGAAGCACTGAAAGCCCCGGGGGGGCCGGGGGTCCAGCGGGGGCAGCGCCGGGGCTGCCGAGTGTCCCCGGTACCGGCAGAGCCCTGGGCCAAAGCTGTGACGGGTCTAGGGGCTGAGCCCCAGCCTGGCAGAAAACGGCACCGAGGGGCCGGGAGGGTGGGGATGGGATGGAACTGGAATGGAGGTGAGGATGGAGCTGGGATGGAGGAGAGGATGAAGGAGAGGATGAAGGTGAGGATGAAGGAGAGGATGGAGCTGGGATGGAGCTGAGATAGAGCTGAGGATGAAGGAGATGATGAAGGTGAGGATGAAGGAGAGGATGGAGCTGAGATAGAGCTGAGGATGAAAGAGAGGATGAAAGAGATGATGAAGGTGAGGATGAAGGAGAGGATGGAGCTAGGATGGAGCTGAGATAGAGCTGAGGATGAAGGAGATGATGAAGGTGAGGATGAAGGAGAGGATGGAGCTGAGATAGAGCTGAGGATGAAAGAGAGGATGAAGGTGAGGATGAAGGAGAGGATGGAGCTAGGATGGAGCTGAGATAGAGCTGAGGATGAAGGAGAGGATGGAGTGCCATCACTCCTGTGTCAGCCGCACCCCGAGAGCACCACGCTCCAGCTCCAGCCTCTCTCGGTTTATCCTCGGGTTTGGAGTGACTCCAGCCCAACCCGCGCTCCGCTCCTGGATCATCATTTCCATCCGCTCGGCGAAAGGCTTTCACCAGCAAATACCTCCGATGAAGTAATCCTGCCAAGAGCCCTCCTGAGCACCCCTCATCCCCGAGAGCAGGGGGAACTCCCCGGCCTCATTTAGGCACACAAAAGGCCTCTAATTAGCTTTTTGTTTAGTCCGATTATGACTGTGAGTTTTGACCTTTCAAAGTGATTAGCTTTTGAAGTGAGCTCATTTGCATAACATCGGTTTCCAAACTACATCTGCAATCTGGGATCAGACTTTTCGTTGTCGCTCTTCACTTCTTTTTCCTTTTTCCTCTTTTTAACAGCAGCCTGGCTGTTTTTGGTCCTTGGTTGAGGCTCTGCTCCTGCCCTTTGGCATCTTTACGGCTCTTGCACCCATCTTTGGGGCATCCGGACTTCCTCCAGTCCTTTCCCAAAGCTCTGCCGTTGCTGGGAAATGGCATCGCCCTGGAAGATCGACCTGCATCCTGCTGTCACCACCAACGCATGGCCCACCCCAGCTCCTGTGTACCCCCACGGGAATCCTGGAGTCCCCCCATCTGGACTCCGAGCTCTCTGTCCAGCCATCCTGGCCCGCAGTCATGGCCAAGGTCACCCGCAGGGCCTGGGGGAACAAAGGGCTTTAACATGTTCTTTGTGGCAGCAAAATTCAAAACTCTTTATCACCATAAACATTCTTTTATCTGGGCAAAGCCCTCCAGAGGTGCATTTTATTACCCTGGGTTATTAAACAGAAACTTTCTGATAATGAGGCAAGTTGATCTCCGCGGCTGCCTTCGGGGGCCAGGGGGGATAGGGGGGCCCCAGCCCTGCCGGTTATCAGGGGCTGCTGCTGTTTCTGCCGGTGATTATCCTGCCCCCCCTCTCTGAGGGCTCACATCTCCCCTGTCGGCCAATAACCGAGCAGAAACCTTTGCTTTGGGCCAGTCCTCTTGGCCAGCATCTCCAGCTCAGGGCTTGGGGGGCTTCAGGGGGTCCGAAGGTTCTGGAGAGAAGAGCCCCCCTCGCCTTTCCTCCCCTCGGGGAGAAGGGCCAAGGGCTCAGTGCAGCACCGGGACCGAGGAAACGCTGACTTTATGTGCAAGAAACCCTCATGTGGTCAGAGGCCAAGCTGTGCCCACTCTGCCCAGCCTGACCTGGGCCCTGCAACGCCGCAAACCCATCCGCAACCTCCTACTCAGGCAGCAGCAGCAGGACTGAGCCCCCCGGGCCCCCCCATCCCCGGCAGAGTAGCTCCCTTCCCCCCCTTTCCCCCTCCCCAGAGCAGGTCTGGAATATTTTGTTGCCTGCACACAGGCGAGGAGCTCTGTGCTGGCTGCTGGGCTTTATAACATCCCTGTTTCCTGGCCTGGCTTTATTACAGCTGTTCTTTGGGGTATGGGGTTATAAATTGGGCGTGTGATGACGTGTAATCACTAACTGCAAAGCCAATACATTTCTGCTGCTACAGCAGCAAGACAAATAAAGGTGAGCGGGGGAGGCTGGCGAGGCTCTGACAAAGGGAAATACACGGCCCTGAGAGCTTAAAAACCTGACTGGGGACCCAGTGTTATCCTAATTGAGGTGGTTGGCTCTCTGGGACAATGTCCACAGCTTCTGGGGGGAGTCCTGGCTTTCACCACGAAGCTCTGCACCTCCAGCTCTTTTTTGGGATGGCTGGGGCCTGGCACTGGCTTTGCTCCCCATCCATCGTGCCCCAGCAGAACATTCCTGGGGGTTTCCTGGGCAGAGCCAAGGCCAAAGCCAAAGCAAGGCAGTTTCATGATGGTGTCAGCCCAGCTGGAGTGAGGTGGATGTCAGGAAAAATCCCTTCATGGAAAGGGTGGTGAGCACTGGAACAGGCTGCCCAAGACAGTGGTGGTGTCACCACCCTGAGAGTGTTCAGAAAAGGTGTGGATGTGGCACTGGGGGACAGGGATTAGGGGTGAGGATGGCAGTGTCACCTTGGTGGTTGGACTTGAGGACCTTAGACAGCTTTTCCAATGTCTATGGTTCCATGATTCTGTGACCTCAAGAGGCTACAGCCCTGCCTGCTGAAAGAGGAGCAGCCTGGCATCTTCACTCGCCCAGGAGGGACCTGGCACATCCCTGTCCCTGCCCCTGGCACAGCAGGACCCTCCAGCCCCTCACCCCATGTCCAGATCAACTGCTCCAGGTGCTTCACCCAGAGAGGTTTCACTCCCGGGAGTGCCCAGGGATGGAGGGAGGCTTAAACCAGCCCAGACCCATCCTGATTTTTGATCAGCAGTTCCCAGGTGCTTCACATCCAGCTAGAAGGAGTTTCCATGACTCAGGAGCCTGGTGGTGCCTCTCTGCTCTGCCAGGGGCGAAGTCAGCCCTGGGCTGGTGCAGGCTGGGCTGAAACCGGCCCAGGGCTGCTGTCCTGAGCAGCAATAATCCACTTGTGCAACTGTGCAAATGTGGCTGGCCAGGATG
The DNA here is from genome assembly GCA_035048155.1 of Cinnycerthia olivascens. Classification (NCBI taxonomy): domain Eukaryota; kingdom Metazoa; phylum Chordata; class Aves; order Passeriformes; family Certhiidae; genus Cinnycerthia; species Cinnycerthia olivascens. Next base: position 2,395,740 of record JAWWMU010000075.1, read on the forward strand.
GGACAGGTGATAAATGGGAGGGAGTCAACCAGCTGCAGCTTAAGATGTGCCTGCATGCTGCCGTACCAGTTTATCATGATAAATGTCATCGGAAAATCAATTCTCTGTGTACTTTTGGGAATTACAACTATCATTTTGGGGTGATTTATTTCCTGTATAACACGGACAAGGGCTCTTTGTTCATAATTTTGAAAGTTCATTTAAAATTGCTCTGAGTTCTGGGTTCTTCACTGTGGCATGGCTGGTGGGTCTCTGCTCTCCTGTGAAAGAGGGAGGCTGGGCTGGGAGCTCTGCCCCTCCCTGTCCTGCTCCTGTGGCCGTGGGAGTCATGGAAAGCCCTGGTAGAGAGAAATGTCTCAGGGACATCTCTGAGGACAGAGCAGAGACTGGGCTGGGATTCTTTTATCCCGGCATGGCGTGCTGGACCAACCTTCCCTTCTTTTCCATGCCACCCACCAAACCTGTTTGTCCTGCTGGGGAGCCAAGAAACTCCCCAGGCTCTGAGAACAGAGCGTCCCATCTCCTCTTTGTGCCGGGGTGTCATGGTTTAACACCAGGTGTCTGCTAAGGAAGGCAGGAGCCTCTCTTGGAATGAAGAATGGAAACCCCCTCCCTCCCAATTATTATAAATTTGGATTTAAGGGGGCTCTCAGGCAAAGATATGAGAATAGGAATAACAGTTGATTATTTAGAAGAACTAAAATAAAACAAGCATGCAGTATTGCAAAACAAACAACCCCAGTGACAGTCAGAATCCAAGCTGACCCCCTGTGGGTCAGGGGTTGGTGGCAGTGCCATTCCATGGTGGCTGCAGCCCTCCTGCAGTGGCAGATGTGGCTCTGGTGGAGCAGGGATCCTGCAGAAAGGTGGAGTTTCCCTCTGAAGGTGCAGTGGGGATGGCTGGGCCTGGTCTCTCTCTGGGAGTCCAGTGTAAAAGGCTGCTGGGTGTCCCAAATCTCAGGTTTTTATCCAGGTAGGAATGTTTGGCTCCTCCCCCTGGATGGAGAATTTCCCAATGGGATGCTGGAATTTTATCAGTGACACTCAGTGGCTCATGAGCAGAAGATCTTGCCCTGGAGGGAGGATGGGTCCTGGCAGAGATAAAGGAGCTGCCCCAGCTGGTTTTTATCAGCTGGGCCATGGACAGAAGATTACACCAGTTCCAACAGATGGTGATGGAATAACACAGCTCTGGTTACATTTTGCACTGCAAGCCATGACACCTGCCCATCCCTGCTGAGGGGATAAAAATCCTTTCTTTGCACTGCCAGGACCTGCATCAACATCAGGGGATTCTCAGGGAACATTCCAGATCTCTGGACTTAAAGGGATTCACGTGCTTGTCCCACTGGAGCAGATCCCTGTCTGATTTAGGGATTAATTCCCCCTGAAAAGCTCTGGAGTTTCCAAACCAGACCAGGAGTCAGAGAGCAGCTTCCCAGGTGAGATTTGGGATTAATTAAAAGCCAGGCCAGGGAGGGGGAGCAGCATCCCGGGTGAAATTTGGAACCAATTTGGGATCAGTGCAGGACCAATTTGGGATCAGCTTGGGGCCAGGGATGCTGGTGCAGCCCCCAGGGAAGCACCACTGGGGCAGATTCTCCCCAGCTCTCCACAACCCCAGCGACAGGACACAAACTCTGAAGGACTCAGAGCCCTTTGAGGAAACCAATTTGTGCAAAATCAGATAGAAAAGCTTTTTAAAAAAAAAAACCTTTTTCTATTCAAGGCATGAAGGGCCCCTCATCCCAGGAGCTGCCCTGAATTTCCAGCCACTCCTGGAGGACGTGGGGGTCACTCCTCGCTCCGGGGGTGAGGGGTGCTCACAGCTCTTGATCTCAGCACAAGCAGCAGGAAAAGCAGAGCCAGAGAAATTTGATTTTTAGGTGATGGCAGCGTGCTGAATCACGGCTTCTGGCTGCACCCAGGACCAGGGGATGGAGGAGGGGGGAGCGAAATCAAATCAAACCCCGTGCCTGCCTGCGGGAGAAATGTCTTTAGAAGACGTTGAAGGGTCATCAAAAACCCCTCTGTGCAGAAAGGGCTCCTGAAATGAAATTAAAAACAGTGGGAGTAGCAGAAAGGGATGAAATCGTGGAAATGAAAGCGGGATTTTTAATTAAAGTCTCAAAGAACACTCATGGAGGTATAAATGCATATGCAAATGATATTATCTCGAGAAGTTGTAATTACCTGGTGTGGAGTGGCAGTTGTTTACACTGCTGAATTTGGGTTTATTTTAAGGCTCATTCTGGAAAAGCTCAGCTCTCCCCACTGTACAAAAGAGTTGAAGGTACTGGGCACTCTGCAAAATGAGGGAAAAAAGAGAATAATTGTGGCAAAATTTGGCATAAAAATCTAAAGAGTGCGGGGCTGTAAAGTGAAAACCCCACAGCAGCACGAGGGGGAGCAGAGCTCGGCTTTCCCTTTAAAAAGTCAAAAATTCACCCAGTTTTGAAAATGAAAAAGCACAAATCTGATTCTTCATTATTTACTCATTGCTTTTGTTTTCTTCCCAGAGCTGGCTTAGGCTGTATAAATACTTCATGAGCACCTTATTTATATAGTCTCAAATAAAGTGAGGTTTCAAACTCGAAAAATATTAACTCTGGGCTCCTCTGGTGCAGTAATTCCTTGCCTGTAAGTATAAAAGTTCGTTTAAAACTATATAAATACATCATAAACCAGAATTCGAGTTAAAATGAAAAATCCAGATTTTAAAAGTGGGAGACAGGCAGGGTAAGAAAAGCAATAAAGACAAAAGTAACTTTGGCTCTGGGAGCTGGACGGGCTTGGGGACACCCTGGGTGACAGGGACGGTCCTGGGGCTCTGTGCTAATGAGCTGTTAATTGACTGCTGCAATTAACAGTGGCACCAGAAGTGGTACCAGCTCAGAAATTACCAGCAGGGAGAGCAATTAATGCCAGCAGAGCTTCCAGGTGAGCTGGGGGGTCTGGGCACCCCAAAAATCTCCCGTGGACATGGGTCTGGGTATTCCAGGGAAAGGGAAATGCTGCCAGGCCAGGGGTGCTCAAAGCCAGCGCTGGGAACAACCAAAATCTCCCAGCACGGCCCATTTGGAACTTTTTGGGGTTGTTTTTCCTGGACTGGCAGCTCTGAACACCCCAGGATTGCTGATCCCACCAACATCCCATGGACACAGCACCCACTGAATTCCAAATGGGAATAATCTAAATGAAATGGGGATTTCTGCCCCAGAGCTCTTCCCACAATTTGGAACAGCCAAAGTGTTCCAGCGTGGCCCATTTTGCACGTTTTGGGGTTTTTTTTGTCAGGATGGGCAGCTCTGATCACCCCAGGACTGCTGTTCCTATCAATATCCCATGGGTGCAGCACCCACTGAACTCTGAGGGGAAAAATCCAAATAAAACAGGGATTTCTGTCCCAGAGCTCTCTTACAACTGGGAACAGCCAAAATCTTCCAGCACAGCCCATTTGGCACTTTTTGGGATTGTTTTTTGCCAGGATGGGCAGCTCTGAAAACCCCAGGGCTGCTGTTTTCACCAACATCACCCACTGAACTCTGAGGGGAAAAATCCAAATAAAAAGGGGATTTGTGCCCCAGGGCTCCCTCAACCAAGTCTGAAAGCATTTGCCTGAATTTTCAGTCAATTTTGCAAAATTTCCTTCTGAGTTTGTTCTTTTGGAGGAGGAAGAAGCTCCGCTCTGCTCCTTCTGGGAAGAGCAGCTCTCAGAGAGTTTATAAACATCTCAACACGCCGCTAATGGAAATTAAAAAGGCAAATGTTTGTTGTTTGGCTGCCTTCTAGGAAAATAAAAAGCAGGAAAAAAGGACTCATTCTAGTGTGTTTCTCTGGGGAATTCAGAGGGGGAGGCTCTGGTGAATCTGTCAGGATTTATTTCACTGTTGTTCCTCTTCCTGCAGCTGAACTGAGAGGAAAACAGAGCAAGAATCTCAGAGAGAAAGGAAAAGAAAAAGTGCAATGAGATTTTTTTAAATATTTGTGGCCCTGCAATAATTTTCCACTTGATATTTTGGCACTCCTTGGTGTTGGCTTCTGATTTCCTGCTCAACACAAAGCCTGGGAAGTGATGCAGTGATGGAAGCACCGTGGGGATTCAGCTGGGATTATTTCACTTCAGAAACCAGGGAAAAGGGCAGGAGAAGGAAATCTCAGTTTTTATTTTTAACCTTGGAAGGCTGCAGAACACCCAGGGTTGAAGTTTCCCTACCTGTGCCCAGGTGGCACCTGTTGAAAAAGCAAATCCACCAAGGGAAGAGCTCCACAAAGCTGCTGGGGGGAATTCTGCAGGCACTGGAATTTCCAGCAGGACTCTCCTGCCCTGGCACTTTGATTTTTGGAATCATGGGATCTTCAACTTCTGCTGAATTTCCTCCAGGATGCTCCTGCCCTGACACTTTGATTCCTGGAATGATGGGATCCTCACCCTTGGCTGAATTTCCAGTGGGACATTCCTGCCCTGGCATTTTGTTTTTTTGGGATCCTCACCCTTTGGCTGAATTTCACACTCCTGCCCTGGCACTTTGGTTTTGGGGACTGTGGGATCCTAATCCCTTGGCTGAATTTCCACCAGGACATTCTTACCCTGGCACTTCATTTTTGGGACAATGGAATCCTCATGCCTTGGTTGAATTTCCTCCAGGACGCTCCTGACCTGGCACTTTGATTCCTAGATCGATGGGATCCCCACCCTTGGCTGAATTTCGCATTCCTGCCGTAGCACTTTGTTTTTTTGGGATCCCCACCCTTGGCTGAATTTCACCCTCCTGTCCTGGCACTCTGATTTTTGGGCCAATGGGATCGTCACCCTTGCCTGAATTTCACCCTCCTGGATTTCCCCTCAGACATTTCTGTGTTTCCCCTTTGCTGAGCCCACACCAGCTCTGGGAACAGCAGCAAACCCTTAATTCAATTATCTCTGCTACAGCTGCTTTCTTTAAACACCAACTCTCTTAGAATCACGCAGGGAGCAGCTGTAAATTATTGAATTCCTATTTTAATTTGTTTTCTTACATTTGTAGCTCTCCCCTCCACCCTCCCAACACCTCTTTATATATATATAAAAAAAAAGAGACACAACAACAAGCCCTGAGCAGGTATCAGGCTGTTAATAATTGATGAAGCATTTGTAAACCCTTAGCAATGAACAGGAGAGTGACACATGAATAAAACATGGGCAGAGGCTCTGTCTGACAGCAGAAAACAGCTGGGCTCGGCTTTCAAGCAGCTTTTGTGCAGCAGGAGAATAAAGCTGGGCTTTGCTTTGTGTGTGACAGGTGAGGGGAAGGGGCAGAACTCACCTGGGCAGGTGTCTCAGGCCTCCAGCAGCAGCCCTGGGATGCTCCTGAACCTCTATTTTAAAATAAAAAAATGAACACACAAAAAATCTTCATTATTATTGTTTTTATTGTTATTACTATTACTCTTATTATTAGTATTACAATTACTATTTATTCTTACTATTGCTACTACTATTACTAATATTGGGATTTGTTATTACAATCATTGTTACTATTATTATTGCATTACTATTATTGCCATAATTGTTATTTTTATTGTTATTTATTGTTGCTATTGTTGCTATTATTGCTATTATTACTACTATTGTTATTATTGTGATTTATTATTGCTACTATTACTATTATTATTACTATTACTAGTCCTATTACTATTATTCCTCCTCCAAGGGTGTTTCTTTGCTATTTTCACTGTTATTTCACCCAATTCTTTGCCCACCACAGAGAGTGCAAAAGACAAAACAAATTCTCAGTCGTGAAATGCAGAGTGCAGAGACTCCTTAATAAATCTGGAATAACTGACACCCCAAATTTCACTGATCCCACCCCAGTGCCTCTCCCTCCCCCCCGCCCTTTCATTTGCAGGTTCTGGATTTCCAAACCCCTCAATCTGGATTTCCATTACTCCCAAACTGGGTTTCCAGTATCCCCTTTATCTGGATTCCCAGTACCCCAAATCTGGATTCCCAGTACCCCCAATCCGGATTTCTAAACCTCTCAAACTGGATTTCCAAAACTCCAATCTGGATTTCAACCCCCTCGATCTGGACTTCCAGTATCCCCAGTCTGAATTTCCAATATCCCCTCAATCTGGATTCCCAGTACTCCAAATCTGCATTCCCAGTACCCCCAAACCAGATTTACAAACTTCTCAAACTGGATTTCCGAACCCCTCAATCTGGATTTCCAGTGCCCCAAATCTGAATTTCCAGTATCCCCTTTATCTGTATTTCCAGTACCCCCAAACCAGATTTCCAGTACTCCCAATCTGGATTTCCAAACTCCTCAATCCGTCACTCACGAATTCTCCACATCACCCATTAATTATCCGAGTCTCTCATTAATTATCTGAGTCACCCGTTAATTATCCACACCTCTCCCACCCCTAATTCCAAACCGAGCTGGTTCCTGCAGCATTTGGAGGAATCCCCTGCCCAGATCATGGTCCCACACCCAGTTTGCTCCCAGAGCATCCCCGAATTTTCCCCGGGGGCAGCCCCACCCCCGCTGCAGTGCCGGCCCCTCTGGAGCTGGGATTCCCTCTCCAGGGACGCCCCAACTGCAATATTTGATATTTCCCCTCAGCAGCTGTCCTGGAGCACGGGCAGCTGGAATTCCCTGCCCTCAACCATCGATATTTCCCTCCCTGGCTGTCCCTTTAATCGCTATTGACTGCAGGAGGCGTTTTTGGTGCAGGCAGGAGGCAAAGTGATATTGATCCCCGTAAATGAACTTTTCTGTGGCCCCAGTCAATGGAGAAGGTGATTTCAGACTGGGAACTGCAGTGATGTTTTCCAGGCTCACCACTGAAATTCCTCCTCCTGCTCCACTGAAGGGCTCTGGGAGGAAAAATCACATTTCTGCTGCTTAATGCAAAGAAAAAAAAAAAAAGCTGAGCTGCCGTGGCTTTGGGCAGGGTGAAAATCAGCTTCCTTTGCTCCTTGGACTGAAACAGCAGAGGAGGAAATCAGAACAAAAGCAGATTTAACTTTTAATCTGCAGGAGAAGGAAATCTCAGTTTTTTATTTTTAACCTTGAAAGGCTGCAGAATAGCCAGGGTTGAAATTTCCCTGTGTGTGCCCACCTGCTGAAAAAGGAAATCCATCAGGGGAAGAGCTCCACAAAACTGCTGGGGCACTGGAATTTCCAGTGGGACATTCCTGCCCTGGCACTTTGATTTTTGGGACAACAGGACCCTCATCCCTTGGCTGAATTTCCAGCAGGACCCTCCTACCCTGGCACTTTGATTTTTGGGACAACGGGATCCTCATCCCTTGGCTGAATTTCTTCAAAACTGGGGAAAAGGGGAGAAGAAGGAAATCCCAGTTTTTTTTTTAACCTTGGAAAACCTTTTAACCTTGGAGAATACCCGAGGTTGAAGTTTCCCTGCCTATGCCCGGAATTTTCCCCTATGCTGAAAAAGCAAATCCATCAGGGGAAGAGCTCCACAAAGCTGCTGGGGGGGAGTTGCCTGTTCACGAATCAAAGTCCAGGATCAAGAACTGGAGATTTTCTCCCCTCCTGTCCTTCCTGCGCTCATCAAGGGCTGCAGCCTGTACTAAAAGAACCGGCCTGGAGGGCATAATTATCCCAGGAAAATCAAACATTAGGAAAAGCAGCTTGCGGGGCTTTTGTGTTTGACTGTCATTAAGGGGAATGGGAAATGTAAATAACCTGGCTAATTTACAATCAGGAGGAGAAGTCGCGGCCGGAGGGGAGATTCCTCCGAGGGTGTGTTCCAGCGCCACGTGGAGTTTTGAGTTTGAGATCGAGGGTTTGATTATTCCTGGAAGGGCAGAGCCGTGAGGAGACCCGTAAATGTGAAATTCCCCCTGCCAAGGACAGAGCCGGGGACATCCTCGGGGACCAGGGCTGGCTGCAGCTCCTGTGGGCACGGGCAAACTCCAACCCCCTCATATCCTGGGCTGCTGAGGGGGTTTGCTCTTTGATTTCTTCAGTCTGAGCCCTGAAAATGCTTCCCAGGCACTCCTGAACGACCCCAAAGCACACCTGGGAGTCAGGGCAGCGCTGACCCTCCCATCCTGGGGCTCTGAAATGTTTTGTGCAGCCCCAAATCCCACCCTGAACTCTCCTGAATGACCCCAAAGTGCCCCTGGGAGCCGGGGCAGTGCTGACCCTCCCATCCTGGGGCTCTGAAATGTTTTGTGCAGCCCCAAATCCCACCCCAGGCATCCCTGGCAATCTACGCCCCGGGAGCCTCGCCAGCAATGCACTGCTGGGTTTTTTTGGGATCACTTGGGATTGATTCTCCCATCCCAGGGTTTTGGCAGCTTTTCCAGGCCAGGTCTCAGGGGGTTTGGTGCTGCAGGAGGGGTTTGGGGGGCGCAGGGTGCTCCCTTCCCTCTGGCAGCAGGAGCTGCACTCCAGACAGAGCTCTGCTGCCATTTCTGTCTGCTGGAGCAGGAGGGCAAAGGCTGGGCTGGATCCACAGCCCCCAAAATCCATGGAAAAACCCCTTTAGAAAGGCAAAGCACCCACACAGAGCAGATTCACACACGGACCCCACTCTGGACTGCAGGAAAAGCCACAGAGTTCACATCCCTGAGCTTTTATCCTCTCTGTTTTATCTTTTCCAGCACACAAAGTTTGGGCGCTGAGGGCAGAGCCCAGGGCACGGTTCTGCATCTCCCTCCAGCTCCTAAACCTGCAACTGCTTCATTCCTCAAGGCTCCCGTGGAAGAAGAAAGGGAATTTACAGCAAGTCGGGCTGGGCTGGTGAAATCCCTACAGACCCCGCTGACCTCTCCCTCACCCTTTCCCAGCTTCTCACGGACATTTCTGTCAGTGTGGAAACCCCTTTGGCCCAAACCTTTGCCCTACAGTGAACAGAAAATTTAAAAATTTATTTGTCAAACAAAGCTAGCACTGGGGGTTACAAACCTTCCCCAACATCCCAACTCTGCCCAGACTTTTCTCCCCCAAGTCAGCAACTCTTTCATGCCAAACTCTGCAATGTGACTCTGACTGCTCAGTAACAATTCCCCCTGATCTGCTGGAATTAGTGCAACACGTTGTACATGCAAATCCGCCTTTCAAAGGTTTACTTTTTGCTTTAATCACCAGCATTAAAAGGACCTTGTGTTTCTCTTTCATCTGGCAGCAAATTAATTATAAAAGCTATATGGTAATATTAATATTGTCTTACTGGAGATCAATGGGTTTATTACCTTTGATTCTAACATTGCTCACTCGGTGACAAAACCTATATTTGTATCTCCCCAAACTTCAGGATGGTAAATTCAGGTAAAGATTTAAATAGAAATGTTTTATCTTTTTAAAATGTTGACTCAGTTTAAAGTTGGAAAAGACAATTGGCTTTGGTTCAATGTTAGGGGAAGAATGTCAGAGAATCCTAAATATCAATTTCTGGGATTTTTCCCTTGTTTTCAGCACCGAGGGAAGGAGAAGATTCTGGGCAGTGGAACCTCCCCATGGGGAAATTTGGATTTCACTGGATTAATCCAGATCTTCATTTTCCAGGGAGAAAGGCAAAGAGCTCAAGGTCAGGCTGTCCCCCAGATCCCCACAGCTCCTGTGCAGGAGCAGAGCCACACCTGGAACCACCTCTGGCCTCCCTGTGCTGCTCCATGCGGGAATTCCCTGTCCCACTGTCCTACCCCAGCTCGGAGCACAAACCCAGCTCTTCTTTTCCTGGAGATTTCCTTCCTAACAGGGCAGAGATTAAACTGAGCACTGAAGAGCAAGGCGAAGAAAATGCCTGGCTTGGTGCAACCTGGCCTTAGTAAAACCTGATTGTGGGAGTGCAGAGAGCAGGGAATTGTTCCTCTCTGCCCATGGTGAACATTCCTGGCTTTCGGATCTCCCTCCTCATCCTCACTCCTCCCAGAGCAAGGCAGAGAAAATTCCTGGGTTGGTGCACCCTGGCTTTGGCAAAATCTGATTGTTGGAGTGCAGAGAGCAGGGAATTGTTCCCCTCAGCTCATGGTGCCCATTCCTGGGTTTTGGATCTCCCTCCTCATCCTCACTCTTCCCAGAGCAAGCACAGAGGGCCATGGGATTTTGGGCATTAATTAAAAACCCCTTGCAGGTTAATGAAAGCCCTTTGGTCTTTATGTTTCTCTCTTCTCCAAGGCCCTGCTACAGGCACTCAGCTTTTGGGATCCGGCTTTTCACTGGGATTTTGGGATCCAGATTTTCACTGGGATTTTGGGACCCCGCTTTTCATTGGGATTTTGGGACCCTGCCTTTCTCTGGGATTTTGGCATCCAGCTTTTCATTGGGATTTTGGGACCCAGCTTTTCACTGGAGTTTTGGGATCCAGATTTTCACTGGGATTTTGACATCCAGCTTTTAATTGGGATTTTGGGATCCAGCTTTTCACTGGGATTTTGACATCCAGCTTTTCCAGGTGAACCCTGGATCAGGCACTGCAGGAACTCTTCTCAAGCTGAAGAGTTCATTCACTAAACCCAGGACAGCAGATCCTGTTCTCTGGATTCCAATTTTACCCTGAGACTGAGTAGAGGCCAGAAACATATCAGAAACCAACTCAATAATTTTTGAGTCTGAATTCTGTGTCTGTGACTGTTTGGAGCAATATTTGCCAGGAATTTAAAGCTGAGGCTGAACTGAGAGGCTTTTCTTTCTTTAGTCCCCTGAATCCACTGAACACAGAGCTTTTTCCTTTTCACAGAGTCCCGGAATATCCTGAGTTGAAAGGGATGCACGAGGATCATGCCGGTCCAACTCCCTGCCTCGGTAATGGCCCCTGCTCCTGGGCTTTGTTGTGCTACAAAGCCAAAGCCACTGAAGTGATTGGGAGCCTGGAGCTCCAGACACGGCTCCTCTCTCTCTCAATTTGTTGTATCCCACGTTTCAGACAAGCTCTGTGGATTTCCCATTTGCCACTGACATGGAAAGGCCTCATCTTTATCCACAGCTGAGCTGCAAACCCAGCAGTGCCCCTGAAACCCGCCTGGGGTGAGGAGCACAGAGAGCAGGGACTCATTTCCCTCCTCCAGAGGAGTCACTTTATCTGAAATTGAATCCGTGATGCCGGGATGGCTGGGGGATACTGCACAGCACACAAATATCGCCCTGCTGTTCTCCAAAAATCCCGGAGCACTTCAGACACTCTGGGAGCTGGGGAGGGACACGAAGTCAGCAAAGGTTGGGCAGGAGATTGCTTCAGAGGATAGAAAATTAAAAGGCCAATTAGAAACAGGATCTAAAACACCAGAGTTGGTTAAACACTGCATGAGGGTGCTGGTTGAGAAAATCTGAATTATGAGGAGCCTGTATTGACTCAGGGCCAGTGAAGGATCCACTCCCCACGGACACCCCACAGCAGGGAAGGATCCCTGGATGCCAGATCCGATCCACGTCTGTGCACACAGGGCTGGAGCCAGCTCAGCCATGGGTTGGCTGAAACTCCAGATTCCCATCAATTCCCACCCTGAAGAGGCGGGAGCATGGCAGTTCCTGGTGGTGGGATCCCACCAGAGAAAAGTGGAGAATGGCTTTGTTCCCTGAGCCTGCTGGAATTGCTGCTCCCACAGAACCTGCAGGTGAAAATATCCTGAGGGAATCCCCTCCAGGAGACCCTGTGTTGGTTTTCCCTCCCTTTGCTGGAGGGGTGAGACACAAATTCTGCTCTGGGACGTCTGCCCAAGCGCACCGCGTCATTTCCACACCACACACACGCTTGGGTTGCAGCGTGTGTTCTATCACCAGCTGCTGATGGCAGCTGGGGCAGTGTTCTTATCTCTGCCAGGACCCAGCCCTCATAACTCTGGGGGATGGGATATCCTACGTGAATGGCCCAGCTGTTAAAAACCAGCTGGGGCAGCTTCTTTATCTCTGCCAGGACCCATCCTCCTCCAGGGTGAGATCTTCTGCTCATGGGCCACTGAGTGTCACTGATAAAATTCCAGCATCCCACTGGGAGCTGCTGCACCCAGGGTAGGATCCAAGCTGGATCCAGTCTGGGCTTTGGGACACCCAGCAGCCTTTTACACTGGACTCCCAGAGGGAGACCAGGCCCAGCCATCCCCACTGCACCTTCAGAGGGAAACTCCACCTTTCTGCAGGATCCCTGCTCCACCAGAG
>JAWWMU010000075.1:2407952-2445552 GCA_035048155.1 Cinnycerthia olivascens
AAGGTGGAGTTTCCCTCTGAAGGTGCAGTGGGGATGGCTGGGCCTGGTCTTCCTCTGAGAATCCAGTGTAAAAGGCTGCTGGGTGTCCCAAATCTCAGGTTTTTATCCAGGTAGGAATGCTTGGCTCCTCCTCCTGGATGGAGAATTTCCCAGTGGGATGATGGAATTTTATCAGTGACACTCAGTGGCCCATGAGCAGAAGATCTTGCCCTGGAGGGAGGATGGGTCCTGGCAGAGATAAAGAAACTGCCCCAGCTGGTTTCTTATCAGTTGGGCCATGGACAGAAGGTTACACCACCCCTCACCCCAGTTCCAACAGATGAATAACACAGCTCTGGTTACATTTTGCTCTGCAAACCATGACAGAGGGGCTCATGCTGGTGCTGCCAGGAGCTGGCACACCGCCCTGCCTGTGGTCCTTCCCACCCTGAAGCTCCCCCCTCTTGCTGCTGGAGCTGCAGAGATGGGTGCTGGAGGTCCACAGGATGCAGAGATGGGGGCTTGCGCCATACCAGGCTGGCAGGGGGGCTGGGGGCAGTGATGCCAGATGCCAACTATCCAAGCTGAGGTTGTTTATCCAGGGGTGTGGAGGCCCAGCAGGGAAATGATGGCTCCTGTGAACACAGAGGGGTGAACAACAGGCAGGGGACGAGCTGTCTGAGTGAAAGGACAATACTGGCACAAGGAAAAAGGGGATAAATCAGCCATTAAAAATATTTAGGCTGGAAATGACAGGAAAGCTGAAGATCATCAGGAGAGAGAGGTTCTGGAAAAGCCTCCAGAGCAGGGGGATGGAAGGATGGAGCTTCCAGTGCTTCCAGGATGGAGCCCAGTTTCTCTCTGGGTGGGTGACCTGCACTCCTGGAGCTGCTGCTCTCCTTCTCCCTGAGCACCTGGCCAAGGGGCTCCACAAATCAAACATTCCCACTGCCCTCACCCTATGGTATTTAGGGAAAGTTCAGGAAAACCATCACTGAAAAGATCTCCCAACCATGGGGCACTTCAAACATCTTAGGCATTAATCATTTGTCTGTGAAGCCCAGAACTCAGGGAAAACTCACCCTTTGAGGGTGTCCAGGGGGATGTGTGAGGAAGGGACGCCTATTTCTGCTCCAAAATCCATCCCCAAAACCCCAGGGGAATGGGAACTCAGCACTGGAGGCTGCAAAGGGCCTGGGGCAGCCCTGTCCCCCTGTTGCAGGGGGGTACCCGGGCGTGTTCCCGGCCCTGCCACTGCAGATGTGTTCTTGTGGTTGTTTGAACCAGGTGCGAGCTGCGGCGGCCCGGGGGTGGAACCACCAGGAGGAGGAGGAGGAAGAAATGTGCTCAGTGGTTTTGCCCCACAGACTGGAGCCCAAACCTCCAATAAATCACGGGAGCAGCTGGCAGGGAGCAGAGGTTTGTGGCAGGGGGAGCTGGGTTTGCCTGCAGCCGGCTCGGTGGGGTGACGTGGGGGGACCCCACACCTGTTCTGCTGCAAATGCCTGAGCTGGAGGCTTCTCCTGCCATTGGGAGCGTGGAGGGGGAGAGGAGCAGAGCCACCGTGTCCTCTTGGTGTGCCAGACACCACCAGCAGCCTGGCCCCAGAGGTGCCCAGCAGCCCTGTGCCTGCCAGGGCTCCTCCAGCCTGTCCATGTCCCTGTTCCTCTCCCTGTCCCTGTCCCCATCCCCAGCCAGGCTCTCCCAGCTCCCTTCTGCTTTCCATTACCCTCCCCCAGGCCCAGCACCAAGAGCCTAATTTGGAATAACAGACGGGTGAGCTCGAAAGGGAAAAACCCTGCACTTGCTCTGTTCCTGAGCTAATCCCCTGACAAATTCTGCAGCCCTGGCTGTGGTCTGGCTCCAGAGATGCCCCTGATTGAAATGGAAATACTCCCCGCTCCTCTCCCTTAAAGGAGACACTTCCCTCTGTTTATAAACCTTTCCAGAGGGGGTTTTACGATTCTCTTTTACTGGCTGGCCTGCCCAAGGAATGTGGCAGCCTCAATAGCTGCAGGAAACATCGCTGCCCATAAACCCCCCCAGTCAGAGCCACAGGCTGACATTGTCATGGAACGAAAATATTCCTGATGCTTATCAGGGGCCCACATCAAAGGAGCCCCGGCCTTAAATCTCTCGGGCCTGTGCCATGGAGCCCAAATAAAAGCAGCTCCCTGGGCAGCTGAGGGTCCCCATGTGCAGGGCAGGGCAGGGCAGGGCAGGGCAGGGCAGGGGGGCTCCGGCTGGGGTCACCCCCTGCTCAGAGCAGCCCAGAGTGAGCAGAGAAGGCCTTTGGGTGTGGGCAAAGCCCCGAACTCGTTTCTAGGTGCAGTTCTGCAGTGAAACTTTGAAAGGTTTTTGGGGTGTTTGCCTCCTCCTGCCCCTCAGACACGAACGGAACTGGGCACTTCACCCCGGGGTAAAACATTATTGGTTCTGGGCTTGGCATACACGGGGAGAAATCCCACCTCTCCAGGCTGCCTCTGAGCTCCCAGGATTCAGAAGTGACAGGAGACATCCCAGCTCTAACCAGCAAACTCTGCCCCCAAAACGCTCATTATTTCAGCCTGAGCCAGGGTAAAATCAAACATAAAAAATAAATAAAATATCAGGCATGCATGTGTGTGGGTGGAGAAGCCCTGTGGGAAGCTGGAGTGGTGGGAGAGCTGCAGTGTCACCTCCCAGGCAGCCGGGGTGGCTCCCCGGGATGGGGACAGAGTGTGCCCAGCCGCTGGCTCGGGGTGACCCTGCCGTCCCCAGGCCCGGGCAGGCTGACAGCACACTATGCAGCTCGCCTATCTTTTGTTGCCAGTTGGAGCCAGGAGAATTCCTGCAGATCGTTTCGATTCGGGTAAATCAGCGTTTTCCTCTCCCGGGAGGATATTTCCCAGCGGTTGGGCGGTGGGGTCACCTCCGGGAGCTTTCAGCAGGGTATCGCTCGCTCTGTAAAGACCTTGAGTGATGGATACTTTGTCTCACAGGTAAGTTGTTCCAAAAGTTAATTATCTCCCTGGCTGCTCACTTGGGAATTTAATCACGCTCTGCTGAGCTGCCGCCCTCACCAACAATTACAGAAGTGCCCAAAGGGGAAGATTCTATCTCGCCCTCAGCCCCATCATGCCCTGATGGCAGCAGATTTACAGCCTCCGAGGCACCCAGGAGCCCTGGCCGGGCGCTCCTGCCCTCGCTGCAGCTCTCTCAGGGCAGGACCATCCCAGGGCTGCCCCAGAGCCGCTCCCCAGCAGGAGCAGAATCATTTGGATGTGGCCTCTCTTCCCTCCCTGAAGCAGGGCCACGGAGTCGAAGCCTTGACAAGCAAAGTTTAAAATGCAGAAGCTCCGGGAGAGCCAGACACTAATGTGACATCTCTCTCCAGCACTTGCCATTCCCTCCCTTCCACGGCTTTGATGTTAACTTCTTACAAGCTCTGAGACGCTGGAGGATCGGCTTGGGAAGCCGTGCATGTTAATGGGAGGGGAGACAGGCAGGCACGAGGTTCCTCTCTCCCTCCTTCCTCACCAACACCAGGGGAAAGGGCAGGCTGTCCTCCTGGGCCACCCTCTTCCCTCCTGGATGCCTTGTCCAGGTCTTTTGGGATGATGTGAACCTTTGGCCTGGTGCACCACTCCGAGTGGGTTATTCCTGGGTCAGGAGTCCTTGACGGGGGCTGAAACCAGTTTGCCCACAATTTTAGGATGTGGCTCCTGCCTCTCTTCTCCTCCTCCTTCCAAACTAGGTTAGTTTCCCCTTGGCTATCAAGGGAGTGCTGGAGATGCTCAGGCAGGTTTGATATTTAGTGCTGCACCTGTGTTGGATGGGTCTTAATTATTTATAGCTTTCCTATCCTGTTTTCTCAAGTCACTTGGGAAGAGGTGACAGGTGAAGACTTCTTGCAGCAGATGCTTATGAGGCGGGTGAGGTGCCTGCCGCTCAGATGAGAAGAAAAGAAAGTGTCTTCAGCAGGAGAGAAATGACAAAGCTACAGAGGAGCTGCCTCATTTAGCAGTCAAGGAGGAGAGAAAAAAAGCCCTCCTTAGGTCTCCAGAAAAGAAACACATTCCTGCTCAAGAGATGGATGTTCTGGGAAGCAGAACTCCCCTCTTTGTTCAGGAAATGTGCTGGAGGTGCCAAGGGCAGGGCAGAGCCAGTGCTGCTGCGCTGTGACCCCACTCCCCTCAAGGGCTCGCCCCACTGGGCTTGGCCGGCCCTGGCAATGCCAAAACCCCCTGGGGCATCCAAACCCGTGGGTGTATCTCACCCTTCACCGGGTGGGCTTGGCTGGAGGCTGTTGGATGCGATGCTGGGGCGAGCTCAGCCTTGGGCTTCCACCAGCTCAGCTTTGGCGGCCTCGGGGTCGGTGAGATCTTGCCATGGAACCCATTTCCCCATCTGTCAGGGCACTGGGACAGGAAGCAGAAGGGCTATCCTGCTCTGCACCACCCCTTTGCAGCCTTGGACAGAGCCCTGTTGGCTCCCCAGTGTCCCCATGGCCCTGAACACACACCTGGGATTGTCAACGTGCTCTGCCTCCCGTTACCTGCTGTCTCCTCACAGCTGAGGGAGAGGTTCCTCTAGCTCGAGTGCCCGGTACCTCCTGCTCCCTGGTGACAGAGGACTTAATCCCGAGTGACAGCCAGACTGCTCCTCTTCAGGGCTGCATTTGTCACCGTCGCCCCGACGCGTCCCCGGGCTCGGCTGTGCAGGGACGGGCTGGGCAGGAGGGAGAGCGGTGCTGGAGCCCGGCAGGGGCGGCTGCTGCTTCTCCAGGACACGGCATGGATGGGGATTCTCACTGCAATGTGATAATTGTGCCACCATTAATAAAGTTTGTGCTTCCCCAGGAGGATGGGAGGGCAGCAGAGCCCCGCCAGGGTCAGGGAGGGCTGGGGCAGTGAAAGGGCTCCACTGTCAGTTCTCAGTTCTCAGTTCTGAGTTCTGAGTCCTGCTCCCGGCCCATCCCACCACTGCACATGTCAAGTTGATTATTTTAACCACATTAGATCCCTGTTAATTAATATGAATTAACCACCCTAATATTCCTGGGTAAACAAGCTGTTAGGTGCAGAGAGGGAGGAAAACCACGTTTAAACCATCGCTAATCGGTCCCTGCCAGAGCCGGGGCTCCGAGCCGGCCTGAGCAGCCCAGCCCCAGCCCAAGCAACCCCTCCTCACCCCGGGCTCGTGTGGGGCTGGGCGGTGCTGAACTCCTGGCACCTCCTGGCTGCCGCCGGCTCCAGGTATGACACACACACAAAGGTACCTTTTTATAGTTAGGAAATTATAGGTGCCATGACTTCAAAGGCTTTTGCAACAAGAGCTTTCCCTTTGATAAGTGACAGCATCATTAATGGTGATTTATTACCCGGGCTATTTCACAAACAGAAATAACCAGTTTCTTTTCATTTGGCTTGGTGGGTTTTTTTGCTCTGGGCTACCCAGACATACAAGGTGGCTGGTAACAGCTGTTTTACTGCTGGTAAGACATCTCATTTATTAACTTGTCATCATGTGTCATAAAGTTTAGCAAAATGCGAGATGATTGTGTACTTAAGCCGGGTAATTACCCCATTATTAAAGCTGCCTTCTTTATTTATTTGCTCTTCTGGTGGCTCGTTCCTACCTTTGCTCTCCATGTTGCCTTAGTCACAGGGCACGGAGATGCGCTGCCTTGTAATTATCCATGTGCTGACTTCCACTCTTGGAGACAGGAAAGGTGTCTCTGCCAGGTGCCACTGGCTCACCGGTGATGGTGACCGGGCTGCTGCCCCCCCCGTTGGTGTCTGGAGAGCTGGGATGGGGCTGGGATGGTCCTGGGGTGCGGTCCTGGCTCCAGCAACCCCTCCCCGCGAGAGAGGCAGGAGCGGGGATGCTGCACACGCTGGAGGCAGCCCAAGATCTTTTCTCCGGGGATGGAAACATCGAGGCAGCGCGGGGCTCACGATCTCGCCGGCGGGATGGCTGCACAAGCACAGGCTCGTCGTGCCAAGTCGCTTATTAAACTCCCCGAGCGTCACCGCCAGCGCCCAGACACGGCGGATCCACACCTTGACGGAGGAGCTGCCTAGACAGAGGAGAAACCCACGGTTAGCACAGCGATGCTAATTGCCCTGGGAACTCCCAGAGCTCAGGTGCACGTCTCCAGGAATGTCTGGGACCCTGCCCAGACACGTCCGTGCCCTCCCCGGCGCGGGTGGGGCTCTGCGGGCACCAGCCCGGGCAGCGGCACCGCGTTCCCAGACAAAGGGAGACGCTCCGACCCCGCTCCCTCCCTGCTCCAGCAGCCTGCCCGTGCTCTGCTAACGCCGAGCCGCCGGATAAATCCGGTTAACAAACATTTTGTAAGAGGTTAAGCACCTGAAGCCGCCCAATACCCGGCTATTATCTGGGCAAACAGGAGCTGTGGCCGCGGCTGGGCCCAGGAGCTGCTGCGCCCCGGCCCTGCGGCAGAACGCCGCAGGTCTCTGAGGGAGGACGCCAAAGCCATGCAGGGCAATGCCAGAAGGCTGGCTGCTCCGTTGGGATTCCTGCTTCCCAGCCTCTTCTCCCAAATCCAGCCTTGGGGTGGAGAACAGCCCTCGCCTTCCCTCCTGAAGAGGGAATGAAGCAACCCCAGGGGCTGCCGCTGGACGCTGGAGGTGCCCCGCACTGGCCACTCTCCCACAGCCCCATCTGCTTCGGCAATAGGAGAGGATTTTGTGGTGCCACAAGGGATTTTTTGCCTCATGTTCTTTCCTGGGCAACCAGCATCTCCCTGGGTAGGTCCCCACGGGACAGGCTCCACGTTCAGCCTTTCTGTTTTCCTTTTACATTCTCCAAGGTCAGCCAATATTAAAGCAGAGAGAAATAATTACCAAAAAGAATTAAAAAATATTCCCTGCTACCCCACACGTTTCTTCCTGGCGCTGCTGTGAATATTGATCAGGGAATTTCATCCATAAATCCATCTCTCACATGGTAAGAGGTTTTATGTTGTAATTAACAAGTGGCTGTTGCACAGCAATTACAAAGAGGTGAAGATTCCATTTCCAGCACTGCCCAGGGTGCAGTGAGAGGTTTTTCCATCTGAAGAAGAAAAAAAATTTGTTTAGGCCCAGTCCCCCTTGGCATACCTCATTCTGTGGGGTCAGGACCCTCCTGGAAAGGAAGGGAAGAGCTGGTGGGATCAGAGAGAATAAACCCCACCCTGTGCCACGGGCTGACACCCACACATCTGGGCACGGGGCTGAATCCCTGCTCCGAGGGCTTGGGAGATTTGGAAACACGGAGGCTTCGCACCAGGGAACTGCCCCGGAGCAGCAGAGGGAGCCGAGGCTGCTCCAGCCAGGCTGGGGCAGGGGCTGAGTGGCTCTGGCTCCAAGGAGAGGGACAGGATGAAATGGAACAGCTCAGCCCCATCCAGGGCTTTTGCACTGGCAAAGCACAGGGAATGACAAAACCCAGCAGTGAATCTCCCCATTTCCATTTATTAAAATAGCGTTTTGATTCCAAAGAGACTTTAAAAGTGAAAATGGACGAAATCCATTTTACATCCCCCATTGATTTCCTGGGATATTTACAACCGCAGAGGGATCGATCTCCCCGAAGTGCCGGATGTGCTCGCTCCTCACCCATGACACTCGCAGTGATCAAGTATTTTTGGCAAACAAACCACCCAAACCTGCCATGTAAATTGATCCAGAAGGGCTGGGGGAAAGTGCCAGCGGTGTCCCCACCACCCACCCTGGCTGCCATCCCTTTGCTCCCACTGTGCCAAGCGATGGGAGGAAGGTGGGTCCTGCTCCAGGGCACCTCAGATCCCCCCAGTGCCACGATGGGGGTGGACACCTCAAATTCCCCACTCAGGGGGAATTTCCCCGGGAGCACTGACACGATGAAGTTTTAATGGAATGAATCTCTTGGGGTTTGCTCCAGATGTGGGAGCTGCAGTTGCCAGCCCTGGGTGGGGAGGAGGAGTGGGGAGACCTCAGTGCTGCCGTTCCCCACCCCACAGAAACTCTCAGGTGCCTCAACCCCCCTTATTTTACTCCTCCTTCTGCCCCCCCAGACCCATTCCCACAGCCCATGTCGGCCCCAGCCCATCTCTGCATGGCTCTGACTGGAGCTGGGAGGTCCTGCCGTGGTGCCTGGCACAGCTGGAGGGGTGGCAGAAAACCTCGCACAGCTGGAGCAGGTTTTCTCCCACCTTCTTTTGCCACACACGTGGGACTCGGCCCAGATCCCAAGGCCTTTATTCCTCCTTCCAGCAAAATCCTGCTGCAGCAGTTTTGGGGCTCCCAGGGTCCAAGCTGGTGGCATGGCACGGGCTTGCAGGAGTGAGAGGGAAGGCAGCACTCCCCACTTTATCACCCCCTTTCCCCGCCAGACCCACGCTAGAAACACCCCAAATGCAGCCGTGCTGGCAGCCCCAGGTGTGCCGGCGTGGGGCAGACGGTGCGTCAGGAGCTCCCGGGGCCAAAGCGCCGCGGGCGAGCTGCTAGCCCAGCTCCGGCTCCAAAGGGCGCAGCGAACTGGCCGCGCCCGCCTGGCAGCCCCGCCGGGCTCTGCCTGCCCGTTTCCCCTGACTCAGCGCGGATTTGGCTGAGCGCAGCCCTTGGCTGCTGAGGGATGCCCATTTCGGGAGGGGCAGCACGTGGCACCGCCGCGCTGTCCCCTGTGCGGGGCACGGCGTCACCTCCCGGCGCGGCTGCCAGGGACAAGGCGGGCGAGCGCGGGCTGCGAAAGCGCGGGGTGTAAAGTTTCCAGAGCCCCTCTCTGCCACGGTGGCGGCCCCGATTACAGCAGTCAGGTCGCGTTACCCGGCTGACGGGCACTAACGAGAAGTGACAGACGTGACAGCGAGTGGGCGGGCTCCAGAACGACACCGCGGTCCCCAAGGACACGTTCCCCCCTTCCCGGGGCGGCGCGGCGCCAGCTCCATCCTCCGCCCGGCCGAAGGCAGGAGGCTTTGCTGGGGCCACTGCCCAGCTCTGCTCCGCGCCACTGGCCTGGGGACCGGGCACCCACAGCCACGGCACGAGCCCGTAGGGAGCCACCTGCTTTTGCCACCAGAGCTTGGAACCGGGGTCAAAGCAGGAACTCCACCGTGGCTGAGCCTTCCCGTGGTGGTGAAGGGTGGGGGGCTCCTGCCTGAGACATCCCGGTGGGTGGGGGCTGCCCAGCAGCGGTGATGCCCCCCGGGAAGTTGTGCCTGACGGGAGGAATGGGAAGGAGGGCGGGACGCGTTTGAAGTCGCTTTGTTGGGATCCTGTGAGGGCCGGCGGAAATCTGGGAAATCTGGCAGGAGACGGGGGGGGGACACCCACTCAAGGGAGGCAAAGAAATGAGCAGGGAAGGAGAAGAACGGTGGGCAGGAGGGAAGGAGTGAAGTTTTCACCTGGAATCCCACCTGTCTGAGGGCCTGTTGCGTTCCAAGTCCCTGTGGGAGGGCGGGACCTTGGGGACACCCTGCCAGGGCAAGTGATGGGTGATGGCCTTGTCCCACAATTCCGGGAAAGGAGGGGCACAAACAACTCGCGCTGATGCATTCACCTGGGGAAGCTTTTCTGCTTCCCTGAAACAGCTAAAGAGGACCAAGAGGAGATTCCTGGGCCCTGATATGGCAAGTTCCTCCCTGTCTCTGTCCTGCCACGGCTCATCTCTGCCCCAGCCCATACCAGTGGCCAGGGAGTTTAATTGGCATCAATCTTCCCCGACCTTCAAGGGCTGCAGTTATTGACATTTTGTTCTGACCCGGTCAATATCAACTTCTCGGGCCAAGAGACAATAAACAGAAAATAATAAGCAATGCAGAGTTTATATTGATTTATGATTATTTGGGTCTTTTGCACGAGTTTCTCCCAGGCACAGCAGCTCTGTGCCCACAAGGCTCCCATGTTCACAAGTGCTGAGAGACACAAGCAGCAGGGAGAGAGGTTTGCTGCAAGGTCCAAAATGCTGAGGCCCCTGGCAGGGCCCTCACACTGCTTGGAGAACACTGGGAGCATCTTCCAGCTCTTACAACATACTAAAAATGGCAAATCAAATGAAATCCTCCACTTCCCCATGGGCAGTGACTAGGAAGAGCTTGAAAACAGCACCTGATCAAGTTTACAGGGGGGATTTTACCTACACTGCGATTGTGAACCAACTTTTTAAGGCATTAAAAATAATTGCAAAGAAAATTGGGGAACTGTGAGAGAGACATTGCTGAAAAAATATCCCAGAGAGTAGGGACAGAGATGACACCTTGAGCCTGGCCTGGTGGGGACCAGTGAGCAGCACCTGCAGCTCTGGGGGTGGCTTTGAGGGGGCACGGAGGGGCCAGGGGAGCCCATCCCATCCCAAATCCCGTCTCAAAACCCATCCCGGCTCGGTGGTGAGGGCTTTTTTCCCCTCCTCCTCCCTTCCCTGCCCCGACGTCAGGATGTTTATAAAACTCGGCATCAGTCCGAGGCCGGGAGACGCTCAGCCGGGAGAGTGCGGTGCTGAGAGGGTCAGGGGCCGTCGCCAGCGCGGATCACACACCCTGACGGATTAATTCGAGCTGTCAGGACCAATCTGCGCACAAGCGCCCGGGGAGGTGCGGGCAGCGCCTCCCAAAACTCGAGGCTCGCACTTCCCACCCCCCACGCCGCGGGCCGGGAGCGCCGCGGGCCGGGGCCGGACCCCAGCGCGGCGGCAGCGCTGCTCCTCGGGCGTCCCCGCTCCCTGGCACCGAGGCAGATCTGAGGAGCTGCAGGAAGTACATTTGTTACTGGGAACGCTTTGATATTTCTCATGTGAAACGTCTGCGTGCCGGAGGAGCTCAGGCATCTGGCAGGAAATTACCATGAATCCTGTTTCTCTGAACAGTCACACACGCCTCCTCGCTCCTTTCCTTCCCCCTTCTCCCTGCTCACCCCCTCTGGCTGCCTTCCTGTCTCCCCACACCAGGACCCAGATCCCAGAGAGGGTCCCAGTGCCCCCACAAACCCCTCTGTCCCTCTCCCTGCCCCCCCTGCTCCGCAGCATCCCGGGGTCGTGTGGCAGCCGTGCTCCTTCAGGCCTGTAATAACAAATCCTTCCCACTTCATCGTGGCCTCCGCAGGGCCAGGGTGCCCAGAGCACCCACTGTACTCTGCTCTGCCAGATGCACAGCCTGGGGGATGCAGGATTTGGGGGCATTTTGGGTGCCAGGCTGGGTTCAGGTCACTCTCTGCACCTACGGCCTCATCACTGGACAGCACCTTTGCATTGGCTGATGGAGGAGTGGAATCAGCCGTGAGCTGGGCACGATGCTGATTTTGGGGCACAGGAACCCCCCGGGCACCTCCTGAGCGGGGGGGCTGCAGATCTCAGCGTGCCCCACACCAGCAGGCCCGGGCGGCATCGGGAGCCGATCCCACATCCCCGGTGCCACAGGCGCTCCTGGCACAGCCCCCGGCCCGGGGAGCGCCCCGGCAGCGGGAGGCAGCCCAGGGAGCTTGGCCGGGCATCAGAGGCGCTCTCCGCCTTCTCACAGCACCGGAGCGGGAGCTCCAGGATGGATTTTGGCGTCGCCTCCTGCTGGGAGCAGCCCTGCCCGGGACTCCCTGGGTCCATCGCTCCCCGTGCCGAAGGAGCTCTGACTGCGGGAAGGGGTTTTGTCCCCTGAACTGCAGCTCCCCGCTGTAACAGCAGCGGTGCAGGGCAGCTCTGCAGCCAGCCCGGCCGGGGGAACAGGATGTGTCCCCTGCCTCCCTCCTGCCCGGCTTCCAGGGGCTCTGCAGACCTCGGACACGGGGATCCAGCTGGGACATCTGAGGGTGGCACCCAGCGGGACCCCAGAATCCTGCAAGGATCCTCCAGGAGCCTGTGCAGCAGCAGAGCAGCCAGAACAGAGCCCTTTGGCAATAAATCCTCGCTTTTATCTGCAGTGATACAAACCCATGGAGCACGGGCTCCCTTCTCCCCCTCCTGCTCTCACAGGTTTCGCTTTGGCCTCGATTCCAGTGAGTTTACTGACAGATTACTTCATTTTAACTCTATGGCTTTCCCGTCTTGGGGGAGGCATATTTCTAAGTATCATATTTATCAAAAGGCCTGTGCAAAAACAAGGGCCAGAATTACTCTTTTGATGGTTCTCCCAATAACTACAACCACAATAAATTTTTCAGGCAAGAAAACTCAACCTGGGCCCTTTTGGGCCAGGGTTTAGGAGCAGGGTCCAGCTCTGGGCTGTGCAGCCCCCCCGGCCCGGCCGCCACATCTGGTCTCGCTCGCAGGGCTGGGCTCCCAGTTCCCAGGGGTGACATATTTCCCCCGCCTATAACTCTAAATCAGAGCAGCAT
Source organism: Cinnycerthia olivascens (assembly GCA_035048155.1). NCBI lineage: Eukaryota > Metazoa > Chordata > Aves > Passeriformes > Certhiidae > Cinnycerthia > Cinnycerthia olivascens. The sequence goes on from JAWWMU010000075.1 coordinate 2,420,219, forward strand.
TTCAATAAATCACAGCGAACACTTATTTATTGGACATAGTTTTGGGGCTCTTAAAGCACGGAAAATAAATTTAATGGAGCGTTTGGAGCATTTCTCCAATCTTTTGAGGGATTACTTGGGGAATTTGTCAACGGAGCCAAGCACAGCAGCTTGATCCAGAGAGATGGGAAAGAAATTATGGGAGATACTCTACAAAGGCCCAGGTGTACCCTAAATCACATCAGAAAAGATTAATGTCAGAGGATTGCTTGCCAGCAGAGTTGATTGGCAGCGCTGCAGTTTATTTAATAAACTATCAGTTTAGCCAGAGGGTGACTTTAATCTGAATTACATTTTCTTGTTTTGGCCTACGCCATGCCAAGCGATTTATTGAATCCTGTAGCATTCTTCTTAACCTCAAACACCGGCAGAAAAAAAGAAAGAAAGCCTTGAGAGCCCCTGGAAAACCTTGAGGCAGCAAAAGCTGCTCAGCTCAGAGGGCAGGAGCTTGCTCCAGCAGCAGGGACTGGCTTTGGGATCACTGGGAAGGGGTGGCAGCAGCAGTGGGATGTGGATTTCCTACCCCCAGAGCCCGGGCATGGGGCTGGTGCCCATTTGCTCACACACATCCAGACCCAGTTCCAAAGCTGTCCTGACTTCCAGCCTTCCCCCAGCCCAGGATGGGCAGGGAACTGGGACAGGCAGGGAGCTGGGATGGAGGCAGAGAAGGGTCCAGTGACATCTGTAGAACTAGGGAAGAAATGAGCTTGTCCCTGCAGATCCCCTGGGCTTTATCCAGCCCAAATGCCCCCTGGGGAATGGAGGGTCAGCACAAACCCCTGCTCTCAGCACCTGCACCCACCAGGACCTGCCCCAGTTTGGCACACAGAGAGGTCCCCCAAACACCTGGCTGCCCCCAGATCCTGCTTTTGGCAGAGCTGAGTGGTTGTGCCAAGATTTAAAGATTGGAAAGGTTTCGGGGATACCCTGGCTGAGGGGGAAGCAGCCCCCAAGCTTCTCCTTGCTGTGCCCTGCACACTCTGGCACTGCCTCCCTCCTAGAGAGCCAGCAGGGACCAGCACCAGGGCCTGGAGCCCCAGGGCTGGGGGCTTGCTGACCTGCTGGGCTCTTAAATAATGTGTTTGTGCAAACAGACAAAGAAATCCCAACTAATAATAATCCCTGTTCCAAGATTATGATTGAGTTTTTCCCCTGTTCTGCTTGATATTTCTGCCAAAGAAAGAAAAATCCTTGCTGAAGTCTAGCAGGAAATCCAATAAAATTTCTTCAAAAGATGGGTCTGACATTGAAAAATAGCAAAATTATAAAAGTAGGCCTCAGAAAAGAAAAGGGGAGAGTTATTATATCTGGCACCTACCGAGGGCCCAGAGCTCCCTCTCCAAATGAGCCATCACAGATTGAAAGTGTTTAGCTTCCCGTTGATTAAACACGGTGAAGGACCCGCAGCGTGCCAAGCCTCAGGGATCGAAAGTTTGTTTTCAGTCAGAATGTGTTTTCAGTCAATGGAAAAAATGGTCGGGCTGTGGCGGGGTATGTAAGTGAGAAGCCTCAGGTTTGGAGTGAGTAATGACTGCGATGCCGAAATGCGGGAGGGTTGTTAATCATCCGACCCCAGCCCCCGTAATTCAACTCAGCAACTCTGGAAGCCTGCTCTTTTTTTTTTTCTTTCTTTTTTTTTTTTTTTTTTAGTTCCCCTTGCTCTTTTTAACATATAAAAACCCAAATGTTTTTCCTTCTTTTCCTTTTTCTTTTTTCCCCCTGGAGGAACAGCACTGGCTGTGTAGCTGCTGCCTCCCTTTTCTTTCTCCAAGGTGACAGGGAGCTGGCAGGGGCTGGAGGGGAGCAGAGAATGTGGGATGGAGGGGAGCAGGGAATGGGATGGAGGGGAGCAGGGAGTGGGATGGAGGGGGGAGTGGGACATTTGGGATGGAGGGGAGCGGGGACATTTGGGATGGAGGGGAGCAGGGACATTTGGGATGGCGGGCAGGGAAGCAGGCCCTGTGTGACAGTGGCAGTGTGAGGGACACCGAGCAGCTCTGGTTCCCTGACAGAGGCTCACTGGCAGGGCTGTCCTGGGGAGCTGCAGGGGTCTGGCAGGACAGAGGAGCCCATGGGAGAGCACTGCTGGAGCCTGGAGGGGCAGAGCCCTTCCCTGGCCAGGCCCCGAGCAGAGGCTGCGCTGCACGAACAGCGAGAGGATGCACATGGAGCATGGGCCTGTCCTGCCATTGTCACACAGGGTCACACATCTGTGCCCCACAGGGCCACACAGCCCTGTCCCACAGCGTCATACACCCATGTCACACAGCACCAAATCCCCCTGTCCTACCAGTGTCACACAGGGTGACACAACCTTGTCTCACCCATGTCCCATGGTGTCACGCCCCCCATCACAGGGCTTGCAGAGGGGGACCCTGTGCCCTCCTGTCCCCCCAGGGCTTGGTGGCCCCTCGGGCACAGCTGCTCCTCGGCAGGGACAGCCCTGGAGGACCATGAGCCCCTTTCCCAGGAGGGCTTGGGCAGGTGGCAGGGCTCAAACACACCTCCAGGGCCGGGGGCCACAGGGACAAGCTCGGGCCCCAGCCTGAGTTCAGTGCTGGGTCAAGAGGCTGCTGGAGGGACCATGGGGACACCAGGACAGCTCACTCAGCACCTGGTGCCCCCATCAAGAGCTCCACAAACCCCTCCATGGGTCCCCAGCAGCCCATCTGCCCATCCCTCTCGCCCCACCAGACGCCTGACTTGGTTCATTAGCTGGCTTTGCTGGGCTGCTTCTCATTAGATAGCCAACAAATTCCAGGAAGACAGGACACCCACTGGGCCTAAATGAAATTAGAGAACAGAGTGCTGCTACAAGTGGTTTAATTCAAATTACAGCAAGATATTATCGCCAACTGCAAGTGCTCAGAGCCATGAGTCAGACCCCCACAAGGAATGAGATGGGTTTAAAAAAATCATGACTTGTTAAGTATATAATTAACTTTGGGGTTATTTTTATTTACCTTCCAGTTTTTAGCCTTCAGGAATCAAATTTTTGAGCTGGTTGGAAACAGCTTAAAATTAAAGAGGGGAGGAGGAAGAAAAGAAGAGGAATGTGCCCACATTCCTCTTGCCAGGAGCTGGGCATTTAAAGTGACACCACATGAGAACCATCCCAGAGCCAACACCTTTTGGGGCACGGAAACACCCCCATGTCTCACTCTGGTTCCAGCCAGGAAGTTCAAAGTGAAGCACCAGAAACTGGATGGAGATTTCACCCAAACCTGCTGATGTGCCAGCCCCACATCCTGGGCAAACTCCAAATGCTCTCCTGTCCCTGCTCCTCACAGACCTCTGCAGCTTCACCTTCCCCCTGGGGTCCCAGCCAACCCCATCCCACAGCTCTGGGTCTGCAGGGATGCGTGGAATTGTTCCCTCAGAACAATCCAGAACAGCTGAGGCTGAGTCAGTGTGAGCTCACCAACTTTTGTCTGCTTGAGCTCTACCTCATGCACGCACCACAGGATCTGCTCCCAAGCCATCTCCTGGGACAGGAGGGATTTTTTGGGCAGACAGACCTGGACAGGACAAAACTGCAACAGCTGGAGCTGGTGCAGCATACTGGGACTCTCAGAAGGGCACACAACCATGGGGAACAAATGGCTGGGAAGCCCCATTAGGGTCCCCACATAATTTAATCTCCCCCAAGGAGAGGAGCTCCTGAAAGCCAGAGGGAGGAGACAGCCGAGTAGTTTGCTGGGTGAGGGATGAATTCCTCAGTGTCCCCAGGCTGCTCACACAGCCTCAGAGCCTTCATCCTCAGCTCCTGCCTCAGGTGCTGTCTCTCCCTGTTTCCGCTGAGCAGAGAGTATCCTGCTATCTTTCATTGAAACATCATGTCCAATTTATCCCTTGATTAAACCCATATTTTGCTTGGCTATAAGTCAAATATAAGAGGGCTGCACTCAAGTGAACTAATCTCGGTTTACTTGCCAGTAAGTAATTTGATAGACAATTTGGCAGACATCCACTCTAGAATTAAGCAAACCTGAGCAATAGAGATGTAGGAAAACAATCCTGAAAAGCCATAAGGAGATGCCGAGTTCCATTCAACAGCAACTCGTTTCACTTATGTTTGTGCTGACACTCAGGACTGCGGGAGGGCACGGCCGGTGCCCAGGCAGGTGCCTGAGAAGCCGAGAGCCATCCCAGCTCTGCTGGTGTGATCCTCAGTGGGGAATGGCTCCAGCCTCGGCAGCCCCAGCCCTGGGGCCGGGCGAGCTTGTGAGGAGACAGGAGCGGGGCTTGCCAAGGCACAGACTTGTAATCGTTTGGGATGGAAAAGGCCTCCAAGATCATCGTCCAGACTTTGAAGTCTTGGCTGGGAATGCCTTGGAGGAAGGAACAGCTGAAGCACCCACAGCAAAGGAGCTTCCCTTGTCACCTGTAAGCACCTCCTTCACCTTGTCCTGCTGTGCCAACCGTGACCCTCAGAGCCCCTCGGACCCCCAGCCCTGCCCCGGAGCAGGCTCCCACTCAGGGCTGGTGCTGCTGAGCTCCTGGTTATGACCTCCCCACCAGTGTCTGAGTGCTGGCACCTGCAGCATTCCCTTGCTGGGGTGGGGCGAGCAGGACCCTGTGGCCACACCTGGGGGATTTCTCCTCCAGGCAGAGCCTGCTGGGGGCTGTGGGGTGCGTGCTGAGGGGGAGCTGCTCTCGGGGCACTGGCCAGAGCAGAGGGGCTGTCAGCCCGTGCTGCTTCATCCCTCATAATGCCATTATGCATTGCTGGCATTAATCACCCCGCTAGGTAAGCATTATGGCACTTTTATGGTAGCTTTGAAGCTAATCTGTCACTAATGCCTGCTGGATTATCATGATTTCTTACAGTTGTGATTCATTAACTCAGATGCCTAATAGAATTAGTATTAAACATCTTCCATAGATTTCTGCCTCAACACGTTGAGTTTTGAAAGCCTTTTCAATATTTCATTGTGTTGTATTAAATGGCATGTCAGGCACATTGTGTGGTCTCCCGGAGAACCTGGCAGAGCTGGAGATAGAGCAGGGGAAGGGTCGGGGTGGCTGGAGGGGCAGCAAGGACCCTGCTGGCTCCTGGGGACCCTCACAGCCCTCCTGGGGCCGTATGTGCTGCAGGCTCAGGTGTTTCAAGTTTGGAGAGTTCTCCAGTGAAAGGTGTTCCTGTGGCACTGCTGCTGCCTCCGACACTGGGTAATTAAGGCAGTGCAGAAGAGGTTAATCAGGTTTGAGGACACAAAGTACAGCGCAGACTAAATATGATTGTAATTATTCCCTGGCCTGGAGGAATCTTTTCCGGAGACACTGCAGTGCCATTCCTAGTATGAATATTATTCCTAATAATCAATATTAATTCTCAACGCATTCCCCAGGGTTTAGAATGACTTTCTTGTTTAGGATAAGATCTAGATCTTAAATCACGGTAAAAAGAGGAATTATTGCTATTATTATTATTATTAGCATTATCATTATTATCTTGGGCTTTTTTTTTTTTAAGAAAAAAAATCTTATTTAGATAACAATCTCCCCCAGGAGCAGATTGTAAAGCTCACAGGCCTTTATCTGGCTGCTTAAATCCGCGTTGTGGGTAGCAGAATCTTACAGTTATTATTATTAATAATGTAAGGCCAAGACCAGAACAACACCACGTTCAGCTCTGTGTGTGTGAGGCTGATGGACTCGTACCACAACCCTGCCTTGGTCTCCCCAGCTTTTTTTAACAGAGGAGTCCCTTGCCCAAATTTCCAGGCACTTTGCTGCTGGCTCCGTGGCAGGAGCCCCGGTGGGGAGGATGCTCATGCCAGTGTTATAAACTCACATTATAAAGTTGGTTTTTTGCAAATATTCAGATGAGTACTGTACATAGAAGGTTGTTATAAATACATATTATGGCATTGGGGTGGATACTCTGTGTGTGGGGTGGAAATGGGTTTAAAGAGAGAGTTTTCTTTAGGAGTAAAGTCAGTTGATAAAGTGTCTCTGTAGTGAGTGAATGGTTGGGATAACACCCCGGGATAAAACCTGCTACTGATAGACCAGCTCCAGCACCAACCATCTGCAGAAATTGTAGACCAAGGCCCAAATTCAGACTGATCAGAAGAATTCATTAAAACCATAGCCAAGAAACATGCATGCTCTGAAAAGGTCAGACCAAGGAGTGACTGTGCAAAACAGTTCCTAAAAACATGGAAAAAGTTCTTAGAAAAGTGTAAATATCCATATTTAAGGGATGTCTCTAAAACAGCAGGTGTGCTCTTGGCCAGAGACCCCCTGGCCATGTATTTTGATTTATTGCCTTGTCCTTATTGTCTTTTATTAAACCTTTTCAATCCTACCAAAAAGGTGAACTTCGTTTTTCACACCGGGGACGGGGAAGAGCCTGAACTTTCAGATGCTGCCCTGAACCCGCCGGCGAACCCTTTCTGCCGCCCTGACCCCCGGAACCCCGCGTCGAGGCCGTCAGCCAGGAAAACAGAGAGGGGCCACTTCAAAGCGGGGATTAGAAGCAGCTGTGCAAATTGACAAATCCGTGCGAGGAGCCGGGCGGGCCGGGCACCCGGGGCTGGCCCGAGCCCCGCGCAGCGCCACCGGCACCGAGCCGCGTCCCCGCCGCGGCCACCCCGTTCCTGCGCTGGGGAAGGAGCGCCGCTTTTGGGAATGCTCCTGTGGAAACAAAGGTCAGGTTTGAGGCAGGCGCTGGAGCGGAAACGGGGACTCTGGAACGCGCTTTGTCCCGGTGCCAGAGCCAACCTGAGCCAACCAGAGCCAACCTGTGGCATCGCCGGCCCGGCCCGGCCCCAGACTTGGCAGCGAGGGTCCCCCTGTCCTTCCCTGGATGCAGCCAGGGATGAGCCCTGACCATGTCCCAGCTCTTTGGAGCGGTTTTTCCAGGGAAATGATTGATTTCCCAACTCGTCCCTTTGCTTTCTCCCCCTGCGTGGGAGAACTAATGCGCACATTTAAGGGAAAAGGAAAATCTGAAAACTTCTTCGTTGTGTGACATGTCTCAAATGTGCATTTACCCCCTCCCTCCCGAGTTTTTGGTTACAGAAGTGGTTTGGTTCTCCCCTGGATTGCTTTTATGCGGCTCTACAGCATTTCAAAGCGGAGGAGCCTAGCTGGAGAGGAGCAATTCCTTTGCTTCTCATCAAAATGCCGCTATTGATGTCACGGCAGGAGGAGAATCTCGGGGAGGGGGATGGAGAGCGTGAGGTCCCACCGCTGCTCCGTGGGTTCTGAAAATACCCTGAATGATGCTTTTCAGCAAGAGGAAAAGCAAGTTTTCAGCAAGAGGAAAAGGAGGGAGTTCCAGACCTGGAATAAATACTCGGAATTTTGGGGAATGCAAAGGTGGGGGAGGCGGCCCTGGCTGTGCTGGGGTGCCCGGGCGGGCGCAGGGCTCCGTGCGGTGGGGAAGGGTCCCAGTGTCCCCTGCCAGGCTCCAGAAGAAAGGGCCGGCCGAGCCTGGCCGGCCGCTCCGGCTGCCCGGAGCTCCTCAGAGCAGCCTTTGTTTTAGGGAGTGAAAGGGGCGGTCATGGGACAGCAGTCAGCCGGGCGAGCACGGGGGAGGACGGGGGAAAACTTTAATTAGGGCAACTTGAAGGCAGGCTTTAAGCAGCAGCCGCAGGAGGGCCGGTTTGATCTCCTTGTGGGATAGAGCCTGTGATTAATCACGGCCCTGTCGAGGGGACGGACACCTGCCTGTCACATGCTTTGATTCCCGGCACAGGCTTTGATCTCTCCCGGCTGTGTGGGAGGGTGCTGGAGCGAGCCCTGCGCCCAGGTCGCTTTTATGCCGCCTGCAGGGGGGCTCGGCCTGGCCCGGGGTCAGCTCAGGAGGTGCCGAGGCCAACCCGAGTTCGTCCGAAGGGGAAAGTTCATCCCCAATCCCAGGGGCGTGAGGGACTTGCTGCTGCCCCAGGGGAAGGTGCCCAAGCGAGCAGTGGGGATGCTTGGCCCTGTCACTGCCGCAGAGTGGAGCAGGGTCTGAGTAGGTGACCTTGTCCCTCTCCACCTGCTCCAGCCCCAAGGGTTGTTGGGGGGCTGAGGTTGGCAATGGGGTACCCTGGGTGGCGTCCCCACCTCTCCCTGCTGAGAGCCTGCACCAGCTGCCTTGTGACCATTTGTCATCAGCCTGGCACAACCAGAGTCACAGGATCATCAAGGCTGGAGATCTCCAGGATCATCCAGTCCAACCATCAACCCAGCACCACCATAATCACCCCTAAACCACGTCCCTGAGTGCCACAGCCTGACCCCAAGTGCCACATCTGTGTCACCAGAAGGAGAGCAGGCAGCAGTACCACAAGGTGTCCTCTATGGGGACAAGGATCACCCAGCCCCTTCCCAGCAGGGTTCCAGACCAAACCCCCCAGAAACAGGCAGGGATTGCATCCAGACTGGTCTCTCACAGCACTCCCAGGGCCCTGAGGCTGCTCCCGTGGGTTGTGGTCATTCCCTGCGGGCACTGCCGATCGCCTCTGCCTGTGATTGGCGTGGGCACTCTCGCCCGGGCCCGGCCCAGGTTATTCTCAGCCCTGACATTTGTGCCAAGCAGGCAGAGCACGTCCCCATTGCTGGGGCAGGAGGGGTCCCTGTGCAGCCTGAAAGGGGATCCCAGCATCTCTGCTTTCAGCCTGACCTTGAAAGCAGAGCAGGGCGCTGAGCCCCCAGCATCACAGGCTCAGTGGGAACGCCTGGCACGCCCCAGGCACGGGCCAGTAGCGCTGGGTGACAGCAGGGATGGCCCCAGCAATGCCCAGCCCAGCCCAGAACCTGCTCTGCAGGAGCTTCTCTGGGCAGTGGGGGAGAGGATGCCCGAGGCGCAGTGGGCAAAGCACTGCTCATGGCTGCTGGAGACTTCCTGGATCTGGTGGTGCTCCCGTTGCTTTTCCTCCCAGCTTTGCACAGAGGTGGTTTTCATGCTGTCTCAGTAGATGTTTTGGGGCATGCAAGCAGAAAATGTTCTGATCTGGGGGAGAAAAGGTCTAATGAAGCCAGAGACAAGCATGGGAAAGCCCTTCTCCATGCTGCATGGATATAACAAAAACAAATTTCCAAGAGCCCCGGACAGGCGCGGTAAGGCTGTAATGTGGTGTCCTGTTTCCTAATCTCTCCAGTAAGGAAGCAGTGTGTTGAATTTAAAATATCCCTCTGGTAAATGCTAACTATTTAAAGAGTGCTAGGGTCTTAGAAATGCAAAACAAAGATTTGTTGATTAAAAACACATGGTTTGTTCTGGAGGCATGAGTAGCCAGAAAAATCAGTTCTGACAGTATTTTGGCTTTTTCAATCCCACAAGACATGATGGTGATTTATTATAGTGATGTCAGCTGTGGTTGAAAAAAGTTCTCTGTGTTGTCTTAATAAAAGAGCTTTACCTTGAAATCATTAAACTCTCAGCCTGTTTATTTGAAGCGATGACTGTGAATGTGAATGGTCCCCTCTAAATCACCCGGCCCCGCGCGGGAACATCTGCACAGGCGGGGCGGTGACAGCCTGGAGCTGGCCTGGCTAATGTGGGCCCTGTCATGGATCTGATTAGTGGGACTTTGAAACCTGGAGGGGAGATAAGAACACCAGGCAGGGAGGGGAGCCCCCACACCACAGAGGGAGGGGGAATCAGAAAGGCAGTGGGACCTATCTGTCTTCTGCTGTCATTCCTGCAGGCTCTGCAGTGCCCTGCGCCCACTGCACTCCCTGCTGGGACAAAGCTCAGCATAAACCCTCTAGGAGGGCCCTGGGGGTCTGCAAGTGCTCTTCACCAAAGCTGTGCCTTGGTGTGTCCCCATCATCACAGCCGAGGAGGTCTGGTGGCTTCAGAGCGGTGCCAGGAGTTGGGAGCGCTGGCTCTGGTGACTGATTATAACCTGGTAACTGATTTTCAGCCGCACAGAGCTTTGCTCAGAAACCTCTGAGCACACCAGAGAATCCCAGAATGGTTTGGGTTGGAAGGGATTTTAAAGTCCATCTCATTTCAGCCCTCAGCCCAGGCTGCTCCATGCCCCCTCCTTGGCCTCAGACACTTGCAGGCACGGGGCAGTGCACTAGTTTACAAGTTTACAGTATTTCTCTCCCAAACAGATGTGCAAGGTGGAGTTAAGGTGCCACCTCTGTCCCAAGGAGAAGGGTGCAGCAGCCAGGCAAAGGCCCAGCAGCCAGGCAGCAGGGATGGACAGGGACTAAGAACGATTACAGGTGCCTGACACCATTCCAGGGCGCAGAGGGGCCGCAGGATCCCGGCAGCCTGGCCCTGCTACGAGCCCTTTCCTTGGTGTCTGGAAGCGGAGCACTGAGCAATATTTACTTCTTGGGGACACAGTTGTCATCTCCCTAACCAGAGTTTATCACAGAGAAGTGAGTTAAATTCCTCCCGGATAATCCCCGCCTGCTGCGGTTTTCTGAGCAGGAGAACCTCTCGATGTAAATGAGTGGCTCTGGGCCGGGGAGTGATGAAGGCTGGGTCCGAGGGACGGAGGGGTGTGCAGGTCCCACCACTCCAGAGACTGCTGGAACTGGGGCTGAGCTGCAGTGGGAGAGCCAAGGGCTCCAGCACGGCCACCTTTGAGAGCTAGGACGGACTGGGATGGACTGGGACATCCTGGTACCGCTTGGGTCCATGGCAGGTACTGCTGGAAGGCATTTCCTCACCCAACCTCTCACCCAGGTGGGAGAGCTGCAGGTGAGACCCCCAAAACCCCCCAAACCCTCCCAAACCCAGCAGCCGGTGCCCACCCTGAGGGTGCCCACCCTGGGTACCAGTGCCAGAGACCCTCTCTGTCCCACCCTCATCACAACAGGGCCTCAGGGCAGGACTTACATGAGAAACAATATAGAAGTTGAAAAATCCCCTGGGCGGGTTGTTTACACTGAAATCCCTGGAATCTGGTGGCTAGACTGGAGCAGCACAAGCCGAGCCCTGACCCTGGGAATGTTACCAGAGATGAGACGCTTGGCAGGTACTCACATCTCATATATTATCTGCTGCAGCTACAAGAAATATATTTTCCCATCAGCATGATTATTTTTATTTGACTTTTAAGTCAAGCAGGAAGCCAGCGCAGCTCCCATCCATCAGCACTGCGGCCATTAGAAAATTAACCAAGCTTAATAAACTTCCTGCACAGCTCGCTTCTGCAGCTGCACATCTACAGCAAAACAAATATATTGACTGGCTCTCCATGGAAGCACATCGCTAAATAAGACTTGTTGGAAGTGAGGAATGGCCCGGGGTGATCCCAGTGTGGCTGTTACTGGGCTGGAAAATGTTTGTGCAGAGCTGAGGTTTCAGAAATCTCCCCGAGATTCAGATGCTGACTGGGCAGGGGGATGAGGGGTGGGATTTACTAACTGGGTGGGGATTTCTTCCTCCTGTGGAAATGCCAGCCTGTGAAACGGGAGAGCTCCTACTGATTTCTCCAGGAGCAGGACCAAACCTGGGGTCTCGCAGCGGGGACTTGGCTGAGTGCTGGGGAGCATGGCCTGGCCTGGATTTGCTGTTTGGTAATCTCTTGAAAAGGGATTTCACATTTCATGGAGCTCTGGCAGGGTGGGGACCTGCTCTGGGCCTGGAGGCATGCTGCTGGGCCAAAGGGCAGCGATATTTTGGGTGTCTCCAGGGCAGCAGGAGTGAGTCCAGAGCAGGCAGTGGAGACCAGCAGCACTTCTCTCTGCTCTCCTGCAGAGCCAGCACATCCTGGCTGGGTGAGGCAGCGGCACTGCAGCCCGGGGAGGAGGCAGAGTCTCTCCACAGTTGGGAATTGAGTGGAAAGAGCTCACACCGCAGCCTCCCCAGTAATGAAGGGAGATGGGCAAGTTCTAACCACACCAGCTGTCATAAATATTCAGCTCCGAGGTTTCACTCAGTCATTAGATCCACCTGGAGACACTCTCAGTGCTGCAGACATGGCTGCAGGAGTTTCATGCAATGTGTGACTTCCAAATCAATCTCTTTCCAGCAGGCAGAATGAACTGGCTGCTCATGTCTGTGTGTCTCAAAGAGGAGATGCAATAAAAAAGGGAATTCAGCTGGGTACAATACCACATCTCCTTCCCTTGGAGTGCCTGGATGCCTCCTTAACTCCTCTTCAAACACCCACCCCAAAGTTTCAAGCAGGGGTCCGAATCCCTGTATCCAAGGTAGGAGATGGATTTAAGTTTCCTTCAATCCTTCTGCTGCCCCTGCACAGACCCAGAGGGATGGAGCCCCACAGGAGAGCCCTGCTCTGCTCGGCCACAGGTGTCCACAGCTCCTGGGGACACCCCCAGGGAGGAAAGGCGAGGAGAGCCCTCGGAAAGAGTCGTAGTTGTGGATGGGGAGAGTCTGGCACAGGCAGCACCACTCCCTGAGTGTCCCAGGGCCCCAGCACGGGTGGGGAACCACAGCAGAGAGAACAGGGGAAAATACCAGCAAAACCCTGAAAATACCAGCAAAATGGCAGCAAGGAAAAGAAGGGCTGGGGGTGGCACATCCCACCGGGCTCAGGGTGAGGAAAGGCGCTCACTGAGAGGGTTTCATGGCTGGATTCCGGGGGACAGGACCGAGTCCCAGGGCCCCAGAGGGAGCTGCAGCCTCCTGAGCACCTGCACCAGCACGTCCCACACTGGCACAACTGCAGCGAGGAGCTGGAGGGTGTGGGGGGTCCAAAGCCCCCAGACCTCGGGCCAGGGGTGCCAGGGGTGTGGGGTAAGGGCGAGTCTGCTCCTTTCCTCGTGTGTCTACAGGCAAATTAAAAATTAAATAAATAAATTTGCTAGTTTACAAATAGAACTGTTACTTGTTACTCACAGTATTAACAGTCTCCTTTTATTTTTTTTCCCCCCATTTTTTTTCAGGGCTGTGAAAGACGTTTGTTTCAGTTGCCAACATCTCTACAGAACTAATGTGGGTGGATTGTGACAGATATAATTTCTCCATCCTACAGTTTCATCAACTTGAGTTCTGTTAAACTATACCCGCTGGGCTTAGCTCCTTTTAAAGTTTCCGCTTTGACAGGTAGATTTATTAGTCTTGAAATTTGTACAAATCAGATGTCACTCGTGGCAACTTGTCAAAATGTCAGTCTGGTGAGGGAGGCATGAAAGGATTTTCTGGAGAGAGACGGGAGGCAGGCTTGAAAGAGCTCGAGCAAGGCAGAAGAAAGGAGCTGGGAGGGATTGCAGCCTGCTTGATCCTGGGGGTTTTACTTTATTAAATATCTAGCGCCATACAGCGGGAGATGCTGCTGGATCCTGCCCGCCAAGACATCAAGGCTGTCAACATCTGCTGATGGCTCCGGCGCTCCCGGCCGCCTTCCGCAGCTTGTTAGGGATATTTAGGGCAGGGGTGAGGCGTGGGGAGGGGATGCCTCAGCTTGGGTTTGCTGCTGCTGCTGCCTTTGAAATGCTCCATTAACGCCCTGCCCGGGCAGGATCCGCGCACGGTCCCTGCCTGGGTGAGCGGCAGCTCCTGTGCCTGTGCCAGGGGAGCGGGGAGCTGCCAGCAGCACCCCCTCACTGCCCCCTCTGCAGCCCTGACAGAGCCTCCAGTGCCTTGTGTGGCTGGAGGAAGCCCAGAGGGAGCATCCCTGGCCTGCCTGGCACCAGGCAATGTCCTTGACCCGGGGGTTTTTCCTTGTGGCATCGGCAGAGCGGCTGCTGAAGCGCTGCTCCGGCCTGGGCCCTTCCAGGGTGTCCCTGCAATCCTCCCTGGATTGGGATATGTGGATGGGATCAGCTGCTGCCCAGGCCCTGGTGCTGCCCAGAGCGGGGGGCTGAGTGTGCACACCCAGGGGGGACTGGGCTGGTGAGCCCAGGAATACTCCCAGCACCGTGCTCGGACAGGCAGAGCAGGGACACATGGACACACAGACACATGGACACAGGGACACGCTCTACTGTGCCCACCCTGGGAAGCTGCAGGCAGCAGAAGTGACCTCCCAGCCCTTGGTTCTCTTGTGCAGCAGCTCCTGGAAGGCCTCGTGCTGGAAATGGAAGAGCAGCCACCTCCTTCACCACTCTGGCCCAATAATTTTAACTGAAGTTTTCTTCGTGGAATAAATTTAGAGTTGTTGAAATGAAAACTTAGAAGAAGTTCTTTCTAAAAAACCCCGCAATTTAAAAAACATTATTTTGATTACCGGTTCCAAGAAGATCAGGAAAATCTCCACCGAAACCAACATTTTTTCATGAATATTTACACTTTGTTTGAAAAATCTGTTTTGGCTGAAAAGACGTTTGTTGATGTTTGCTTGGCAGGCGGCGGCGCTCCCCAGTGAGGTGAGGACCTGGTGTGGGGACCTGGCACGGGGCAGGATTGTGGCACTGGGAACAGAGGGTTCCTGATGGGCCTCTCCAAACTCCAGAGCCACAAAAAGGGGGGAAAAGGTCCTGTCACCCTCCCTCCTGTGGAGATGCTGGGGTTGAGCTCAGCCCAGAAGGGTCCCAGCAGAGACAACCCCTCCTGTGGGCTTCCAGCGCCTTGGACATTCCCACCCATCCCAGGGTTTCCCTGCACCTCTCCCACGTGTCCCGTGGATCTCACACCCTTGCTGTGGCTGGAGAGCCCCTCGGTGCTGCCCCAGGTGCTGCCCCAGCCCAGGCACATGTGGGGAATGTTTTTCTCATGCCCAGGAGAGCTCCTTTCCCTTCCTGACCTGGGCAGATCCAGGTCGTGGGCAGCTGGCTCCTCCTGTCCCCGACCCAGAGCTCATCCTGGGCTCGCCTCCACCCCCCTTTCCCCCCCTTTTTCCCCTTTTCCCCTCAGCTCGGTGCCACCGAGTCCTTGTCCCCTTCTCCACTCTCCCTCTGCATCGTGGCCTGGGGGTTTGGGGCTGTTCCCAGGAGGATTCCTGCAGCAGGGACGATTTCCCTCTTACCAAGAGGGAAATTAAGCTTGGAGACTTTGCTTAATTAATCGGTACAGAAATGTTTCCCCCTTCCAGCGGCTCTGAGCTACCGTGAAAAGAGGAGAAGGGGAAAACCCACTTCACAGGGCAGGATTCTCTTTCAAAGAAATCACTTTGTGTCACATCCAGCCTTGATTCCCTTTCATGTGGCAAAGGAGCAGCTTGTTCCCACATCTGTGTCCTCCCGGCAGGGATGTCCTGCCCCTCTCCGGCCAGGGCAGCACCGTCCCGGGCAGCAAACACCCCCTGGGCTGGGGCAGGAGGGGCAGGCGGCCGGTCCATCCATCTCACTGGGTTTTTCCACGTGCCCCGAGTGTCTGCAGAGCAATTTCAGTGCAGGGAAAGGGAGAAGAGAGGGGAAAAAAAGCGCCTGGCATGAGTTCAGAAAGCTCTCCAGCTCACACATCTGGTTCTTATATTTCAAAGTTAATTAGTCATATTGAGGCTGTCTGAAGATAAATTTATCATCCAGAAAAAACACAAACAGTTTGAAAAATGAAAGGAAGTGAGGTGACATGGCTTGACGTTTAAATAAATCATTTTAACATGATTAAAAAACTTGTCCTCCCTGACACCCAGCGCCGGATACTTTGTAAAGACTTTTTGACAAAGACAAGCCCCTGTTCAGTACACAAAGCCTCCGCCATTCAATTACACACACTAATCTTTGGCCAATTACATCTCCCAGCTACTACTGGGGCTGTGGTGAGGAGTGTGGGGCTGCAGCAGCCTCAGAGGGGGGGTCGAGGATGGCTGGAGGGGCTGGAGGGGTCCAGCTCAACAGGGTGGTGGGGATGGAACAGAAAATGGAAGTGTGCTGCCAAAACCACGGACACCACAGAGCGCCCCAGTGAGCCCCCTGAGCTTGGGGTGCACCTGGAGATGGGGCTTGACCCCCAGGAAGAGGCAGGGACACCCCAGGGCTTCACCTCCTCATGCCCACCCACCTCAGGGCACAGGCAGGGCTGACCTGACACCACCCAGAAATTCTCTCCTGTTGCAATTTCGCCTTCACAGCTTTGCTAATGACCTAACAAGCCACTGGTTCTGCTGCTGGAGCCTCGGCATCCCTGAAATCCCCACCCGGGCATTGGTGCTACTGCCTGTCCCTGCTAATTCCACCCAAAAGTCTTATTAAGCCAGAGGCTTTG
Organism: Cinnycerthia olivascens; assembly: GCA_035048155.1. Lineage (NCBI taxonomy): Eukaryota > Metazoa > Chordata > Aves > Passeriformes > Certhiidae > Cinnycerthia > Cinnycerthia olivascens. The sequence goes on from JAWWMU010000075.1 coordinate 2,436,273, forward strand.
ATTTTACATCCACGTTATCAAATTTCCTCCTCGCTGGCTTGACTGATGGAAGGTTTGTGATTAAATGGAACACTCTCCCTGCACATCAGCTGGAGAGCAGCCCTGTGTGGCTGCTTGACAATGTGTCTATGGGCTGAGCATCAATCAATATTAGGGGAAATCAGCATCTCGGGTGACCCAGAGGGAGAGCTCAGCTGCATTTCATTCCTCTTCACCTACTCTGTTGGATGCTTCCAAGGGATATTTAAGTTTTACTGACCCTGGCTGAATTTCTGATGGTTTTTAATTCCCAAGTCCAGCCCCATCCCTCAGAAGTCACGAAGGATTTTTTTCTGTTGACCTGACTCAGCCCATGGCCTTGCTGCCACGGCTATCGGGGACGGTGCAGAAACCTCGGAGTTTCTTGGTGCCTTAAAAATCTGCAAAATGGGGACCTCAGTGTCCCCACCTCCCATTGGAGCAGCAGCAGCCAGACAGGGAGACAGCAGAGCTCCGGAATCCTCTGCCTCTTCAGAGACAGGGAGGTTCAAGAAGGTGGGAAGATTCACATCTTGTAACAAGAAAAGAACTCTCCTAGGCATGAAGGAAGCAAAGTGACACAAAAAGCATGGAAGGAAAATAAATAAATAAAAAAGTGACGCCTAATGGATAAAATGAATATTCAAGTTGTTTCCAGGGAAGAGTCTCTGACTTTGGTGCTGGTTACAGTTACAAGGTTTGTGCGTTTTCTTGCTGTCAAAGCCTTCACCGTAATTGTCCAAAAGTTCCTTGATTATTTCTAACAAAACTGTCAGCTGCCTTTGAAGTATCAGAACAGTCTCATCACATCTTATTAAATAGTAAACATCATTTGCAAGCGCGCAGGAGATTTCAACGTCTCGTCAGGCGCCTCAGCGAAATGGGTCGGGGAGGTTTGCAGGCACACACAGCTCCTGTGCCCGCCAGGGCTCCCACCACGGCCCCATCCCGAGCCTGGGGCATGGGGACAGGGCCTGGCAGCTCGGCTGGTGCCTCACTCAGAGCAGGGAGCCCGGGAGAGCTCCTGCTGGCCGTCAGGGATGTCACACACACCCTGGGGACAGCGGACCCTGGGACCACAGCTCACCCCTCCCCTCCGGGGGTTACTGTGGGGACCCTTCCAGGCAGCATTTTGAACTGTGCTGGGAAGGAATGACTCAATCTGAAAATGATGTTCAGGATCCAACCCAATGCTTTCCAGCCTGAGCTTTCATGCAATTCTGTGAGCCAGATTCAGAGAAACTCATTTCATGTGTTGAAGTGTCTTCTGAGAGCTGGAGCTTTCATAGGAGAGTAATTGTGCAATTAGCTATGAATGAGTAAAAATTCATTCTAATTACTTCCAGGTGAGACACTTTCTCTGCTCAGATGCGAGAGGGGGCTGGCAGTGCCCTCGGTGTGTGCCTGCAGGGTGGGAACACGCTCAGCCCTCAGCCTGGTGCCTACGGGAGCTGTGACCGCAGAGGGAGCGGGGACAGACCCCAGGGGATGCTTGGATGGGGACACAGGTCTGGAAAGAGACTCCTGCTCCTGAGTCCCCATCCAAGCATCCCCTGGGGTTTGTCCCCGCTGCCAACGGGCTGGGGTGGGCTCCCAGTAACACCCAGTGCCTCTGCCCAGCAGCAAAGGCTGTGGTTCGGAGTGACCCCAGCACAAGGGACTCCCTCTGTGCTGCTGCTGGGGCGGGGAGCAAACCTTGTACATGAGGGTCAGACCCCTGCCTGGAGCCACTCACCCCAAAACAGGCGGGGGGCAGTGGATTTACTGCCCCTCCAACTCCAAAATGGGACCTGGAGTCCTCCACAGCCCAGCTAAAGCCCTTCCCTGCAGGAGAGGGAAATCCAGGTGGATCCGATTGTGCCTGGTACATCATTAAAACCACTGGAAATCGCACAATAAAGCCTGCAAGATTTCTAGCTTTAATTCCAGATCAAAGAGGCTTTGGGAAGGAGCATCCCAGGTTCGAATGCTTATCTCAGCCAGACCCCGTGAGCTTTTGAAGTTGCCCCATCAGTCACTAATCAAAGATCTCCTTTTAGATGGGGAAATCAAATCCCTTTCAGCAGGACCCGTGGTTATCAGTTTCTAAACATCACTTGTCTTTTGAATGACCTTCTTTTTGTGAGCTGACCCTGAGAGGAAAACCCTGCAAGCCCCGGCCCTGGAGTTTGCAGAGAGCATTGGCACACACATAGTTGGGCTTTCAGGATGTTCAAATCAGCAAAGAATGTGTGTGTGGAAGCAGTAAAACCCTTTAGAGGTAAATAAATACTCCTGTAGTCCCTGGTTAACACATGGCAATTGCCTTCAGCTGCAAGTACTAACAAAGGCCCAGCATTCCCGATCCAAGGAGGAATTCACAGAACTATTAGTCTCTGCTTTTCCTCAGCGCACACAAACAAGCTGAGAAAACAATACAGGATCAAGTTCTTAAACACAAAGTGTTTTGGCTAAATAACCCCTCTGGTAGTGTGGATAAACGGCCCTGTCTCCACACTGCTGCAAGGGATGTTTCTGTGGCATCCTGTGGCACCATTTAGGACTAACCCTCCACAAACTGATGAGGACACTGTGTCTGCACAAGGAGCCCTCCTCTGCCGTTCCTGGCACCAGGAAAGGCTGCAGGACTCAGGGTGCAGGAGCAGGGAAGGGACAATCTGGGAGCTGCTGCCTCCCTGCAGCCAGCCTGGACCTTCTCCCGTGGGTACAGCAGAGTGACAAAGGCCAGACTGCACTAAGGAACTCCCAAAATCTTCCTTGTTACCCTTTTGCCACTCAGACTTTTGGGGCAGTTGGCTTCTGCTGTTCAAATGCCTCGAGGGTCCAGCTGCACAAGCGTGTGCTGCTCCCACCCCTGCCTGCTCCCAGGAATATTCCCTGGACTCGGTGATGTGATCCCGCCGTGCCTGGGTGATCCCTCCCTGTGGCTGTGCTGTGCAGGCATCAGATTACGTGTTTCTCCTTTCAGCCAGCTCCTCGATGGGAATTTACACCCTGAGACCCCATGGGGACCGTGAGCATAGCCCAGCCCGGCCGGCGTTCGGAGCCTGGTGGCACAGCAGAGACGTGGCCCCTGCTGCAGGGCTGGGCCTGCTTGCTGCCTCTGAGATCCGTGACCCACTATTTCAGTCCTGCTCTCTATTTTTGGGAGCTGTCTCATGGTCCCATGGCATTCTCTGTAACTGGACTCCCCACGTCCCCTGGCTCGCTGGCGCAGTCCACCACGCTGAGGTGCCTTAGGCAAGGACTGGCTGGAGGCAGCTCAGAGGGGCTGGGACCCAGGCACGGGGACCCTCTGCTTGAGATGAAGTGTCTGAGCGGGGACTGAAAGGAGGCAGGAGCACAGGGCACCCCCAGCACCCCAGAGACGTCCCGTTTCTTCCCAAAGCCAGGAGGGACCCACACAGGTACCTTCCATGGTACCCCACAAACTCACAGAGGCAAGGGAGGAGGAAAACCCCAAACCCACTATGTGTTTGAGCTTCCCTGGTGTTTAGGAGACCCCTTGCAGGAGCTGCTAAGGACAGAGAATAATCCCTTGCCAGTAGCAAGTGTCCTTGTGACTCCATCCCTGCTGCTGGGGGACACTGGTCCATGTGTCCCACCCGCTGCCACCCCAAGGTGACATTTCACTGCAGCACGGAGAGTTCCCACCTCCTTTTCAGAAACACAAATGGGGCTGAAGGCAAAACAAAGCTTCAGTGGATGGTGAGGGTCAGGGATCACCAGCACCTCACCGGCACAGCGTTTATTGGGTTATACCTGATTTCTTGCACATTTGCTCGGGCGACTTCGAATAATTAAAAATAAACTCCCTTATAAAACCCAAACAAACGGTATCACTGTCCCAGGCAGCCCCAGCCCCAGGGCAAGGCTTCCTGGCTGGGGTGAAGCACTCGGGTGCTGCCGAACCCAACTCCCAAGGCTCCTTTGAAAGCTCCGAGTCTGAGCGCAGGAGACGGGAAGGTGCTGAACGCCGAACCACTGCTGCCAAAAAACCCGAGTATTTTTTTAATAAGGCCTCAAACAAACCAATAAAAAAACCCCCATCAGCAGGGCAAATTTCATTCCAGCTGGGAGCTGGATTCCTGTTAAAAGAAAGTGCCAGCAGGCCCTTTAGCTCCAATGGCACTACCAGACACAGCTGTAATTACGAGCTCTCGATTGCTGTGTGAGAGCTGTTATGAATTTCGGTGGGCAGAGGGGCACAGAGGAACAGTAAATCACCCAAACAAAAGGGACGGGCAGCGGGGAGCAGGCTCCGGCCTTAACCAAGCACCGTTGTAAAGAACTTAAATTATGAACATGTGCCATAGTTACAGCAGGATCTGCAAACCGGGAGCTAATTGTCCCCCAGGAGCCCAAGCATCTCTTTGAGTGCGGGAGAAGCCAGGCCGTGCTCACTGGGCCTTTGTCCCGGGCAATCCCAGTGCCCCAGTTCATCTGTGGGACTGGGGAGGCCGGAGCTGTGGCTGCAGAGCAAGTGGGGAAAGCAGTGCCCCAGCTCTGGGACACCTGGAGCCTCCTTGGGCAGGGACAGGGGGAGTAAGCCGGGCTCGCCACCCCAGAGACCAGCCCAAGGCCTGTCTCCCTCTGGGGAGGAGAGAGAGGTGCATGAAAGAGCAAATGTTAGTGAGAGCAAAGGACCCAGCACCCCAAACTGGATCAAATTTCCTCCCTGAGCCAGATTCATTCCCTGGGGCATCCTGAGCTGATCTCCACAAGTGGCTCCTGCCTTTAGCTCTGCAGCTGGGGCAGGGAGAGCCCGAGCCTTGAGCACAAACGGGGCACTGGCACAGGGCTGGAGCAAACACGGGCTCAGGGACTGCCCTCCCCAGCTGTGGGATGGAGATCCAGACCTTTGCCCTGCTCCACGTGGCCTCCCCTCCCTTCTGACAGCAAACTCGGAGCAGTACTGCCATTAGCCATTATTTAGCCACCACTGTCACCACCCTTCCCAGCACTAACTCGGAGTAATCTGTTGCTGATTTGTCGTGGATTTGTACCGGAAAGGATTTTCCCAGAACCCCGGGATTCACACAGGCTCCTTTATTAATTCTGGATGCAGCTCTGGTGGGAGGGTGAACCAGGAGTGCCAGGACCACTGCTCAATGCCGCGGCTTCACCTGAGGAGCCAAAATCCACCCTCGGATGGAACTCTGGTGGGAAATGTGGAGAGTTCTTGCCAGGAGGGGCATCTCTCCTGAGACAAACCAGTGTTTGCTGGTCAGCTGGACACCAAACTCAGCCCTGAGCTGGAAACTCCTGGGCAAACTTAGCAAAGAATGAGTTTATTTGCTGGCTTCATCTCTGTGCTGTCGGAGATGCCCTTTTCTCCTAGGAAGGCCCTTATCCCGCTCCTCTCCATGGAATTCCAGGGCAGCCACTACTTCCCACCTAGCTCACCTGGTGTTTTTGCATCCCTTTAACCCATTCCTTTCTTCCCCAGGTGCTCCAGAGCACCCACATTCCCAGGCAGGATTTTTGTGCCATCCCAGGCTGGGAAAGGCAGGGAGGGCGCGGGGAGCAGCCCTGAGAGCTCAGCCTGGGTTCCCACAGGGAAGGAGCCTCCGGCTCTCCCCTCCCAGCTCCCCCTTCCTGTTCCCTCCACTCCATGCCCCAGGGATTTCGCCAACCCCTTCCTCACCCATTGTCCCCAGCCAGGATCATCCTATCCCCAGGAGATGCAGCTGGAGCAAGCCTGGCACTGCCCAGGCACCGGGAGAATTCCAGTGCTTGCCAAGGCAGCGCTTCCCCCTCCCTTTGATGGATTTTCCTACTCGGAGAGATTTGTCTGCAGAGCACAACTTCTGTGCACCTTGAGAAAGTCAGCGCTCTGCCCGAGACAGCTGCAGGATTAATGTCCTGAAGTGGGGAGCGAGGAGGGAGAGCATGTGAGTGAGGAAGAAAGTCTGCTCCAAACCACATCAGTAAAATGAGAAAGCCAAAGATTGCGCCATAAATAAGGACCAGTTGACACTTCTTAAATTCATAGCTTTAGCACACAGCAAAGTGTCTCCTTTTTATCAGGAATTTGTTGACAAGGGTTGCAAAAAGATCTACAAATAATACTGAGTGGGGCTATGAAAATGTATTTGTGGAACATTTCAGTATCAGGGATCACCATTATATCGGAAGAATTCATCTTCCTGGAACATTTTATTAGTATCTAGATTTTATGGCTGCTCCCTTTTAATTTTTTTTAAATTTATTATTTTTTTCATTCCTCCAGCAAATACAGCATTGGCTGAGAAGAGGGGGGACCAGCATCCCACACCTCTCCATGCTGCCCCCGTGATTTATTCCCTGCATTTCCAGCGCACCAGCGGCCATTAGGGGCTCAGCTTTCCAAGTTCTGCTCTTGGGGCTGCTTTTCCCCGGCGGTTTGCTGGCTGACCTTGGGTGTCAGCATCCCCTCAGTCCTGCTTGGACCATCAGAGCCAGACTGGGAACCAGGAATCCCTCCCCAAAACCCCATTCTGGGGACTCCTCAGGGCTGCACCCTTCCAGAAGGGAGCATCCCACTGCCAGAGGCTGGAAAGGCACCTGCACCCCCAAGCCCTGGCTGCACCCCCTCTGCCTGTCCCAAGGAGCAGCCCGGCTGCCCCGCTCCCCTCTGTGCCCCCCGCTGCCCACCCCATCCTCTCCCCCTCGCCCCGCGGGGCCGCAGCTCCCGCCTGCCCGGCAGAAGGGACCATAAATCCCCCGCAGTGGCATTACAGACAGTCATAAATAAGGCCTCGCTCGGCGGTGCCGGCACTTTCCATTAGGGCTGTCTGGATCGGGCTGTTGATACCCCCAGTCTGCGCGGGCCCGGCTGTAAAATTTATCAGCGCGCTTTCCTCGCCCCATAAATCATCCCAACTGGAAGCCATATGGCAGATAAGGCCCTAAAAACACACGGGGGCGAGCAGGCTGCTCCTCTGGGGTGGGGCACGGCGACAAGGGCACCACTGCTGGTGGGAGACACTGCTGGGTGTGCAGGTCCTGCTCCTGCCCTCCCCTTGGTGGGGTCTGTACTGCCCACCCGGGAGCAGGAGCAGAAGGCATCCTGCGGATTCCAAACCAGGGAATTATCCCCTGAGGGATAAAAGCAGGACTGGACCTCCCCAGGGATGTCACTCCTGGAATAACCTCTGATAGAAACAGACACACTGGCGGGGAAACTGAGGCAGAACCATGTGGGGCACTTGGGGCACAGCTCAGGAGCCCCAGCTTTGCTCCCTATGGGACCAGTTTGCACCCAGACAGAGGCAGGTGCACTGGACACCATCCAGCTCCAGCTCCTGCTCTGCTTCCCGTTGGCTCTTGGCCTCATTTCCATCGCAGCCCACGAAAAATGTCACCTCTCCCTCCTGCTGGGGGCTGTGCTTGGCAGCCCAGGGTGCCACGAAGGGGTTAACCCTGAGCCAACAGAGCCATGTGGCTGTGCAGCCAAGAGCAATTCCAGGAATTCTGCACTACCTAGCTACAGGCCTGTCTGGGAGAATCTGCCACAGTGAACTCTTGGGAACACATTAAATTAAGTGTCCTAAATTCGCCTAACTATGCATTTAATTTGGCAGTAATAGGACACTCTCTGTGTAATAGCAGAGTTGCTGTGCAATGGAAGAGGAGCCGCATATTAATATTTTGATTATTAAGGACATGTGTATTGGAGGCTTGATAACTATGTAATATATTATTGCTTAATTGCTCAGACTCTTAAGTATGTTTTCATAATTAGCTGCTATTTAGTTAACGTAAATATTCAGCTTATTAAATATAGAAATGCATTTCTGCGGGAGCATTTGTTTGCCTGAGAAGAAACCACATGGCTGGAGCCTGCCCTGGGAGGGGTGGGAGGGCAGGGACCCTCCCTCGGGGACTCTCTGGTGGCCCTGAGGCCACCAAAACTGTGAGCACAGAAAGGCTTTTCTGCCACAGAGCTCATCCCAGGCCGTCCAAACTTCCCAGTCTTTGTTGGAGGTGAAGGGAGCCCAAGCCATGGCTTTGTCGGGTTCCTCTCAAGCAGAGCTAATCCCCTCACCTGGGCCAGGCAGCTGATGTGCTTCCTCCTCCCTTAATTTGCTCATAAATCTGCCCGGCTGGGAGGCTCCTGAATGAGACTTTTGCTCTTCTTCCTGCTTGGAGCACCCATAAAAACCGGATGGAAATGGGAGGCAGAAATGCGCATTTCACACCGTGCCTGCGCTGGGCCCACAGCTCGGGAGTGTTGGGGATCTTCTGAGAGAGGCACCTGATCCCCCTAGAACTTCCTGCTCTCCCCCAGCACCTCCTGATCCCCCCAGCATCTCTTGATGCTCCCCAACACCTCCTGTTTGTCCCCCAGCACCTCCTGATCCCTCCAGCATCTCCTGATCCCCCCCAGCATCTCTCTCTGCCCAGCCTGCAAGCACTTGGGGCACTTTGGGACCCACCTCTGGGTGAGCTGGCAGTGAGTGTCCCTGCCCGGGACACAGGGGGTGCCCGTGGTGGCACCACTGTCCCTGAGCAGCACCTCAGCGTGTGTTTGGCTCCAAATCCCCTCTCTGCTGGCCCACCTGGAGCAGGAAAAGCTGATGCCTGAGGAAACCTGCAGCCAAGGCAGGTTCTGGAAATGCCTCCTGTGCAGCCCAGCCCCAGCTCTGGGGGCTGTTTTGGGGTGTTCCTGTTCACTGTGGTGCAGGGGACAAGCAGCTTGGGTCCAGCTTGTGCCTGACCCCCACCTTGTGGCACTTGGGGACTCCAAACCACCCTGGGCAGCCCCTGACAAGGCCTGGCCACCATCTCCAGGAAGAAATTCTTCCTGATGAAGGAACACGAAGCAGTCCAAAGGGCTGTAAACTTGTTTTTCAAGCTCACAGGTTTTGTTCAGATTTCTTGCTTCGGCTCCTAAATGCAGCTCTTGGTTCTGTTTGTTGTCCTGCTGCCCGACAGGCAGGAAGGTGAATGGGTTAATAACTTCCCCACCCCCAACACGTTTATTTGAAATTTTTTTTAGGGTGCTTTAGCAAACACAGGATGAACAGGGAAGGAAAAAACCCCCCGGTGCCAGCATGTATCATTCCTCCAGGAGCAAGCCTCAGAGGAGCGCGGGAGCATGCAGGCTCCCAAAGTGTAACCAATATTTGCACACAGCAGTGACAGATTCCCCACTCTGCGCTGCAGAACAATGGGCACGGCAGCACAGAGTGGGCCTGGCTGCTGCTGGCGCTCTGTGACACACAAACCAGGAGAGCAGGAGCAGGAGCAGGAGCAGGAGCAGGAGCAGGAGCAGGAG
>JAWWMU010000075.1:2468973-2490746 GCA_035048155.1 Cinnycerthia olivascens
AACTCCAATATGCTAATGGGCCAGAACTTATCAAAGTGTGAGGCCTGGTGATCATTTGTCCATTTTGTGCCCATTTTGGGTTCACCTTGGATGTGGCCCAGTCGGGCTCTTGTGCTGCCCAGGTGCCCCCAGTGAGGCCTTTTAATAAATCCCTGCTTTATCCTTTTGCTCTGGCTGGACTCTGCAGAGCAACCTCCTGAAGGCAGCAGAGGAGGCTTGGAGCTGGTGGAAGGTGTGAAACCTTCAAGCCCTGGGGCAAGCAGTGCCCGTGGGAGCAGCAGGAAGGTGGGGCAGGGCTGTGGCTGTCCTGCCCCTCTGCCCTTGCTCGGGAGGAGGTTTTGGAAGTGCTCCTGTGCCTGTGTGTTTCCCATCCCACAGCCAAGCCCAGCCTCACTCCTGCTGCTCCGTGTTATTTCCATCCCACCCTAATCGGAGGGGACAGGTGAGATGTGCTTCAAAACACTGTAATCATATTTTAAATGGAAATGAAATGTGTGAATTAAATGTAAATTACAGCAGAATGGAAGGACAATCACTATTAGTTAAGGTCTGACACCTATTTTTGCAGACCTTTCCTAAATGCCACAACTTGTTTCTCCTCACTTGTGACGAGGACTTGTAATTCCATGGCAGCTGCTCCTGCAGCCAGGCGGGCGCTGGGCGCCGGGGGGAGGCTGTGGATTTTAAATAGCTCTGGACTGCTTGGTGGCTCTGGGAAATTACAAAGCAGCACTGATATTTTTATTCTGGATCCACAAAAATAAACCTTGGTGTGTTCCCCCTGAAAAGGTGAGGCGGTAATACAAAGGGACGTTTTTATAGAGTCAATTTATTTAAGGGTTCCCCCATTTGCTTTTATATTGGAAAAATATGTGTCCTGCCAATGAGCTGAAATTTCTTCTTTATCTTTAATCCCCTACCCCACCTCCTCGAGCCACTGGCTATTCCTGCAGCCTCCCAACAAATCTCACTGCATTTTTCACTCTGGAAGCATCCACAGGCCCTCCCAGCCCTGCACTGGTGTGACAAACGTGGCACTGTCCCCTGCCCTGGGGGGGCTGTGGCAGCCACAGCAGCCTCCAAGTCTGGGCAGGGAGACCAGAAGTGTGGCACAGCTCAGGAACAACAGACTCAGATCTGTGGCACAGCTGAGGAACAACCTCCCAGCCCAGGGGGAGTTCATTACAGCACTGAGACAGCTCACCTGTGGTGGGAAGAGTGGGAAAAAGCAGCGCTGGGAGAAGCTGGAGCCGTCCCCGGGATTCTGAGTGTTCCTCCCACGCCCCAGTGTCCCGCTCGTCTCCTGTGAAGACAAAACATTTGCTGTTCTCATTATCACTGGGAACTTTTCAGATGGGAAAAAGGAGAATCCTTGTCCTGAGGAAGCCGAAAGTCAAGTGCTGATTTAGTCAATCATTAATACCTGGGGCTACTTGGCAATTTTTTTATTTCCAAAGTGCTGGACAGTAAATAGTCCGGTGCAAACAGATAGTTCTGAGACCTGAACACATTGTCCTGCTGCTCTGATGTTCCAGGTTTCAAAGCAGAAGGATATTTGGGCTGAATTTCATGTAGTATTGCACTAGGGGAAATGTATCATCATCACATGTTGGGATAATCACAACATTTCATTCTGGCTTCAGCAGTTCTTACAGATATATTTCTATATATATAACATTGAACCAAAATGCTTTTTGAAATGGAAAAAAACCCTATGCCATTTAATTCCTAAAAGGTCACACTCAAATGCTTTGGCCTTATCGAAATGATTTTCTCCTTTGATTTTTCTTTCCAAATGCAATTTCATCAAAATCAGAGCATTTCCGCAAATGTTTCACCTTTGGTGAAATGGCATTTCCTGACAGGGAAGTGTTCTGAGGGGAAATTTCTGACCAGCCCTGGCCGGGCATGACCCCTCTGGCCACGGCTGGCCCGAGGTGCTGGCCAGTGCCCTCCGAACAGCCCGGCTCAGGGGCCAGCTGAGTTTGCTGTGGCTGATCCGTGTCGGTGTTTTCCCAGCGCCTGGCCGGGATGTGATGGAGGGGGAAATGTCTCTCATTCCTATCAGGTGATTCACTGCCCTGGCCCTGTGCTGAATCCTCCCTCCTCCCGAGCTCGCTGGGAGGATCCAGAGCCTTCCTTCCTATTTTAACAAAGCTTGCAGCATTGTCAGAAAGGAAAGGGTACCATCTGGTTAGCCCTTGTTTACTGCACACCCTGCCAGTTTGAGCTTATTAATCATATTTACCCAAGTATCTTAATTACTCCCTGTCTAGCGACTTGCCTTGCACTCAGCTGTTGACCCGCTCCCCTCCCCTCTCCCTCGCTATTTTTTTTTTTTTCCTCTCTCCTTCTTTTTAATTCCTTTCCATCATTAATCACAGGAGCAGCGTGGGCAGAGGAATCCGTGGCTTGGTGGTGTTGCTCTCATGGCCAGCGGGCCGGAGTTCACCAGCTCCTGCCAAACTCCGGGACGTGTCCATGGGGCCAGAGGAGGGTGGGTGGGCAGCGAGGGCAGCACGGGGGTCACTCCTGCCCTCACTGCCCCGTCCAGCTGCCGTGCTAGCGCTGGGGACTGTCCGGATTCCCCGGGGCTGGGGCTGTCCGGGCTGCCCAGGGGCTGTGCTGGTTTTTGGGGCTGCCCAGGCTGCAGGGCTGCCCACGCCAGGGCTCTTTGTGACAGGACATGCCGGAGGGCAGGGGCTCGCACGAGCAGACACCGTTAAAGACGGTAATTTGTTGATCCAGGCTCTCCCGGCGCTCCGGTGCGAGAGTGGCACCGTTTTCTTTACGACCTCATAAAGTCACAGCCGAGAGGCCGATTTGGAAAACAAACTGCCTCAGGTTGACAGATAATTAGATACAGGGGACATATTATACGCCTTTGCATATAAATGTGCTCGGCAGCGCGTTGGTTCATCAGAAGTTTAGGCTCCGGGAGGCGCAGGTACCCGGCTCTCCAGGATGGATGGGCTGGTGCAGCCGCCAGCCACGGCTCCATTTTATAGCCCTTTCATCTCCTGCTCTCTGCGTGCTCTGAGCAGGCTGTGATTCAGGGCAGGGCTGCCATGGCTTGGTTTGGTTCGGTTTGGTGATTTTTTTACCCGAGCTTCCTCTCCCGCACGAGCCAGGGCTTGCGTTCTGCATCTTGGATTTCTGCTCCTGGTGGGAGGAGTGGCTGAGTGGGGATTCATTACTATTATTACTATTTTTGTGTTCCTATATCACGTCCAACCCTCGCTCCTCCCGAGTGCGAGCCCGCTGAGAGCAGCGGAGCAATTCTGCACTGCCACGGGCCCGGTATTTATACGGCAATTCAGCCTCCCGTGCTCCCAGCCCCCAAACCACGAGGTTCCAGATATTAAAACAAAACAAAACAGTTGGGTTTCTTTTTATGCACTTCAAGATTTAAGGTGTCAGCCAGCGCGTTGTCAAGCTCTCAGGGTTTGCTTTTCCAAGCGAAAGCCAAGATCTCTGTACGACCACAGCTCCTGCTGGGGGTATTTTCAGAGCACAGTCCCAGCTTGCAGCATCTGACCACATTTTGCATGGATAGCTGCACCCCCCGTGCTCACCTGTCACCAGTTTCCTCCCCCTCCAAATCAGACCTGCACCTCTCTGAGATGACCTCTCCTTCCCAGCTCCCCCCACATACCCCGCTATTTTGGGGGTGAGGCAGAAAATGTCAATTAAATGTCCATATTTCCAAGGAAAGCTTCACTATCAGTCCTTCTCCCCCAGAAAGGGAAAATTAAAATGTGTGTGGGAAAGATAAAGCTGTCAGAAAAGGGAAGGGAGAAAAATCCCCAAGCCTAAACCCCCAGCAGCCCCCATGGAAGGAGGTGATATAAATAGAGTTGCTGTCACTTTGATGAATTAGATCTTTTGTTAATTAGGATACATTGATTTAAGGGTTGTCCAACCAGATAGGCCTCTTTCCTTCCTGTTCCCTCGCAAATCACAGCCCAGGGTGGTAGCAGCACTGCTGCCTCCTGCCCTTCCTTCTCCTTCTTTGGGGATTGTGTTTCCACTTCCAGGTGCCAGGAGGGAGCCTGGGTGAGGTGGCTGGGCTGGCACCTCTGTGCCCCAGTGTGCTAGGAAGTTTCACAGGAGGGGCAGCTCAGGGCTGCCCCAGGGCCCTGTGCCCACAGTGGGGTCACCTCTCCAACTCACACGGGCCCTGTGTGGGCAGCGCACGGCCTGGGAAGGTTTGTCTGGGCTGCAGGAACCATGGCCCCATGTGCCCGGCCTGGCCATCCCCAGAACGCTGCAGAGCCCGGTACTGGCATTGCTCTCCATCCCACCTGCCCCATTCCTATCCCACCAGCTCCATCCTATCAGCCCCAGCCCCATCCCACCAGCCCCATCCCACTTGCCCTATCACCATCCCACCAGCCCCATCCCACCTGCCCCATCCCTATCCCACCAGCCCCATCCCATCAGCCCCAGCCCCATCCCACCTGCCCCATCTCCATCCCACCAGCCCCATCCCACCAGCCCCAGCCTCAGCCTCAGCCCCCTCGGGCTGTGGCGAGTGAAAATCACGCCTTGGGAACGGGACCCTCTCCTAGCCAGGGGGGCCTCGCTGTGCTGTGGCCTCTGCAAAGGTGTCCCTGTCACCGTGGTCCCCCGACAGGCGCTGGCTGCGCTGTGACGTGGAGCTGTGACAGCCCCGCTCCCTGCCGCGGTCCCGCAGGACGCATCCAGGCTTTCCAGGTTTCCTCCTGTCGTCACTTGAGCACCAGCGGCGGAGGGAGAGAGAGAGAGAGGGGAGAAAAAGTGCTGCGCTGTGTGGATTATTGTGTGTTTGTCACGGGGAGCGGTGTAAGCTGTAGGTACAGCATCTCCCAGCGGTGATTTATGGCCCCTGTCAGCGGCCCCGGCGCTCTGGCCGCCGCAGCGTGGAGGATGGATGCGGCTGGAGGATGGATGCAGCGAGCAGGGAGGATGGATGCGGCGCTGTCAGCCCCCGCTCCCGCTCCGCTCCGCGCACTCGCTCCCCATTTCACGCCACTGAACATAAACAATCTTTTGTAAACCTGACAGTCACACTTGCTCCTCTGGAAGAGCCGCGCGGGGATGGATGACTCGGCTTTCACTGCCCCATTTCCTGGGCTGTGCAGGAGCTCTCCGGGAAAGCAGGGAAGGGAAGAGCCCGGAGGAGCAGAGCGATCCCAAAAAAGCCAAAGGGAAGGGAGGCACCCACATGACACCTGTCTGTCACCAGCGGCTGTGAGCACGCGTGACCTGCACACCCATTCCCCACTGCAGCTCTGACCCGCAGCCAGAATTCCACCGTGCTCCAGAGGAACGCACATTTCCCACCTCAGTTGTTCCGGTTCGTGTCCCTCCCTCCAGCAGCAAACCCGAAGTACCAGCTCCGGGGATCCCAGGCCGCTGGGCTCTCACGTGCCACCAGGGGTAGCAGAAAGTCCTACAAAGCCCAGCACACTTTGTGGCTGTTCACTGGGACAATCCCGTGCGCACAGTGCCGCAGCTCCACGGGAAAGTGCAGCCCCGGTGGCACCGTGGGACCTGCTGCAGGCAGGAACATCTTAGCTACAGACTCTGACATTAGGAACTGGTGAACAACAAACGACTTTCCCATTTGGGGGATAAGTTACCAGCTCCTCCTAAGGCGGGAGAAAGCCGGGATGAAAAGCAAAGAGGGAGAAGCTCCTCTGTGGCCTCCTGGCTCCTGTGGCCCCCAGCTCTGTGGGGCAAAGCTCACACGGGACAAAACAGCTGCGGGTGCCCTGCCAACCCTGAGCCGTGCCGAGGAGCGAGGTTGCCTTGCCACATTTCCCTGGAAGAGCTGCAGGCTGGCTGGGAACATTCCCTGACACTCTCCTTCCGGCGCTCCCTGTCCTCTCCAGTCCTTCCCGGTGACTTTGGCATCGGGCATGCGGCAGAGGAGGGAAGGAGCTTGCAGAGAGTTTGCAGTTTTCTTTTCCAGATGGTTTGTGTTGGAAGTTCCTCCGTGTGAGCCTGAGTGCTGAGTCTTGAACATCTGCTGAGGAGGAGCCCGCTCAGGATGAATGGGAAGAGAATGCTGGAAGTGCACATTTGGGAGGGTCCCACTGCTCCCAGTGGGGCTCATCCTGGGGGCACAGGCTGCTCTTGATCCTGAGGTGCCCTGCCTGGCACCCTGCACTCCACAGCTGCACTCAGGCTGGCATTTGGGATGGTTGTACCTAAAACTCAGGGAAACACACCCTTCAAAAAACTTGCATAAACCTGAACAAGCTGAAGTCTCATACTGTGGCCTTTCCAATGGCTTTAAACCATGTTGTTTACACTGGTGAGCACTATCTAAGGGATATTTCGGTGACAGCGCTGCCTTCTGGCATCTGGCTGCTGGGAGTGGCTCCGGGTCAGGCTGGGATCATCCAGGCTGGAGGCCCGCGGGAACCACGGAAAATCTGAGCAGCCAGTTCAAGGGATCAGTGAGAGGAAGGAGAACTTTCCTGGCAGGTTGCTCTTTCGGTCTGGGCTGACTCGCTGGTGCCACGGCCTCGTGGAGCGGCTCTGTGTTTGTGGAAGCTCTGCTGGGTTTGCCAGGCCTGCCCTGCCGGGGGGATGGAGCCCAAAGTGCCCCTGACTCGTTCCTCTGCAGGTCACTGCCTCTGCTCAGCACCGTCACCTCCCTGAGGGCCGGATCTCGCTGTGCTGTGCCCCCTTCTGCCGGGAATGGGTCTCATCCCCTTTTCCACACCTCTGCCCTGCATTTCTTACCCAACACGTGCCTTCCAATTGCAACTTCTGCTGCGTTTTAATCTCCTTTTCCTGTGCTGGAGGAGGCCTGTGCCATCCCAGCTGGCATTGCCTCTCCCCATCCCACACGGCGGGAGCACACCTATTTCCACAGGGAGAATTGATTATTTTCCCCTGCAGCTGCACTTGCTGTACACAGGAATTATGGATCCTTCCACACCTGTGAGAGAAACATTATCCTCAGCCTTCAAGGGTGAAGCATCTTATATTTAGTTGGACTAAATAATGATTCTTCTCTATCTTTCATATCAGGATTTAAGAGCACCCTGGAGCTACAAAGTTTATTAGAACCCATAAGAAGAACGGTACCATAAACGGGACAACTGTGGCCATAAACCTGCACCTTGGAGTTGTAACAAATCCTGGGATGTTGAAGTAGGACACGGTCTTGTCTCAGTCAGCAGAAAGGAAAAGGAAAAAAAAAGGAAAGAAAGAGAAGAAATGCAAACTTAAGCAGAAATGAGGCCTGGAAATATAGAGAGGAAGAAAGGGGAAAAAATAATAATAAAGCAAAGCGTGGTGCTTGCAGAGCCTGCTCAGCTGGAGCCCTGGGCCAGGTGCCCATGGGATGCAACTCAGATTAATGGGGAGAGAGAGAACAGGCAGCTGGAGGAGGAGAGGGGAAGGTGAAAGGAAGGAGGTGCTGGGGGGATTTATGAGGCACAGGGAGGGTCCCTGCAGGAGGGGGGTGATGCTGCTCATGTGGCCCAAGGCAGGTGAACATCTCAGTCCCCCCTGTCACCTTTGGGTGAGCTCCAGTGCCAGGAACACAGAGGAACAACCAGAGGGGACAATTCCCAGGGATTTATGATGGAGCTGGGGGGAAGCCACTAGGCACCTCTTGCTAGGGGTGGCAATGGTGTGGACAGTGGGCTCAAAGACCTCTCGTCCCCTCTGAGGGCACAGCTCCCGGTCACCCCACACCTTTTCTCTCCTGGCTCTCCTCTCTCTAACTCCTCTGCTTTATTTTACTGTCACTTACTCAGTTCGCATTTCCATCAGCGGGAGCCAAAAGCTTTCCAGCTTCTCAGCCTCCGAGCTCTCTCCACTTGCCCCCATCCCCAGCCAGGGGGGCCGGGGTGTTCTGGTTCGTGCATCCCCTGCCTCCTGCAGCCACTGCATGTCAGGGACTTCTGAGACATCATCAAGGCGAGCAGGCTCTGGGTACAGAGGCTTAAGAGCCAGCAGAGCCCTGGCCCTCCCCATCAGCCTTCACTCTTTTGTCACATCGGGTTGTTTTTCCTGCTGTTGAATAGATTAAATGACAGAGGGCTTTTTTTTTTTTTTCTAAGAGTAATTGAGTTTTATTTTGGAGAGGGAAAAATGGAGAGCTAAGTGGGAAAAGGAGGGAGATAGGAATAAACCACACATCTTTTTATATAGGATCCACAGTTAATTCTTAATTAGAACTGACAGATGCTTCTCCCATAATCCTATTCCCAACATGTTCTGTTTGCTTTGTTTGGCGCTGCATGATACATGGTGGCATCGTAATGACCTTTCGCAACTCCTCCTGGAAGTGTTATTGGCACTCCAATGATTTATTGCATGTTCCAGTTGATTACTGGGCCATTTGTCAACATTTTTTTTTTGCTCTCCATAAACCTGTCTCCTGTGTCACAGACATTCGCGAGCATGAAAATTTAAACAAATAAAGTGTGCGGCTTGCAGGCGGCATCTGACTTTGACTCCAGGCTTGCAGCACGGATCCATCCTGGCCCCAGCCAGGGTTCAGACACGGCAGGGTGGGGGGCTCTGCCTGCAGGAGTTGTGGCACACCTGGGCGTTGCTTCCAGAGCTGGGTTTTAGGAAGCGCTCTCTGGGTGATCTGTGCCAGTTGCTCAACTGTTTGTTGGCGTTTCGGTTCCGCTTACGGGAATGGGGGAAAATCAGCACTGGGATTAACACCAAAATAATTCTCCTTGGTGAGTGCCTGAGGAGAACCTGCGTTCTCTCCCTTGGCTGGCATCACGGGGTGAGCGGAGCCGGGGGGGACAGGGAACATTCTGGAACAGAATCCAGCCAGTAGCACGAGGAGCCTCCCAAAGGAGAGGCCTTTAGGGGCGAGGACAAAGCCAACAGCACTGAGCTCACTAACGCTCCCCTGAGCTGGCGCTTCAGGGACTGGGCAAGTTCTGTCACACTGACCAAAATTCCAGCACAAACCCGCAATTATTCCAAGCTCCGGGAAGGAGCTGCTCCCCCCGTGCCGGTGCAGTCCCAACCCCCAGGCACCCTGGGATGGATGAATGGATGCAAGCCCCAGAATCACCTGCCTGATTTAAAAATCCCGGCCCATAAGTAAACTGGATGTAGAGGCTGTTACACTGGCCTGGAGCATCTGCGCTGCATTTCGAGGAAGCTTTTCCAGACACTCGTATAAATCACGGCTCTGCTGCAGGAAAGGCAAGGTATTGTTTCACTGCCGTGACATCAATGCAGGCCACATAAATAATTTTTTATTAAGTGTGCAGTGCCCTGTAAAAATACACCCAGAGCTGAGGATACTACAGAGTGAATGCAGAGGCACAGCAGCTCGGAGCAGCCTTTCCTGTGCAGGAGAGGGTGGGATGAGAGAGAGAGAGGAGCCTGTTGGGGAGGGGAGAGGGGTGGCTGGGTCTTTTTCCAATTCCAGCTTAGATCGGCATGTAATGTATGGCTTAATTTCCTCTCAAATTAGACACTTGATAAAAAAAGTTATTATATCTGTCAAGTTGCCAGTGCTTTTTATGAGTGTGATAAACTAAGAACCACTGCTTTACAAACCTTGATAGGATGTTTCAGTACCTGGAAAACAATTTTATTGCAGCCTGGACTACTAACAAATTGCAAATACTGATTAAACCATAAAGTTACAACAACATTAAAAAATAATGAGAGGTTATTGCACGGGGGAAGGCTCTCGAGCAGCTGATGCAGCCGCCAGGTTTGCTCTGTGCGGGGGAACAGGGCAGCCTGCAAGGAGCAGCTCTCCAGGACAGCTTTCCTGGGGCTCGGGCTGGGTGCAGGGGGGGGACAGGGACAAGGAAGGGGACCCTGGTGGTGTCTGTGCTCTGTGTCTTCCTCACCAGGAAGATTCAAAGTCAGAGCTTTGCACAGAGACACCACAAAGCCCCTCCAAGCTGAGGAGACCGTTCACCCTTGTCCGGCCTGCCCCAAGTGCTGAGCTCTGCGTGCTGAGCACAGGTGCTCTGCACGTCCCCAGGTCAGAGCAAGACGGGCTCAGCTGGGGCTTTACACCTGGCACATCCTCCTGATGGCATTCTTGCCCTGCAGCACCTGCCTGGCACAGCCCGGGGGCCTCTCTTGTCCTTGTCCTTGTTCTGCTCCTCAACAGCAAACTCTGCATCTCTCCCTCCTCCACTTAAGGTCCTGCTTAATTACTGCATCACACCATGGCTGAACTAATGATGCTACAGCTGAAAACATTTAGGGTTATTGGCAGCAAGGTGCATTTGTGAAGTTGATTGGAATGTGTTTGCTGAGGAATGTGGTGAAAGAGGGGAAATGAGCAGACAGGCAGAAAGATGAAAATGGAAGTGGGAAAACGTCCCCACATCAGGCAAGATGGTCCTTGGAGAGGCCACAGTGACCCTGGGAGGTGGCTGCTCCTTCCTCCTCCACCTGACCTGCAAGAAGAGCCCCTTTACCTCTCCAAGACCCAGGCACAACCCCCCGAGAGGAGAATTACAGAAAAATTATCTCAAAGGTGGAGATTCGGGGGAATCCTCCTTCCTTTTAGCTAAACTGTCTGTAACAAAGAGTGGCCTTTCCCAGCCCTTGGGGTCAGGTTTCCAGCAGGCTCCTGCAGGGCTGGTGTGGCAGCAGGGGAGCTCCAGGAGGGGGTCCAAGCTGGGAAGAGCTGTCTGAGAGCTGCTCTGGGGCTGGGACTGACCTCACTGCTGGCCTCTGTGTCCCCACTTGTCCCTTGTCCTTCCAGAGCCCCAAAGCCCAAGGACTGCTGGAACAAGTCCCTGCCAGGAGAGGGTCCCTTGCTGTCCAAACAAGTCAAACGAGGCGGGTCCCCTGAGATCCCTGAGCTGTGAATCCCCAGCACTGCTCCCCACTGGGCTATGGCCCCTTGTGATGGCACACACCGGCTGGCAAGTGGCACCTGGAAACCATGAGCCCGAGAATGCTTCTCGGAGCGTCCCTGCTCTGCCCCAGCCTCACATGTCCCCAAAAGTGAGGCTGCCTGGGGCTGGCACCCGATGGAAACCCGTGCTGCTCGTGCTGGGAGCTGAGGCGCTTGCTTATGCACACACAGAACTGGCATTTTGCTAGATTTAGGGAAGTAGGCAAGACGTATTTGTCTGCGGAGGCTTTGCACCTTCGGCAATTATGTCTGCAGTCTGGAAAACAACAGCAGCAGGGTTGCAGCAGGGAGGGGAAAAAAATTCTATCATGTCAGAATAATGAGATCTGTGATTTCAGCACTTACTGGGTCAGAGACACACGCAGTGTGTTATCTGTAATGCTTCCCTCTGACATTCAGGGAAATTGCATTTATGCAGGGGGCACGAGGCACTGGAGCACGGTGAGTGCCTGGCAGGGGCTGCTCTGCCCTGGCCTCCTCTGGCCCATTCCCAGGGGCTGCCGGGAGTCCCCGGGTGCCACGAGGGAGCAGGTGGCACCACAGCCCTGTCGCTGCTGGCCCTGTGCCCTCCCTGGGACACGGACAGCCGTGTCAGCAGTGCCAGCCCCACGGTGGACCCAGGAAAGGGCTCTGTCTGTGCCTCCCCAAGGGCTCTGTCTGTGCCCTCCAGGGGCTCTGTCTGTGCCCCCCAAGGGCTCTGTCTGTGCCCCCCCAAGGGCTCTGTCTGTGCCCTCCAGGGGCTCTGTCTGTGCCCCCCCAAGGGCTCTGTCTGTGCCCCCCCAAGGGCTCTGTCTGTGCCCCTCCAGGAGCTTTGTCTGTGCTCTCTGAGGGCACATGCTGGGGGAGGCACAGCTAAACACACAAAGTACAGCCCAAGGTAGGCAGGGTTGTCCCAACACAGATTCTCAAACCAGCATTTTCTCACAACCTGGAAACGCTCCACAGGCATTTCTGAAGTTTTAGAGAAGCAACTTAAAACCAGAGGAATTCCTTTCCCTCCCTCTCTCTGAAGAAACCCAGAGCAGTGAAACTCAAAACATTTTGCTTTACCAATTAAAATCTTGTGTTTTCATCCAAACCAGCTTGTTTTCTAGCAGAAGCACAGTTTTTCTGACAAAAAAATCTATTTTCTGGTAAAAAACAACTGACCTTCAAGCCAAGAAAGGAGCTGAGGGACTGTGGGAGGGAGCTGCGCCCTGAGTGCAACATCCTGTGGGGGTTCCCAGACCCCAGGACCGCTCACAGCCACTGGCACTGGCCAAACCATCACTCAGGAACTATTTTCCAAAGCACACCACCATTCTCTATGAATGATCTGAGCCCTCAGATGAGGAGAGGCCTTGGACTGGGAGCCACAGAATAATTCACAATGGACCTGGTTCTGCTGCTCCTTTCTCCCCAGCCCTTTTTTGTCGCCCCCCTCATTTCAGGTGGAGGAGGAGAACCCTGTCCTGATTAAAAGGCTCTCGTTTTCCAGCTGTCTGAGGCAGCCTGGAGCACAGGCTGCACCAGTGGATCAAACCTCCCACTGTGGGAGAGGCCGTTCCAGCCCAAGGCCGGCGCTGAATTTTGCCAATAGCTCCTACATTTACAGATTTCCTTGAGGGCTTTCATTGCAGGCCATGGAGCTTTCGCAGGCGGAGTCTGGAGTTTGTCTTGGACTCCATCTGCAAATGGGGGGCTGCCTCTGCAGGCCTTTGGGGATGGTTCCTGCTGAGCCAGGAGGAGGAGGAAGTAGAGAAGGAGGGGATGTGTGGCTGCATCCCTGGGTCACCCCATCATTCCCCTTCTCCCAGGGGCCTCCTGGGCAGGGGAGCTGGGAAAACCACCCCAAAGGGATCCTGCAGGAGGGACAGAATATATAAAATACTGTGCCAGTGTTTTCATGCCCAAGCTGAAGCCATGAGCCCTGGCCTGGTGGGGGGTTCACAAAACCCCTCACCAACACAGCAAACCCCCCCCCAGGCAGCAAGGAGGGAGTTTCACCTCATGGTGCTGCCATGGGAAGGTTTGGGTTGGACCTTGAGAACCATCTCACTACAAACCTCCTGCCACGGGCAGGGACACCTTCCTCCAGACCAGGTCCACCCAGCCTGGCCTTCATTGCCATGAAAAGCCCTCAAAGGAGCAAAAATGACTTTTTTAGGCCTGGTCCTGCCTGCCTGGCACTCTGGGACAGGCAGAACCTGCCCAGCCTCACCAACTCCAAAGGGGTTTCTCTCCCCACAGCATTGCAGGGCAGTGGAGCTGCCCCCAGAGCCCATCCCACTTTTGGGAAGGGCACAGTGGCCTCTCCCCGTGCCCACGAGCCCCACATTGGTGTTGGAGGGGGATGGAACCACCTGGCAGCGCCGCAGAACGCGCCCGCCCGGCCGGCTGCTGATCTTTTGGGCAATTATTTGGAAGTAATGAAAGTGAATGCATGACATTTAAAAAAGAAACTCCGCTGTCAGCAGGAAAGCTGCCACATTCCTCCCGCACCTCGGAGAATACGCTTAGCTTGAAATAATGTTCATTTTAGCAGAGTTGTAAATTACAAGTGTGCTGGGGTCCTGTGGGATTTATTACCATTTGGAAAGAGGTTAGAGGCCTTGTGCTGTTGCTGCTGCATCTGGTGCATGCTGCAGAACAGAGTTTGGAGGCACAAGAAAGCACCTTTTACAACCCATCCCCGGTGGCTTTGTATCACCAGCCTTACACACACACCCCCAGTGCCAGCAGGGAAGAGGAGGGATTGCAGAATCCCTTTTCCCAGTTGCTCATCGTTATTGATCCATTGTTATTAATACCCTGTGACCCAACCTTGCAGGGCTGAGCAGGCAGCGAGGCCCCGGCCCCGGGTGCTGGGCACGGCTGCTGAGTTCTGCTGGGAGAGCTCTTTAATTTTCTCAGGTTTATGTTCTTTTTTTCTTTTTTTTCATTGCAGGTGTTTCATAAAAATGCAGCCACGGACCTGGCAGGAAGCAATAAGCTTCAGCTTCCTCTGCATGAACCAAAGGGATTTCTGCCTCCCTCCTGGCAAGGATGGAGTTGTGCTAATGTAAGATTAATGCTCTGCAATCCTGACCCTGCTGTCTTCAGTGTGTAAATGCTGAGGGGTCACCTTTAGTCCATGCCATTAGTGATTAATTAATCTCAGTGTTTATTTGATCCATCCCTCTCAGTGAGAATTCCTGCACTAACACTTTTGGGTTCCTTTTGTACACTGCTCCCCACCAGAGCTGTGCACTTGGACATCCCAGAGGCAGCAGGACTCTGCTCCCGGGTCCCAGCTGCTCGTGCTCTGGAAGACACCAAGAATGACAGAACAGAACCACAGGTCCACAGGGACAGCCAGGAGGAGGTGGGGGCCAGAGCAGACTTTTTAAGCTACATCAAAGCACAGCAGACAGGGAAATTGATGTAGTCGGGGCTGGGTTGCCGAATTCCTTGTGAGTTTCTGTGCCAGCTAATATAGGAGAGATTGATTTCTCAACTTTTACCAAACTTGTTTTTCCCCGAGGAGGGGGGCTGTTGGCTGAGGAAAGCTCATGTGGGGAGCACTGGAAAGAAGCAGCATTGAGCTGTGGGGGATGTGGGGAGGGGGCTGAGGGAGGAACCCTGGGGTGCTTCATTTCTGGAGGGGTGGAGCAGCAACAATGTCATGTGCTGTCCTGTCCTGTCCTGCCCTGTCTTGTCCTGTGCTATCCTGTCCTGTCCTGTCCTGCCCTGTCTTGTCCTGTGCTATCCTCTCCTGCCCTGTCCTATCCTGTGCTGTCCTGCACTGTCCTGTCTTGTCCTGTGCTATCCTCTCCTGCCCTGTCCTATCCTGTGCTGTCCTGCACTGTCCTGTCCTGTGCTGTCCTGTGCTGTCCTGCACTGTCCTGTCCTGTGCTGTCCTGTCCTGTGCTGTCCTGTCCTGCAGGAGCAAACCCAGGCCATGCCTGCAGGGCTGAGGCTGCAGGGGCTGGCAGGGCTGTGGCACAGTCGCCTCCCCAGGCTGGCAGAGGTCCGGGTACATTTGTACCATCAGGTGCAAACACCCTCGGAGCTGCGTGGAGCAGCTGCTGCTGCCACGGGCTGGGGAGGCCCAGAGGCCAGGGTGGGTGGCTGGCACCCAGAGCATCGACCTCAGTGAGATGAGAGTTCCAGCTCATCAACAGCCTCCCAGCCCAGGGATGGGATTTTCTTAGATCCCAAGCTCTCCTCCCCATATGTTTATCTCTGTGAATCCCATTAATCATGTTCTGTGCCTGGACAGTTTATAACACCACATCCATCCTCTAAGAGCTGTTATCGTACACCCCGAAGATCTGTCAGATAAATCGCCAGGTCAGCTGCAGCTGTTCCAATATCCTGAAGAAATCAGATTTATCATTTTAGATTAAAAAAAACCCACACAAGCACAGGCCCTAGAAGATCCCCCCCTGCCCGTGGGCTGGCTGGGAACCTGTGTGTCTTGGCCCTGCAGGTCCTGCTGCTGCTGCCTTCCATCTGCAGCCCATGATAAATGGCTGCAGGGTGCCAGGTACAGTTCAGCGGGGAAAAATCCCAACATGTGACCGAGGCATCTCCTCACAAGTCATCAATCTAAAAGGAGGCCGGTGCCAGGACCAGGCTCTCACTCCCTCCATCGTCATCCGGCCCAGCCGCTGCCAGAGGCAGGGGGGAGGAAGGGAAGGCTCTGCCATTTTCCACTCACGCCGACAGTGCTCCCTGGCCATTAACCCTCTGTGCAGCCCCACAGCTCACACAGGGCCCCGAGACCCCCAGCACCAGTGTGGTGCTGGGAGATGCTCAGCCTCTGCCCCCCTCAGCCACCGTTAACCCTTTCATCCACACAGAAATGCTGTCACACCCCCTGGCAGAGACTCCATTCATAAATCAGGGTGGCCCAGGTGCTGCCCCAGGCACCACACTGGCTCCCTTGGGCGTGAGCGCTGCCCATGGCAGGAGCAGGAGAGGCTTTGGCAGCTACAGAAACCACAGCTGGGCCCTTCAGGCGTCCCTCCACACTCCCCTCAGCCCACAGCTCATGCTGTAATTCCAGGTCCCTGGAGCCCCAGTGGTGCCAGCAGGAGCTCTGGCTGGACTGGGTCCCTCTCTGTCTGCTGGCCCATGTCCCTGGGCTCTCTCTGGGGAGCCCAGTGTCCTGCCAAGGTGCCTCCACTCCCCTCTGCACCAGTCACATCCCGAGCCGCGTGCCTGGTGCCAAATTGAGTTGTAGCCGTGAATTATTTAGAAGCATCAGTGGAATATTGTTGTATCAGGAACGCAGACTATCAGTTTGTGGCCTTGGGGCTGCCTCAGTTACACACTCCATCACTATTTTCTCTCATGAATAATGTAGGAGTGGAATTACTCTGCATGTAGAGAATTCATACCCTGAGAAAACAAGGTTGCTCCAAAATTAATTTTCTGTACTAAAAGAGCGACAGAAAATCAATTAATCGCATATTATTCTATACGGAGACAGAGTAAGGGAAACAGGGAAAATGGCTGTAGCTATACATCAGCAAACGCTGTATTGGCAGAGAGCTTTGCAGGGAGGTGAGTTACAGCCAGCTACAAAGAAGGGAAATATATTCCGCCCGAGAGAGCCCTCGAACATCAGCCTCGGCTCACACGCAGCCAGCTGGGCGCTGCTGCCGGCGAGGAGGAGCTCGGAGCTCGCAGCCCTGCCTTCCTCTCGCTCCCGGCTCCTTCCTTTGTCCTGCCGCTAGCGGGCTCGGCTGCCAGCCCCGCAGCTCGCAGGGAGCCGCTGCTCCAGCGGGGCCGGCCCCGGCTGTGGCGAGCATCCCGCGGGATGCAGGGGCGGGAGGGGAACCTCTGCCCCTGTCCCTGCCCTGCCCCTGTCCCTGCCCTGCCCCTGCCCCTGCTCTGCCCCTGTCCCTACCCCTGCCCCTGCCCCTGTCCCTGCTCTGCCTCTACTCTGCACGTCTCTGTCCCTGTCCCTGCTCTGCCTCTGCCCCTTCCCCTGTCCCTGCTCTGCCCCTGCCCCTGCTCTGCCCCTGTCCCTGTCCCTGCTTTGCCTCTGCCTCTGCCCCTGCTCTGCCCCTGTCCCTGCAGGAACTTCGAGCAGGAGGTCAGAAAGCTCTTCTGAGTGAAGCTCCCGCAGCACGGGAAGCTTCCGCTCCCGTGGAAACCTTGGGGATGGAGCCCAGCCCGGGGCTGGAGGGTGCGAGGAGCCGCGGTGCTCCCGGAGCTCTCCCGGTCCGGGGCACATCCCGCGACCCCGGCTCTGCTCCTGCCCCTGGCACCGATTCCCCTCGCTGCTGCTGTCAACAGCGCTTTGTTTTTAGTTCTTTAACTCAAATAGTAACCAGCCATTGCAGACCAGAGCTGAGAGACTTAATTAATATTTAAAATTGCTTTGAGTCTCACAGCAGAGCTTCGTTCCTCAAAGTACTTCTGCAAAGGAGGGAATGCTGTGAAACTGATGCAGATTCAGGCAAGGCTCTAGATCAGCACAGAACCATCACAGACAGAGAAAATGGCCTGAAGCTCTTCCCTGGGCTGGGTGCTGCTTCTCCTCTGCCCCAGGACACCCCAGGGATCTGCCCCCGTCAGAGTGGAGGCTCCTCAGTGGAGTTTGGTTTATTTCTCCACTTCAGCACTTCAAAGTGACTCCAGCAGCACATGGCCACAGGAACGCCCATGGAAAGGCTGAACCACGCTGTGACCTGTATCTGTTCCACCGCCTCGTTAGCTTTGATTAATAACACTCACTGGTTTAACAAATGTTAGAATAATTACGGGATGAGAAGTTACGAGGCTGACCTCAAAAAAACTGGTCAAACATCAACAGCATCTTCAGGAATAAAACTCAAAACCAGTTAATCTGGTTTTACTGCAGTAATTATTTTCCCCCAAGCTCTCAATTCTTCTGTCATCTCCTAGAACTGCTAAGTTTTTAGGGTCATCACACAGTGGAGATCATTTTTCCAGCAAGGAAAACAGAGATTTCAAAGTGTCCACAACAACAACAACAACTGCAAGGGCACGTACAAGTCTTGGGGTTTATTGCAGGGTTATTAACCAGGATTGTTTCTAGACTGAATTTACAGGGATTTTTATTTTTCTTGGCACTATTAACAGGAAAAATTGAAGAAACTATCCTCTGTACCTCTCCCAACATGTCCTTTACCATCTCTAGATGTGGCTAAGGACCCACCACAGGAGTTGGAGGCCAGCAGCAAATGAGAGAGGGTGAAACCTCAGATCTGACACAAGAATTGCCTCTTCTTTCAGTGAAACGGAGGGCGGCGTTTTCACTCCATTTGTCCAAATCCAAAATACCAACAAGGAGGAAAATAAAACTATATATTTTGTATTTAAACCCAGCAACCACACGCTATGGCCTGAGTGTCAATCATGGACTGCTTTCGGTTGGGAGGGACCTTGAATGCCATCCAGTGCCATGGGCAGGGACAATTTTCCCTATCTGAGATTGCTCCAAGCCCTGTCCAGCCTGGCCTTGGGCATTGCCAGGGATGCTCTACAGCCCTGCTCCTCAGAGCAGTGTGGTTTTTTCCCTGCCTTGGAGGACAAAAAAGGCTCTCAGACCCCTGAGCGCAGGTGTGCACACACACCAGTGCCTGCTGGTGCTGAGCCCGGCTTTGTCTGTGTCAGAGGCCTCACAAGTGACCTGCATGTGCATGAATGACCCAAGGACGCGCGAAGCTGAACCCCCTCTCTGTTCCCAGCCCCTCTCTCCTGCAGCAGCAGAGATTTCTCCGAGGCCGGGGCTCCACAGTGCAGGGCCCTGGCGAGCGGAGCCTCTCCGTGGGTATGGAAGTGTTTAAGGAGTGTCTGCGAGTCCCCGGCCGCAGAGACATGAAAGGGAAGATGCTGGCCGTGATTTATGGCGTGCTGAGCAGTCTGACAGTCCCACTGTTTGAAACCACTGTCCTCTGGCTTCCTCCGGGCCCAGCCGCTCCGTGCGGGGGCGGAGGAGCAGATTTATGGCGCTGCTCCCCTCCCGCCCCCGCCAGATGTGGAGCAGGGAAGGAAGAGCTGCTCCGGAGGGTGCACTTGGAGCTCGAGCCCTCAGCTCTGCAGATGTTTATTGATTTATAAATTCAGTCTTTCACGAGGTTCCTCTCCCCGGAGCCGCCGTGGTGGCTCTGCTGTCCTGGGCTGGGCACTCGCCTTGCCGTGGTGGGGCTGTGGCTCAGCTTGTTCACGAGGATTAGGGAAGGGGCCAACACTGCCCACCCGCTTTTCTACCCCTGATTTAGAGCAACTGAGCCTTCTCTGTGACTCCCAGGAGCACCAGGCAAGGCCAGTGAGGTGGGCAAAGCCATCTCCCTTCTCCAGGAGCCATCCCGCTTCCCCCAAACTGGGCAGTGCCTTTAAACCCTGGGAAACAAGGAGAAGCCTCTCTGTCCTTGCTTGCTTTGGCTTTGGGGACGACTCATTTCCCTCTGAGCTTGAAGGATGGAAAGTTCCTCACATGCAGAGCAAAGAGGTCAGGTTTGAGGCAATTGCAGCACTCTGGGAGTTGGGATTTTTAATGACAACAACTTTTTTGAAGTGAGAGCTGCCTACCCCATGTCCAGCAACCACCAGCACCCCGCTGGATGAGCCACTTGGGCCCTGGATCTCCTCCACACTGTGCCTGTGTCCTACAGCAGCCTTTGCCGGAGACCCCAAATCCCACCCTGTCAGTCCCTCAAGCTTTGATAGCGACACTTCAAACACCGGATTATTCCATCCACCCCCTTTAGACCAAATCTGCCTTGGAAAACAAATGACTCTGTTGGGCTCAAAATGCTCCCGCAGCTGACTCTGTAATGAGCTGTTTATTATAGTTCCCATAAGTGAAATCCATTAAGTCTGACAGAAATGCAGCGAAAGTTTACATTCCGCATCCGTTTGAGGGCAGTTTGGAATTAAATTTGCCCCTTCCCTCCTCCACCCCAGCAAAGCTGCACACGATACTTAAATGAATTTTCCATCATTATTTTCCAGAAGAATAAGGCTGAATTTGAGCGGGCCCTGGGTGATTTGGCAAGTTGTCCAACTTGTCTGCTCCGAGTCTAAATTTTCTCTCTTCCAGTGTCAGTTTTCATGCTTGAAAACTTGAAAGGAAGAAAGGTGGTTTGGGGATGACATTTTTCCTTAAATCTTATGCGGGAGTGATTGGATGATTTCTGTCCTCCTCTGCAGATTAATCTCAGTACATTGGGGTTACTGTTACAGCTGGATGGAAAATGGAGTTTCCATTGTAAGAGAAGTTCTGAGGTTTTGTCCCAAATCTAGACAGAAAACCAGCGTCTGTTACTGTGTTGTAACTAAACAATTAATCCTCTTCGTGGGTATCAATTACACTATGACCTTAATACAGAACAGTGAAGTCAAAATGAAAGGTTTAGGGATTTTATAAGCAAAATGTTGTCATAGTTTGAGACAAAAAGCTAAACAGAATGTAGGCGTTAAAGTGAAACATTTTTTTGCTGTTGATTTATCAGTTTTCCACAGAAAACCATTCCAGGTACATCCTTTTCACCCAGTTTTTGTTTTTAAGCTCTGTCTAACACGGCGCAGGCCTGCGGGGTTTTCCAGCTCCCCTGACAGCAGTGAGGAACTGGGAATTGTGTGCAGCAGTAAAGGCTGTGAGAATGCGGGCAGAAGAGAACAGACAGGACAAAATGGGCAATGGGGAACTGAGATAAAATCCTGACTCCATGGAAAAATCCCCTCACCTGCAGTGGGGGGGTCCCGGGGAGCTCAGAGCTCCCCAGCAGCTGCAGGTGGGAAAGGTGGGAGCATCACTTGGCTCCCCCTGGGGAAGGAGAGGAGTCTCTCCCGCCAGGAATGGCTTTGGAAATCGCAGCGATTACACCCAGCAGAGGCTGATTGACCTTGGGGAGGTGCTCTATGCCTCTGCAGATTGTAATCAGGTAATGCTTGGGAAGAGAATGCTGTAAGATGATCCCAAAGGCAATAAAACAGGGAGAAATGCTGTCCAGCCACACACAGAACTGTATCCTTGAAATTACATTTCCTTCCTCCCCTCTCCTCCTCCTCCAAACGTGGCACCGATTTGTCAAGCCTGGACAGATAATCCAGGGCTGTGAGCCTGGTTTATCACTGGGAATGGCCACATCACACCTGCACTGGGCGGAAGAGAGGCTTTGATTAAGGGAGATAAATCCAAGGGATGTTTGATGGCTGTAGTTTGGAAATCCAGCAAGAAAGGACTAATTTCTCCATGGCTGTGTGCGGTGTGTGCAAGCTAGAGAGCGTGTGTTCATTAGCATATAAATGCATTTAAAGTGAGACAAATACTGGTGGCTTTGGCAAGCGGGATACCTCTGGAATCGGGAATGTAAACTGTTTAGAAAAGGAAACATTTCTGTTTAAATGTAAGGAAAAGGCGGCTGGGAAAGGTAAACATCCTCCCGGAGCAGAAATCTCGCCTGCACGTGGGGAAAGGTGGATGTGGGAGTTCTGGAGCAAATCCTGCTCCAGGGAGGCTGTGGCATTCGTGGGAAGACCCTCGTGGGCTGACCCCAATGGAGCAGGACAATTCCCAGGCAGAGAGCCCCAGGAGTAGAGGGACGCACAGGCACTGCTCCGAGCCCAGATCCATCGGGATAAACTCTCCTTCCAGATGGGGCTGGCTGATTTAGGAGTGCAGCCTCACCAAGGGCTGGGCGGCTCCTTTGGTGTGCGCTTCCCAACTCCCACGGCCCAGGGCTCGCCAGCTCCCAGCACAGCAGAAATGACAATAGCAATGAGGAAGCCTCAGAAGTCTTAATTAAGCAGTGGCCCAGCTCCATGGCCTCTTGTTATAAAAGCAGATTATAA
Organism: Cinnycerthia olivascens; assembly: GCA_035048155.1. Taxonomy (NCBI): domain Eukaryota; kingdom Metazoa; phylum Chordata; class Aves; order Passeriformes; family Certhiidae; genus Cinnycerthia; species Cinnycerthia olivascens. The sequence goes on from JAWWMU010000075.1 coordinate 2,490,638, forward strand.
AGTTGGCTTTTTGCAAATATTCAGATGAGTGCTGTACATAGAAGGTTGTTATAAATACATATTATGGGATTGGGGTGGATACTCTGTGTGTGGGGTGGAAATGGGTTTA
>JAWWMU010000075.1:2529274-2539295 GCA_035048155.1 Cinnycerthia olivascens
TCCATCCATTGTCCATCCAGTGGAGTGTGGATTCACTGGTTCTGCCTGAGCACGGAGCTCAGCAGGGAAGTGCTGCTGCAGCCCAAAATCTCCACCCAGCTGGAGGAGCCTCCCCGGATCTTCCAGCTCATTGGAATGGCTGCACCCTGCCAGAGGCAGCTGGGAACTGGACACTTCTCCTGCCCTCATCTCTCTCGGCCCAGCTAGGTCAGCAGGACCCCCTGCCCACACCAGGAGAGCAGGGGAGGGTTGGCAGAGTGGTGGAGGAAGGCTCTGGCTCACCAGAGGTTGGGCTCATCCACCACCACCCTGGATGTGGCACGGCTGGGACAGGGACACACGGGCTCTGCCCCTTGCTCACACCCTGGGGTGCTGCAAGGAGACAGTCCTTGGCTTCTCCAACAAGAAAAAGCAAAATATTTGCTGTGTCCCTGAAGGTGCAAATCCAGCTCAGGGCCAGTCTGGGAGTCATTCCTTTGCTGAGCCGGTGTTACCCACGGCTGCTGCTCCCCCTTCTCTACAGCTCTGCAGCTCTGTGAGCAGAAACTCAGTGACACAACAGGCCTGGCTCATTGTCACCCCTGCTTAGAGGCTGCGCCTCCCCAAGCCCTGACTGCTTCACTCCTGCACACTCACACTGTTGGTAACACCTTGCTCAAATATTTGCATCCTTAAGAAGCAGCAGCCTTTTTTTTTTTTTCCTTTTTCTTTTTCAAATTGCATCTTTCACGATTTCCCCCAGGTTTCTCACGCGGTTCTGTGTTAGAGACAAATGCCTGGCAAAGGCTGGGACGGCGCTGGCTGCGTGGTGCACGTCAATGTCAGCGAGATTTCGGTGGGGGGAGAGGGAAACAAACCCCATCCCAGCTGGAATGCTCTCCCACAATGCCTGTCTCTTCTCAAGACAGACAGGCCTTGGATGGGACAGATGTTTCCACCCAAAAGCAGATGTGGAGATGTTACTTTCCCAGGGAGGAATGCGCTGGGGTTTATTATTAACCAACAGCCCCCACATGACAGTTTCCCTTGACCAACAGTTGGAAAATCTGGAAAAACACGGAGCTCTCTAATCCAAATGGTGGCAGGAAACAGCCAGCCCTGGTGGACTCTGCTGATTTATTGTTATTAATTACAACCTGGAAATGACCAGAAACATCTGGGACGGCCGAATGTGGAAGAGGAAGAAAGCTTGAGCAAAGGGGCCAAATATTTGATTCCGTGCTGGGCTCAGAGTGCTGCTAAACTTCAGGAGCAGCTCTTGGAGAGGCTGTGGGCAGCTCTGAGAGGGAAGGGTGTGGGGGGGCAGAGCAGAGGGAGCCCCAGGGGTGACCCAACAGCAGCAGTCCTGCAGCACACGAGGAAGCCAGGGACACCTCGGCACAGAAACTCTGGGGCTGTGTGAGCACAGAGGGGTGTCCACCCCCCAAAAGGTGAGGCCGTGTCCCCCTGAGGGCCCACCCAGCCTGCCCAGCACCGGAAGGGTGAGCAGAGTGTGGGCAGCACCCGTGGGTGCCCATGGCAGCACAGGAGCACATCATAGCTGTCCCCAAACTGTTCCCAAAAGTGTCCCTCCTGCTCCTACCCCAGCTCGGGCTTGTCGCTGTCCCCCTGCCCGAGGTGACACGGCCCTGGCTGCCCCAGAGCTCTGTGCCTGAGGCTGAGGGGGAGCTGCAGTTTTTATTTCAGAAATGGGGCCACCAGCAGCTCCACACTGGGCAGGTGCACATGGAATTCGCTGAACTGAGAGGCCAGTTCAGCTTCACTAAAAGCTTTGGATTTCTTTGGTTCTTTCGCTCTGTAGAGCCACCCCACTTCTAGATTTTAAAACAACATAGAATCAGCCATTATTTAGTGTAAAATAAGCCACTGCCTGCTGCCAGTCCCGCCTCAGGACACACAGACACTTCCCCCCAGGTACCGGAGAGTCCCTGACAGGCACACGCAGCTGGGGTGATGCCACGACCTGAGAGCTTCTAAAACATCTGTTTACATTTTCAGAGCAGTATTAACATTGTCAGACCATGGCAGATCTGCTTAATTTTCATAGACATATGTATAACACACAAGCCAAAATACACTTAAAATGGGACATGTCAGAAAATAAACAACCACTGACTGATGAAATAGAAAGGAAGTTGGTTCCTGCACTTTCCCTCTCCCACACACATCCCCTGCAGCCACAGGTCCAGCATCTCCTCGTGACTCCCTGCTCAGGCTCACGCCCAAAAAACTTCTACAGGAAAATGCAGACACTTCCAATGGCCAAAACGTCCGTCCCTTTTCAAGGGAGCTTGCAAAGAGGCAGGGGAAAAATCAGTCTCGCCCTGCCTTCCCTCCACACATCTATTGGTGGAAATTGAACCTGAGCAGGTTCTTGCCCCCCCTGCCCTTTCCCTGATTTACACTCTGAGGTACAAGCAGCCCAAACCACTGCCTGGAGGTGAGCAGAGGTGCCCCCTAATTGGGAACAGCATCTCCAAGGGGCTTTTCCAACGAGGTGCAGATTTCTCTGGCACACGTTGTCAGAGCTGAAGGCAGCATAATGAAGTCCAGAACTTTTAGGTTTCCCCTTTAATATATCCATCATGTCTAGATCCATTATTGACATGTTGACTTTCTTGTTTCTGATTTAAGCTGCCAGACTCAGTAAAATTGCCTTGACAGCTTTAGCATTTGTGGCAGAACACTGACATGATGTTACTTACAGCTAATTAAAGTTGAGAGCATAATAAACAATCTTGGGATCCTAGCAACCCAATTTCCCTGGGTATGGAGTTTGCTGGAGCTTGACCCGAGATCTTTGAAGCTCCAGCAAATTCTTTGAGTGACCTCTCTGCTCTGAGTGCTCTGCTTTGGGAAGGAGGGCTGGACAACACCAGAAACGCTCGGGCATGGCTTGTCCAAAGGCAATGGGGAGTGATGAGAGCCAGGGAGGGCGAACTGGTGAGGAAATGAGAGCCTGGGAGGTGCTGGAAGTGGGTTTGTAAGGCCATTTCACAGAGGAGGCACGGGCCAGTGGGTTAGAGCTAATCAGCAAAGTGATGAAAGGCAGCAAAGGAAAATTCAGGCTGATTACCAGGAAATCTTTCCTCTGGCGAGCTCTGCTGGGCTGCAAAACCATTGCTGGAGGGGAGGGGAGCAGAGCACAGCCTGGAGTTGTTGAGGACTGATGGACACAGCAGGGTGAGCCTGGGGAGGGCCCTGGGGGAAGGCTGAGTGTGAACCAGTGATTCACAGGAGCAGACTTTGTGTCACTGCTCCAGAAGGTCCTGGAAACTTTCACGGCGTCAGTTCCTTCTCTTTTCCTCCCTCGTGCCATCTCCAACCCAGCTGGCTTCGCACACAGGAGCCTCTGATGGTGTGAAATCACTCACTCACAGAAGAGAAAGGTCAGTTCAGTCCAGGGCAAGATCTCCCCTTCCCTTCTGATGAACATCTTTTTGTTATTTATTTGGTTATAACAAAAGAATAAACCTTGCCATAGCCAAATCAGATTCTCAGAGCTGACTCAGCCAGCAAAATCAGCATTTTTTCTTGTCTGCAGGGAATCAAAAATCACTACTCACTTGTGCAGAATCAACTGAAATTTGAGGTGAATTAAATCCAAAATCTCCCTCTGTTCCTACAAATGACTGACATGCCTTCTTTATTGCCAGTTTCTTGAGTGCTATTGGACTGATTTCTCCCATTTTCACTGAATCTCCTCATTCTGCAAAGTAGGGCAACAACAACATTTCACATCTCTGCAAAGACTCAGGCGCAGTGACACCCTCGCTGTGAGTCACCAGAGCCACTGAGCGTCGTGGTTGGAGCAAACAAAGGTGAAGTTTTATTAAAGCTCGATGAGAAACACGAGTTCCAGCACGCTCATCTGCGTTTGTGCAGAGCAACTGCTGAATCACAGTGAGGTGATGATGCATCTGACAAGTCAATAGAGAGCCTTCAACTGACTTAGCAACCCAGCACAAAGGCTGTGGGGTGCTCTTAATCTCTTAATTCACCTTAAGCCAGCCTGAAACCGAACCTCTGTTCTCACAATGATTTACTGCACTGACAGAGCCGTCAAGACTTTTTTAAAAGAGACAAAACTTCTGGGCACAGACAAGGCCCTGGAGGCGAACCAGATGCGCACATGGAGAGAGGAAGGCGCTGAGTCCAGGCCCTGGTTGGTCACTCAGGGACCCTAAGAACATCCATTTTATTTTCCGGTTTCCCTTACAGGCTGCCCCCTCCCCAGCCTCCAGAGCAGTAAATGCAGCAGCTCCCCTGGATTTGCTGTGGGGACGGGGGGAACAAGGACCAGTACCCCAAATCTGGCTGCAGCCACCTGCCAGGGCAGCACTTCCTGCCTTTGGTCCTGGCTGGGGCCCTCTGCAGTTCCCAATGGTCCCAGCCCTTTTTCCCTTTTTTTCCCTTTTTTCCCTTTTATCCCCTTTTTCCCTTTTTTCCCCTTTTCCCCCCCTTTTCCCTTTTCCCCCCTTTTTCCCTTTCCCCCCCTTTTCCCCTTTTTTCCCTTTCCTCCCTTTTTTACCCGTTCCCCCTTTTTTCCCTTTCCTCCCTTTTTTCCTTTTCACCCCTTTTTTCCCTTTCACCCCTTTTTCCCCTCACGCTCAGGCCCCATTCCCTTCCAGCTGGGCTGGGTGTGCTCCAGCAGTTTGGTGGGAAAGGTGGAGCTCGGTGACCCCTGGACATCAATCACTGCCCAGCCGGGCCCTCCTGGCCAGCACTGACCTCGGGACCTGAGAGCCGGGAACTGGGATAGGATTGGGGATCCACTGGGATGGGATTGGGAATCCACTGGGATGGGATTGGGAATCCACTGGGATGGGATCGGGGATCTGCTGGGATAGGATTGGGGATCTGCTGGGATAGGATTGGGGATCTGCTGGGATGGGATTGGGGATCTGCTGGGATGGGATTGGGGATCCACTGGGATGGGATTGGGAATCCACTGGGATGGGATTGGGAATCCACTGGGATGGGATCGGGGATCTGCTGGGATAGGATTGGGGATCTGCTGGGATAGGATTGGGGATCTGCTGGGATGGGATTGGGGATCTGCTGGGATGGGATTGGGGATCCACTGGGATGGGATTGGGAATCCACTGGGATGGGATTGGTGATCTGCTGGGATGGGATCGGGGATCTGCTGGGATAGGATTGGGGATCTGCTGGGATGGGATTGGGGATCCACTGGGATGGGATTTGGGATCCGCCAGCATGAGATCAGGAATCTGCTGGGATGGGATTTGGGATCTGCTGGGATGGAATGGGGAATCCACTGGGAAGAGGTCTGGGAGGGGAGAGGGCAGTTGTCTGGTGCTAATAGGATCCACTGGGGTGGGAACTGGGATCGACCAGGATGGGATCAGGGAGGACAGCAGGGAAAGGGAATCTGTCCCTGCAAGGAAACGCTGCGGCAGCCACGAGCTGGGACCCAGCTGGGGTGTGTGGGACACGTGTGTGAACGTGTGTGCAACCCGTGTCACATGCCTGTCACAGGCGTGTCACGTGTGTATTTCACACGTGTTTGTCACAGCCGTGCTCACCAGCAGGATGTCCAGGTTTACCAAGCCCCAGACAAATCTCAGGCTCAAACCAAACCCCAGCTCGGGACCCTTTGCCACCTCTCAGTGGTCACACGTGGGCTCAGCCTTTACCCAGGCTGGGATTCCGGCCACCACGTCCCAAGAGCTCCAGATTTTTCAGTGGTGGCCCTCAAAACCAGCAACAAAACCTTACAAAAGTTTAGAGCAGAGCTTTGTGTGAGATTGCCAGGAAAACCTGAACCAAAGAAGCACCCCCAGCCCGGCCCTGGGTTCAGTCTGCGGGGTGTGGAGGGTTTCACCTTGGGGCAATGAGCTGTGGCAGCAGGAAGCTGCGTTGCCAAATTCCTGCCACGCTCACAGGGCTGACAGGAATCCATCCCAACAGCGATGGAAGCCAAACAAAGCCCTGCACGAGCACCACAGCATCGACACTGGAAGTGTTTACAGCTGAGATCCCGGAGTCCTGGTGTGCAGGAAAGCTGAGTGATTGTATCCTGACATTGCTCCTGCCACAGAACAAAAAGGGATGGCAGGTACAACTGGTAACAATTTTCTGAAATTACAGAAATTTCTTGTTGTTTTCTTTTTTCGTAGTTAATAGTTCTTTTGTCCCGGCTCTAGACATTTTGCTAATCAGCTTCTATCATATGGGAGCTATCAGCAGAGACAGTCAAGCCTGGGGATATGTAAAACCTTTCCATTGCCTGAAGAATCCAAGGAGACCTTTGACACTTGCCAAATTCCCTTGCAAGGGAAGGGTAAGGGAATAAACTCAGAGCCAAAATCTGCAAAGTTGTTTCTTCATCAGCTTTTAAACAGAATCTTAAAAGTTTTCTCTGCTCATGTCATGTTTTTATGGGGCAGCAACAACCATGGAACTGCTTTGCTTAGGCCACTTCCTTCTACCTAGGAAGAAACAACCCCAAAACCCAACAGAAACTCATCCTACCACTCATGAGGCACGTGAAGGGCTGAGGGGAGGTGCCACAGCAGCTTCACAGCCTGACACTCTTCTCCCTTTTCTGTTGAGATCAATGGAACAGGGAAATTGGGCAGAGTGAGCTCAGGGCGATTGGAAGCAACAGGGCAGAACCCCCAGTGTGAGCTGTGGGGCTGAGCTGCCCCTGCTGCAGGCACGGAGAGCCCCTGGCACTGCTTTTCCAGGGAATTGATCCCTGCAGCCATCCCTGGGCCCTCTTGAGGCTGGGATGGGGAGCAGGCTCATCAATCCTCACGTGTGCACCCGAGCAAGGAGGATAAAAACCACCCCTTTGCCACTGCAACTATATCAAACCTTCTCCAAAAAGTCACTTCGAGGTCACTGTTTTTGTCCAGTATTTCAATACATTAAATGCAATTACTTCATTGTTGATTTACCTGTCATTAGAGGCATGTGTTTGAACATGATTTATTGAGTGAGTTTTGTGCCAGTTGACTTGCAATAGATTGCACAATATTCAAAAAGGCTCATTTGCTTGGCATTACATTAGAAACAGGGTGATTGCAACACAAAGCAATGTAAATGAGTTCTGAGAGGCTCCATCATTCATGTTGTCATGTACTGAATCCTATTATTATTTATTACCATAATTGTACTGTGTTTCCTGGGGCGATAAATTAGGACTGATGGGTCCCGCTGACAGCCAAGGACTGGACTCGCTCTATATAATTTAATAGGGATACTGTTGGATCTCTGCTCGGAGGAGACTTAGGCAGGAATTTAGTAACTAAGCAAAATCCTTTCTTAAAAAAATTAAAATTAAAGTAAAAGCAGTGAGGTTCCCCTCACCCCCCTTCTCCCTTGGCAGCAATTTAAGTCTTGATAAAAGCTGCAAAGGAAATGGGAGCACTCTGTCTTTCATAATAGGATTGTTAAAAAAAATCACTGCCCTGTGTCACAATCTGTTTTCTGCTCCCTGCTGACAGGCAGTCTCCCGTGCTGGGAACACGGGGACAGCCGATGGCTTAAAGGGACAGCGGGGACAGCTCCTGGCCCGCAGCACCAGCCCAGCCCCGCCTCCCCTGCCGCAGGAGCTGTCCCCAGGGACGGCTCTGGGGACGGGCAGGTTCTCACACACGTGGGGCACGAATGCCATCAGACACAGCTTTTCCTGAAGTTCTCAGGAGGGGCTGTCAATGGCCTGAGGGATGTCACTTCCCAGTCCAGGAGGGGCTCCCAGAGAGTTCCAGGGGTTCCCTCTGAGCACTCCTCTTAGGGGTTCACCTGGATCTTCCCTCCCAGGAGTTCACCTGCAGCTCCCCTCCCAGAGTTTGTCCTGGATCTTCCCTCCCAGAGTTTCACCTGGATCTTCCACTCCCAAGGGTTCATCTGGATCTTCTCTTCCAGGGGTTCACCTGCAGCTCTCCTTCCAGGGGTTCACTCTGAGCCATCTTTCCAGGGGTTCCCCCAGAGCTCCCCTCCCAGGGGTTCACCCTGAGCTCCCCTCCCAGGGGTTCACCCTGAGCTCCCCTCCCAGAGTTTCACCTGGATCTTCCCTCCCAGGGGTACCCCCAGAGCTCCCCTCCCAGGGCTCTGCAGGCAGCCCAAAACACTGAGGGGATTCTGTTTTTGGGGTCCTGGGGATGTTTTAGTGTCACTTTGGTAACAGCCTCCCAGCTCACCCCTGCTCTCTCTGTTCGAACTTCCTTCCTGTGCTCTGGAGTTCTCAAGGCCTGAAGGGCCAGGGCAGGACTCAGGCACCTCCAAACCCCAAAACCTTTGCTCTGGAGAGCAAAGGCAGCACACAAGTGGGACCACACCTCCAGCACCCACCACCTGTTGGAGCTCAGGAGTTCCCTTCCCTGAACCTTGGCTGCCCCAGAGAGAAATGCACAAGGATGAGGCACAAAACTCAGCTCTTATTTTATATTCAGGCACCAAAAGCTCTGAATGGGACAACTACATGGGAAATAGGGAAAGAATGTCTGAGGTTCCGGTATTTAGATTAAGAGTCAACAACAAAATTCTTCTTTCCAAGCTTTTAAACACTGCCAATACTCAATTTTTCTTCTACAGTTCTTGTAAAGACACTCAGAGTTGCAGAACCTCAGAACTGCTGGGCTAGAACAGGTTAATGGTCCCTACAGTCCTGTATGTTGTATTTGTGAGCAACCAAATGTCCATAAATCCTCCTAGTGGACAATTTTATGGAATAATCAACACATCAGGGATATTTCCTTCTAACCTTCCCTGAGTTAGTGACTGCCTTATGCCCCGAGGCATGAGAGCTTATTGACTGGATCCATCTCTCGTTCAAGTCAATAGTTTTCTGTCAATTCAGGTCAATTCAAATGAGATTTTATCGACAGGAGAAGCTACACAAAACGTTGCCAAAGTGTGAGAAAATGACAAGGCACCCCTGCCTTCCTGCAGCCATCTGTCAGCGAGAGAAACAACCTGCACTGGTTTTACAGAGACCAACCCGCAGCTCCATCGAGCAGAAATTGCCCTTGATTTGGCTCCATCGACTTAATTGAGCCGAGCTCTGCTCAGCATAAACAAGACACACACGGTGCCTCCGTGGGCACCGTCGGGAGAAGCGCGAGTGCATTAAAAGGTTGCAAAGCCGCAGCTGTGTTAAAAAGGGGGCAGCGTGGTGATGCTGCAGAGCTGCAGCTGCTGGCCTGCGCTCCCTGCTCTGCTGCTGCTGCTGCAGCGCTGCTCTCCCGGCCCGCGGACACGCGAGCCCTGTCGCTCACACATCAAAGGCGCTCTGCGCTCGCCCCCGCACAGCAGTGACACATTTTTGGCCCGGCACAGCACATTAATGGAGCTCGCTGTCAAACACGGGGCTCGCAGACAATGCGGGGATTGTCCGGCCTGATGGGCTGATCCCCAGGTAATGTGATGCAAGAGCTATAAAATATCTCAAAGACACCAGCCAAAAACACAGAGCCCGAGTATGAAGAGAGCCTTGCGGTTTGTGGAGGTTTTTGTTGGGTATAAATTCTGGAACAGGCCCTGGCATTGGGCTCGGTGGGGTTTCCAAACCCAGCCTGGTTTGACAGGCACATTTCCTTGAGTGGTGCAGTGTTTCCTCTTCTTCTCCTTCTTGGCACATTCTCCCCATCCTTCATTCCATTGCTTGGAACAAACGCCAGGCTCAGTCCAGGTGTTCTTGTGGCATCAGGGAAAGGGTTTGGACTCCCCCTTTTGCAGGTGCAGCGCTGCTCACCAGGCATCTCAGCAGAACCAAACAGGCTCTGCTCTGCCTTGCACCATCCAGGCTGTGGTGGAGCTCCAGAAGGAATTGTAGGAGCCCTTTGGCTCCAGCCCTGTGGTCATTGCACGTCCATCAGTGAGAGTCAGCCCTGGTGGGGACACAGCAGAGCCTGCAAACCCCATCAGCCACCAGCCCACCCTCTGAAGGGGTGATTGTGCAGCTTTGGTGAGCTCCCATCATCCATCCATCCATCCATCCATCCATCCATCCATCCATCCATCCATCCATCCATCCATCATCCATCCATCC
>JAWWMU010000075.1:2678442-2691797 GCA_035048155.1 Cinnycerthia olivascens
GCGGGGACAGGGGGGACATGGGGGGCGGGGGACATGGGGGGACACGAGGGGACATGGGGACACAGAACAGCGTTCAGAGCCACAGGGACACAGACAGGGACAGGGGGACAGGGGGAACGGTGGACATGGGGGGACACAACAGCGCTCAGAGCCGTGGGGACACGGGGACAGGGGCACAGGGATATGGAGGGGGACATGGGCACACGGGAGGCCAGGGAGACATGAGGGGACATGGAGGGACATGGGCACAGGGGGGATGGGGAGACATGGGGGCACGGGGACAAGAACAGCGCTCAGAGCCACGTGGACATGGGGACAGGGACACAGGGGGGATATGGGAACATGGAGGGGCATGGAAACTGGATTTATTCATGGCCACTGAGAGCAGCACCAAGTAACTGTGAAATCCTGAGTGCTTAGAGTCAATAAATGAACTGCACTGCTCAGAAATGGGGGGAAAGTTAAAATCAGCGTTCAATAAACAGCCAATTACAGAAATTACTTAATTACTGTTTGAGGGGAGGCTTCTGTTGTGCTTTTATGCTGAAAGTCAGATAATTTCATTTTAGCTGAGTTCTGCAAGCGAACATCAAACCTCAGGCTGTTGAGGTGAGAGGAACGGGCACCTCTGGGTGGCATTTCCTGGGCTCAGCACTTCCTCGGGAAAAAGGTGTGACTGAAAAGTGCCACCAGCCCCAGCTGGGTGTCCCGGGAAGGGGCTGGGCACCCCCAGCTCCCTCCCAGGAATGGCAGCTCCAGGACCCCCTGGCCCCCAGCCCTGCTCCAAGGGAACAAGGCTGGGGCTGAATTTCAGCTGGGCACTCCAATGGAAAGGAAAATCAAAGGTTTGGTTCGAACATCCTCAACAAAAAGATCCATTTCATCCCTACTCCCCAACTGGTCCCAGTCAACCCCGGCCACAGGATCCCAGCACCCCACTCAGCCCCAAAGAAATGTTTGGATGTCAGTTTTACCAGCAACATTTAACCGAGAAAACATTCCTGTAAAATTTCTGCTCTATTTTCAAGTAATCTCCAAATGAAAAATGGTTCTGCTTTTAACACATTCCCAACTTGCTGGAAAGGAAAAAGAAAACCCACAAAGTTTACATGGAAACATCGGCTTTGGGGAGAAATCCACCTTCTGTGGCAGATCAGGAAACCACACTGAACAAACTTGTAAGGCGACAAAATTCAACTTCCTAGAACAATCCCATTGCCATCACTAAAAGGGAAACTGTTTTCTTTCTCTGAATCTTTTTTTTCATTTTTTTTCCATGAGATCCCCCCTTGAAAAATGCTGTGAAGAGAATTTTAAGCGTTTCAGCCTCAGTTAGGGATTGCAGACAGTGAGCTGCCAACACCACAATGGGACAGGCCAGACAGAAAAAAGCAAATGCAAAGCCCCAGGGTCACAAAGGCAGACTGGAAAGGTCTCAGATCAGCCCAAACCAACACAAGCCCCAATGCAAGGCCCCGTTCCCACAGCTCTGATTTGTTCCCCAGCACCAGGTGCAGGAAGGGAAGTACAGACAATAATTACATTTATATTGCTTCCAGTTCCCTATCCCCAAGTTGCTTTGTTGTTACAGGGAATTAATTACGAAACGCTATTGTTGGCTTAATTTCTGTGGGTAATTAGAGCAATGAACGAGGCGGGAGGAGGGAGGGGTTGGATCTTCAGGAACCCAGGAACAATTGGGGCCTTTCCCAATTTCAGGGCGCCACTGAGAGCTGTGGTTATTGCACCACAAAACAACTTCCACTCTTCCCTTTGAATCACTGCTTTAAAAAAGAGAGGTGCTGAAAATGTGGATGACAAATTATCGACTCTGAAAGGGGCAGAAATATCCTGGCAGGAAAAGCCTCCAGCCCCCAGGACAGCAATGGGGAAGAATCCCAGAGCTGACTCCCTGCCCTGCAGAGCAGGAGCCGCTCCTCAGGTGCTCACTGCAACTGCAATTTCTGCCTCTAAATCTCCTCAAGTGCTGCAGCAGCTCCTTTGCCATCGATTCCCAGGTCAGGCAATTCCGCTTCCCCACTTTTAAACTCTTGTACATGGGTTAAAGATGAGAGGGAGGGCACGGAATCAAAAAATGTGGGAGCGGTTTGGCTCAAGCAAAATCTTTCTGTGGAGAAGAATTTCCTTTTCATTGACTCTGAAATATCTCCAGAGCCTGAATTGGACACTGGGCTATAAATCTGATGATTAAAGCCTCTCACAGGAATTTTTCCTGAGGTTCCTTCCCTGGAATAACAGAGCACCTGTCAGAGTCCTCCAGGTGATCCCAGAGCCAGGAAATCCCACCCCAAATCTCAGGGGAACAGAGCTCAGGGCCAGAGTACCCTCCTCAGGATTTAGAGTTTTAAAACAGCTTTATGCCAACCCATCGTGACTCAGTTTATTTTAAATTATTCCTAAGGAACAGAACTCCATGAGAAAAGAGATTTTCTTTTTGGTTTAGGATTTTGGTGTTTCTTTAGGAAAAACCATTTTTTTTTTAAAGTAATTTTCACCTCTTCACCTTCTCATCTTTTCTTTTGGGGAATTGCTTTCATGGGAGATTTAAAATTAAGGGAAGGAGGGAGGTGTGGGAAATTTGGGGGAGCAGGGTAACGTTCTGTTTTTGTTTTATCCCAGAAGGGACCAAGGTGGAAACCAACCAGACAGACTAGAAAAGCAAACATTCATATTCCACCAATTATCCCTTAATGAGCTGCATCCTCCCGGCCCAGGGGCGGGAGGGACCCTGGCAGGCCCCACGAGGAGTTCCATCCCTTTCTGCTCCAGGATCCGTGTTTGTGCTAATTGCAGCCCATTTTTCACTCCACCTCCTGCCACTGTTACACAACATTTATTGAAAGCACATTTGATGGTAATGAAGTTTCTATTAACTATGATTAAGTTTCATAAAGCACCTGAAGATAATTTAAGATGTGCAGGAGCAGAAAATGAAAAACATTTGGTTTAGTGCATTAGGAGATGGAATTGATTAAATTATCTCATTTACAAGGAGTGCTTTGCAGGAGCTGTGCAGGGAGGGGAAATCCTGGGGTCTGGGCAGGACATCCCAGAGGTTCTTCCAGCTCCCCCTCCCGAGGTTCCCATCCCTGCCACGGCCCCGAGTCCTTCTCATCACCTTGGAGAACATGGATCATGAGTCAGGGACTTGGGGAAGAGATCACTCACTGGAACAGGCTGTCCCTCAATTAGCTTCTTAATTGGCTTTGATTTTGCATCCCTGATGAGTGGGGATGTCCTGGAGCAGCTCCTGCTCCGTGAGCTCTGTGTCCCTGCCCCGGGGGGTGGAACTGAGCCCTTTCCCTTTCCAGGCCCCTCAGAGCCCAAATCGATCCCACTGCAGCTCGGTTATGGGAAAATCAGAAATTCCAGCGGTTTCACTGAGATTCTCTCTGTTTTCTCTGGGAAATGGAGCTGCACAGATGAAAAAGTGAAGCCACTGCCTAAGCCCAGCGTGGCACAGAGCTGGGGGCCTGCCAGGGGTGATTCTGGGGACCAACTCAAAGCAGAAGGGTCCAAGGCACCCTCAGCACCTTTTGCAGCTCCCTAAACCCATTTTGGGCATCCTGAGGAAAAAAAGAACGAGGAATGTAAAATCCCAGAATCACGAAGGGAGGAAAAGCCCTCAGAGACCACCCAGCCCCACCATGGTCAGCACCAGCCACAGCCCCAGGTGCCACCTCGGGGCTGGGCACTCCCCGCTCCTGGCAGCCCCTGCCAATGCTCTCCAGCCTTTCCATTGGGAAATTCCTGCTGATGTCCAGCCTGGCACAGCTCAGGGCCCTTCCCTCTCATCCTGCCCCTTGTCCCCTGTACCCTGCTGGGGCTGGACAGAGCTGCAGGGGCAGCAGAAGAAACCCAGAGATGATCCCAGGGACGGGAAAGGTGCAGAAACACCTCCAGGTGAGACAGGAGGCAGCTGAGCCAGCAGCAGGAGCCCCAGACTCCTGCAGGAATTCCTTTTTCCTAATTCCTAACTGCAGAGGTGGATCCCAAGGCAGGGACACGGGCTCCCTGTGGGGCAGGAATTGCTGAACCTGGGGCACAGGGCTGTGCCAAAGATGCTGCCAGCAGATGCTAAAGCCTCTCATGAAACCTCAGCTCCTACTTAGCTCCTGAACAAATAACCCAAACGGCAGAGAAGATGAGGGAAATCTTATTTACAAGAGAAAAAAAAAAACCAAACTAAAACTTACTTTGGGATTTTATTTCATGAGGAGGTTTTTTATCTGAGAGAGAGCAAGAGAGAAAGTTGCACTTAATAAATTTACATGGAGCATATCTATTTCCTATATTGCTTCTGTCTCACTCTATAAATGAAACATTTTCTCCTCGTTTGCTGACAATATGAATATTTTATGTTGTCCATGTTTTTCTCTTCATCTCTTTTTTTTTTTTTTTCTCCTAAATCCCTTTCAGGAAGTTCCTTTGCAGCAATTTCTCACTTGGTTAATTCAGGTTATTTGTTGGCTCTATTGGATGCTGTTGTTTATTTACACCTCAGCAAGAAGGAAGTTCAATACCTTGCAGTGGATCATTGGCAGAGAGACTCAGGTCAGAATTAATGATTCCTTTGTGTGTTTGATGTATGGGAAGGCTGGAGATGGGCACTAAGATATAAAAACGCCTGCGTTATTCACATTTTTGTACCTAAACACCCCCAATAAAGGCACCTCTCTGTGTGTATATGAACACACATCCATGTGCCCCCAACAGATGGAAATGTGGGATAAAAGGGGTTTTTTATGGGACTGCAGCTCTCAAAAATGAGCCTTCTCTGCCTCCCTCATGCCAAGCACTTGAGTCACTATTTATAGCCTAAAACCTGCATAAGGAATCCCCAAAATTGGAGACACAGGTGGATTACGAGGCTCCTTCTCTTCATTTTAATGTTTGTGAGGATGCTCGGTTTAGAAATACCTGACTCAGAAGATCATTGGATTTAAAATCCTACTGGAATGTTTTTGGTTTTTTTCCCTGCCCAGGGATGGAGTCGGTTTTGCAGGAAAATGAGGCACAAAAACACCCAGAGAGGAGGGTCTGACTCGAGTCTGCAGTGGAGCAAACCCTTCCCTGCTGCTGTCTGCACCAAACTGCAAAGGGAAAAAAAAAAAAAAGCATTTCCCTTGAAAATGGAGATTCCTGGAGCCAGGAGCCCCCTGGCAACAGCAGCTGCACTGCTCGGGAAATGGAAAATAAAATGATTTGTGATTGTTTTGTGATTATTCGGGGTGCATTAGTAAAAGCATGTTTGCAGGTCAGTCCTTGTGGCTCTGCTTGTTTGGTTTGGTTTTGGGCACTGGGAGAAGAAATCAATAGGTTTTGAAGTCAGGAAAAATAACTTTAAAGCAAACAGATGAAAGTAAAACAAAAAGCTCTCAAAAAAAAAACCCCTCTCTTTTATTGACCAGAGAGAAAGCTTTCACCTCTGCAAGAGAGAGAGAGAGAAATCCAGCCTGGCAAAGCATCCAACTGGGAATACTGGGAGGGAAAAAACACAGGGAGAACAAACCTGCAGGAAAGCAGTGAAGTCCTGGGAGTGTCTGGGGTCGCAGTGACCTTTGCACGCCAGGGAATGGATCTGGCAGCCCTGGAAACCTCTCATTCCTCTCAAACCTCACGGGAATCCTCCTCCTGCATCCAAGTTTGGATCTACACAAGTGTTACGAGTTCCAGGAGAAATTCCCCGAAGGAAAAGCTCTGCCAGCTGCTCCTCAGTAAGGCCCAGAGCCTCGGGATCCCCCCAGGGAATCCAAGGGAGCCCTGGGATGTCCCCGTGTGGTGTCTTGGGGTTATTCCCAAACTCTGCAGTCAGAGATTGAATAAAGAACCTCAGAGTTGATCCATTTCTTTCACGGCTTCCAGGTCTGGATGCTTATCCCAAGGATCAGGATTTTCCCAGCCCGATCCAGGCTGGCTCTTCCCTGGCACCCTCCATTCCCCTCCTCCCCTTCAGCTCAGCCCTGATTTGTTAACCAAAGGAATGTTTCTATTTTTGCCTGGCAGAAGGAGCAAAGTTAACGAGTTGTGCCTGATAAAAAACCTCCCAGAGATTGGTTTGCTGTGGCTCAGGGCTGCATTTCCTCCACAATTCCCCATGGGATGAGAAGTGGGGCAGGAAAGGCACGGACTGGAAGATGAACAAGGGAGGAGAGATTTTTTAAAAAATAGGCTAATTGCATCAATTCCTGGTAGCTGAGAAAGCAATTACAGCCCCAAAAGCAACGCGACACAAGGACACGGGGACAGCTGGAGCCGCGGAGGAGAGACAGGATCACACCTGGGGCTGGGAGGAGCAGGAGACTGGGAGCACCCCAGCCCAGCCGAGCCCACACGGGAGTGCAGCTTTGGGAGCAGAGCCTGGAAGGGCTGGATGGGGCTTGGAGACACCTGGGACAGGGCAAGGTGTCCATGGAAGGTGTCTCCATGGAGGAGAGTGGGACTGGAGGGCTTTAAGGTCCCAAACCACTCCAGGATCTGGTGACTCCGGGGCCTCCCCGGTGCAGGAGAGGAGGGGATGAGTTTGTGTGAGCCCCAAAAGCCTCACAGGGCAGGGCTGGCCCAGCCCCCTCAGTGCCCGAGGCTCCCTGGCACAGCCCTGGCTCTGTCCCTGTGCCCCCCGGGCTGCCACAGGGCCCCACGGGGGAGAGGAGGGGATTTGGGGCAGGACAGGAACATTTCCCATCCGCAGGGTTCCTGTGGGCAGTGACCTGAGCTGGCCCTGGGGACACCACGGATGGAGCCAAGGGAGTGGCAGGTCCCCTCTGGCTGTCACACCTGCCAGCCCCCCACGGACATGCTGATGGACACCAGGATGGGTTTGGGATTGATCCAGACATCAGCAGGGACATCCTCGATGGACAGAGACCCCAGGAAACATCCCAGGGTCAGCACAGAGCTGAGTGTGTGGCACTGCTCCCAAACCCTCTCTGCTTATTCTTTCTTAGAACACAAGGAAGGATAAAAAAAAAATAAAAAAATTAAATTTCCTTTCTCTCCTTTGTCACCTTGGAGCTGCTCTGTAGCCCTGGGAATTTTAAGTGCTGAGATCCACAGCCAGAGTGCTGAGTGTTCCCTCCCCCCAAACCCCAGCAAAATCTGATGGAAGGTCTCAGCTCAGGTATCTCTGAAGCCTGATAAATACACAGGATGCTGCTCTCTGCCACTTGGAAAGTATTAAAATCTCAGGCCAAAAAACGAGAGTTCATTTTGTTTAGAAAAGAAAAGGAAATGCAGAACCACAGACACGAGGACAGAGCTTAAAGACAACATTACACAAAACAAACACAGCCTTGTTCACACCTTGCAGCACCGGCACTCCTGATGGCTCCCAGGGCTGCTGTTCCACCTGACCAGGTGACAGCCCCTGCACAGGGACAGGAGCAGGCACGGGGCAGGGACAAATTCCCAAATTCCTCCCAGAGCATCGGGGCTGCTCTGCCCAGCTCCCCGTGCTGGGGACAGCAGCATTTTCCCCGGCACTGGTGAAGGGCAAAGCCCTGCCCAGGGAGCTGCAGATTTGCCGAGGTTTCACTGCTGTTAAAGGCAGCAAAAGGAGCAAACTCCGACCTTGGCTGGCTCCTGCACCCGCAGCTCTCCTGGGGGGGGCTTTGCCCGTTTGCTTGCAAGGAAAGGCAGAAGCTGATTAGCACCTTTGGTTGTGGAGGTCGGAGTTCCACCCTGCAAACCCTCTGGATTTGGGATTTTGCATCATCTGATCATTCACATGCAAAGAACGTGCAACACAAATCCAACAAAGTCCCGGAAAATTCTGAACTCTGCGCGGAAAACCGCCTCCCTTTTCACAGGAAGGATTCAGGCACAGGAGTCCCACCCAACACAGGTTCCCTGGCACCTCCCGTGCCCAGCTCACCTTGGATGCAGAGCCCCTCGGTGCAGTTCTCGGACTCCTGGCCCAGGCCCTCGCAGTTCTTGCCGCCGTTGCGCGGGGCCGGCGCGGCGCATTCCCGCACGCGCAGGTGCTCGCACTCGGGGCTGCACACTGACCACTCGCTCCACACCTCCCAGCTCCCGTCCACTGCGTGTCCAGGGGAAACACAGTCAGCTGTGCCTGGTCCTGTGCCACGGGGCCCCGCAGCAGCGCTTCTTTCAGTGCTCTCCTCCCTAACTCCGCGTTTAATACACTTCAGCGCAAACTTTGGTGAAGTAAATACCGTTTTAACCAAAGCCGCAGCTCAGATTTCTGTGTTTCTCTTCCTGGTGCTGTTAACATCAGCTCCCTTCTCTGGACCAACCCCAGCTTCCCACCCAGGTCCATGATTTCTCCCCCTGAGCCAGTGGCTGTCCTGGCAGGGTTTTGGTGGGGCAAGAATGAGTCCAGCCTGGCCACAAGTGCCTGGCACTGCACTCACATCCACACCAGGCCTGCATTTCCCTTTCCCTTCCCAGGCCCCTGCCTGCCACTCCCCACTGAAAGCCCTCCCTCCAGGGGACTCACCGGGGCAGAGGGAGGTGCAGGTGATTTTCTGCACGGACATGCCCTCGCAGAAGGCTCCCCCGTTGAGGGGCGCGGGGTTGGTGCAGGTGCGCGAGCGTTTCTGCCAGCCCCGGCCGCAGCGCGCGTTGCAGCTGGACCACTCCGTCCACGAGGACCAGCCCCCATTCACTGCAAAACATTGCCATAGCAGGGGCTGAGGGGCTGGGGGGCTGTGCCAGAGCCCCCCAGCACCAAACCCAAACCCAGCCCAGCGGGAAGGGCTTGGCCAGGTGACCCCATGTGTGCCAGGTTTGAATCAGCGCGGCCGTAACAGCGCCGATCGCCGCCGGTCAGCAGCTCTGGCACAGCCCCCTGTGCCCCCAGCCACTGACCATAGACCACCACGGTGGCCGACAGGCTCCTCCTCTTGGCCACGATGTTGGCAGCCATGCAGGTGTAGTTGCCCGAGTCGGAGAGGCGCGCCTGGCGGATGATGAGGTTGTGGTCGGCCCTGGTGTCAATGTTCTCATCCAGGTTGGAATCGATGGGCTCCTCGTTCTTCAGCCACTCCACCTGGCAGGGAGGAGCACAGGAAAAGGTGGGCCAGGCCCAAGGCACCTCATGGCCTCCTTAATTGGGTGGGGAAATGCTTCCTTTGGCTGGTAACTTAGAAAAGCTGAGTTTTCCTTAAGTAACGTGGAATAAAATGTCAGCCAAGAGAGAATAGGAAATGTTTTTACGTATTGCTCCTGCTGCACCATGCACTGGATGTTCAAACACTTGGACAACTACCAGGTCTATCAAACAGATAATAAGCATTATCAATTCCACTTTTTTGTGAAGAAACAACAGGAAGATGAAATTGCCTGACACGGCACGCAGAGGAAGAGTCGAGTCATCATAACAGATTCCCAGCTGACACAAACACCCTGAGAACAGAGGCCATTAGTGTTTGCTGCCACGGTCCATAAACCCCCTGAAATGCTGG
Source organism: Cinnycerthia olivascens (assembly GCA_035048155.1). Lineage (NCBI taxonomy): Eukaryota > Metazoa > Chordata > Aves > Passeriformes > Certhiidae > Cinnycerthia > Cinnycerthia olivascens. The sequence continues at coordinate 2,687,889 of JAWWMU010000075.1, forward strand.
GTACGGTGTGCTCCAATCCATCTTCTCCAGTTCACCACCCAACATCTCCGAGCACACCCAGGAATCACCCGCCAGGCGCCTTTCCCCTCGAAACATTAACAGAAAACAGCCAAGGCATGGCAAGCTGCTGCCACAGGAGAGCAAAATTAAAAATAGAAATAAAATCAACAGAGTCTATTAAAAGACCAAAGAGTGGGGGGGTTGTTTTAACAGCTTTTCTAGATCTGGAGGAGCTCTGGCTGTGTCCCGCAGTCAGACTCCCTTCTCCACTCCGTTCAGATGAATAACCTTGTTTAGCAACTTGTGGTAGGACTTGGAACTTTGTGGTAATGAGCTTATGGCTGTGGTAGCTGCAGGCATTCATTAGCACTCAGCTCTGCGCAGATGGGCTGCAATTTGTACATTTTCCAGTTCCTAAACAAATCTGCAAACGCTGACCATCGAAGCCAATTGCATTTGGTGCCAGGCAGCAGATTCCCCTCCACAGCAGCACTCCCAGCTTTGCTGGGATGGATCCAGCCCAGCAAACCTGGCTGAGGGCTGCAGACTCACCTGGAAAAGGCTCCAGGTCTGCGGCACCTCATCCTACCCAGTGGCTCTGGAATTAAACCCTGATTTGGCACATCTGGGCAGATGTGACTTACCCGGCTGCGAGGCTCAACATCGCATGTTTCACACTGAAAATGGGGAAAAGATCCGAGCTCTGCGACCCCTTTGCCACCTCTCTGTCCTCCTGTACCCAGCCCTCCCTCCCAGCCAGGAGACCTGCCTGCAGGAACCTGGGCACAGCTCGGGAGTGGGGACCAAGCAGCCGTGCTAAATCCAGCTATGCCAGACCTTCCCATGGATAGATAATACCCCTGGGAGTGGGTTCCACCTATGCCAGGCCTTTTCCAGCCATGCCAGACCTTTCCCTGGACAACATCCCTGGGACTGGGTTCAGCCATGTCAGACCTTTTCCAGCCATGCCAGACCTTTCCCTGGGCAATATTCCCTAAAAGTGCATTCCAGCCATGCCAGACCTTTCCTTGGACAACATCCCTGGGAGTGTGTTGAGCCATGCCAGACCTTTCCCGGGCAAAATTCCCTGAGAGTGAGTTCAGCCATGCCAGATCTTTCCCTGGATATCTCTGGAAGCGTGTTCCAGCCATGCCAGACCTTTCCTTGGACAACATCCCGAGAGTGGGTCCAGCCATTCCAGACCTCTCCCTGGACAATACCCCTGGGGATGTGTTCCAGCCGTGCCAGATCTTTTCCAGCCTTGCCAGATCTTTCCCTGGACAATACCCCTGGGGATGTGTTCCAGCCATGCCAGATCTTTTCCAGCCTTGCCAGATCTTTCCCTGGACAATACCCCTGGGGATGTGTTCCAGCCATGCCAACCCTTTCCAAGCCATGCCAAACCTTTCCCTGGAAAAGTCCCCTTGATTTTGTTCCCTCTTCCTGTGGTCCAAGACACAGAACACCCAACAAATCCACTCACTATTCAGTTCCCCTTCTGCAGTTAACCTGAACAGTAATTATCCGAGGGGGTTTCAGCAAAGAAATTAGGAATTCAATTTAAATTATGGAGCAGCCGCACGGGCATAAATCAAGTGACAGGAGTTCGATGGTGAGCACACTTTATGCACAGTGAAATGGGCAGAGAAATGACAAACATGGCCAGCATTCCCAGAGTTCATTATTTCACAAGTGTGTTTGTAGATTTTGCCTCTCCTTGGGCCAGGGGATTTCTGGGGTGTTGGCAGGGGTTCGGGGTCCCTGCTCCTGTCCCCCTCAGCCTTGGAGGGAACACACTCTGATCCTGGGTCTGCTGAGTCTGGGAATGTGGGGTTTGGTGAGCAGAAAACATTAAAACATTGCCATTAAAGCAAAGCATTTAAAAGAATGATGATCCCAGCGAAGGGAGAACATTAAACAGACGGAACATAAACACCAAAGTGTCGGGGCGTGAGATCAAAGCTTGATTTGTCAGGGAGGATGGCACTGCCAGGGCTCCCCTCATTCCAGCCCCCCTTCCCTGAAGAAATCCAGGTTTATCCAAAGCCATCCTCTGCTCTGCCTCAGCAGATGGAGGCTTTCAAAGATGGAGAACCAAGGGATGGATTTATGGGATAAAAATACATTTAAAGGAGTCGTGATGACAAAAGATGTTTGTCACTGGCAGGAATGTAACCTTTGGGAAACTTCAGCCCCCGCACAAGCACTCACAAAGCAAGCAGGGAAAATAAAAGCAGCCACAAACCTCGAACATCTCTCCACTGGGATGAACTGTGGTGTTTGGACTGCAGAGAAAACTCAAAACTCCTGAGTTTCACTCCCTCGCCATGGAGGTCACCCAGTTGCTTGTAACAGAATTAAATCCTTTCCAGAGTTAGTCTGATATCTGGAAGCAGACTTTAAACCTGCTATAAAATGGGGTAGGTTTGTAGAAAAAGATCTATTTTTTCCCTCTGAAATTCAATCTGCTCAGAATTAACCTGCCCTCCCTCAGTTTCCGAGGATCTGCAGCTCGGGCAGGCAGGGGTTAACTCGACCCCTCCCTGGGTGGCTGCAGCCCAATTAGCATCATCATAAATTCGTCCCAATTACCAAAAGTAATTATCACAGACCAGCTTATGGCATTATCAGGGTAAAATCAGCTCAACAGCCCAGGGCCTGGGCAGATTATGGGAGTGAGAGAACTCTCCTCCCTGAAAAACAAACCTCATCCCACCCCATCCACTAAGAGTTCCTCACCAGCCACTCTCACGGACATTCAAACATCCCCAAGACCTGGGACTGAACTTTTTGGCTCGTTTTAGTGACCTTGTTTGAGATTCCAACCAGATTTAAGGCCCGAGGCAGCTCCCAGCCCTGGTGGGCGCAGCGATAATTCCGGGCCAGCAGACAAAGGGTCCTGTCCCTGCTTTGGGATTTGAGCACGGCTCGGTCCCAGACACATCCACAGCTCAGACAATGCAGTGACAATTCCAGCTCCTCCTCAGGGCACAGCCAGAGGCTTCCTGATGCCAGCTAAAAGCTCCAGGGATGGGGAAGTTGGCCCAGGGCAGCACAAAGGGTTATTGTAGCACAGTCCATGGCCAGATTTTTCTCTTGCAGGAGGAAAAGCAGCAAAAACCTCCTTGACTTCCCCTAACATGGAACTCCTGCTCCTAAAAATTCCAGCTGGAGGAATCTTCCTCCCTGTTCCAGCTGGAATTAGGATGGCCCTGGGCAGGGCAGGTGCCCCCACTCCAAGAGCCTTTGTCACATTTTTATCTTCCTTTCCACCCTGACACTCAAACCAGGAGGGGAAGACTCCAGCAGCAGGAATCCCTGGGGGGGTTTACACGAACCCGGGGGCTGCACAGACTCCTCCCTGCCTTTATTATTGTTATTTTATCAGCACCATCACAAGCCATAAATCCTGGGCTGGAGTCCCTCACGACACCAGAGCAGGTCAGCTGTAGCTGCTGCATTTTTTTTTAAATTAATCCACTGAGGGAAGGAACTCTGTTCTGGAATCATTTAATCACAGCTCTGTCACACTGGGCTGGTAAGCATATTTTTCCTCCATTAGATTAAATAAACAATGTCCTTACAGGGATCTGACACGCTGCCTAAGCCATAAATCAGCCCGGGCTGGGGAAACTGGGGGAGCCTCTGCTCCGAGGGGATGCTGTTGGTGGTGGCCACTGGGATCAGCCGAGACCTCCAGTGCTGCTCGTGCCCATTTCTGTGTTTTTATTTCCCTTGCAGGGCAGGCAGGGAAGGTTTGCTGTCCAAACCTCCTCCAGTGCTACAAACACACATTATAAAGTTGGTTTTTCACAAATATTCAGATGAGTGTTGTACATAGAAGGTTGTTATAAATACATATTATGGCATTGGGGTGGATACTCTGTGTGTGGGGTGGAAATGGGTTTA
>JAWWMU010000075.1:2721419-2733770 GCA_035048155.1 Cinnycerthia olivascens
GGGATGGTTCCTGCAGGTGAGGCTGGGATGATTCCTGCAGGTTATTCTGGCTCAGTTCCCACAGGTGAGGTTGGCACGGCTCCCGCAGGTGATTCTGGCTCAGTTCCCACAGGTGAGGTTGGCACGGCTCCTGCAGGTGATTCTGGCTCAATTCCTGCAGGTGAGGTTGGCACAGCTCCCACAGGTGATTCTGGCTCAGTTCCCACAGGTGAGGCTGGCACGGCTCCCACAGGTGAGGTTGGCTTGGCTCCTGCAGGTGATTCTGGCTCAGTTCCCACAGGTGAGGCTAGGATAGCTCCCACAGGTGAGGTTGGCACAGCTCCTGCAGGTGATTCTGGCTCAGTTCCCACAGGTGAGGCTAGGATAGCTCCTCCAGCCCCATCCAAGCCCTTTCTGGAACCTTCCCCTCCTGGCACTGGGGAAGCAGCTGAAAAACCCCCCCAGGCTCTGACGGAGCCACGAGCAGCTCTCAGCGTCCCAATGCTCTCACTGCTCAAACATCAACGAGGCTGAAGCTCGTGCTCGACTTGTGCCCAGCTCCCTTCCCACTCCTGTGGATCTGGGAATTGCACTCTGGGAGGGCGGGGGGTGTCTGAGCCCCCCCCAGGAGTGCCAGGGGTGTCCAAGACCCTCCAGGGGTGTCCGAGCCCCTCCGGGAGTGCCGGGGGTGTCCAAGACCCTCCAGGGGTGTCCGAGCCCCTCCGGGAGGGCCGGGGGTGTCTGAGCCCCCCTGGCCGCGGTCAGCCCCAGCAGAACGCTCCACTCTGAGCAAGGCTGGGTTCGCACACTCGAGGCAGAGCTGGAATCTCCCCCTTCCTGTGCTCCCCGCAGGAGCAGTGGCAGCACGGGGAGCTGCTCTGTCAGAACGGGCTCCCTGCAGCGTGTCCGTGCTGGAAAACTTCAAATCCTGCAGCTTTCCCAGCTGGATCCCCCCCGATCAGCACGGCAGGGAGCAGAGCGAGGCACAGCAGGGCACAGACAGCGCAAACCCCGGCACGCACAGCGAGGTAAGGGAGAAAATCTCCTCCAGCAGAGCAGGGACAATCTGTCCTGGGGCTGGAGCCCTCAGCATTTTGTCACCCGTGGGAGCAGCTCTGCCAGAAAATCACAGGGCCCCGCGTTCCATGTTGGGAGTGGGGAACAGAGAGGGGAGACCCCGGTGACAATTTGTCATCAATAGTGGACCAAGCCCTCTCTCATCAACTCGGCCTGTCAGACACAAAGGCATCCCTGGGCTTAGCTGCGAGACAGAGCAAAGTGGAGAGGGTTTCATCTCACTTTTAAATGCCAACAGATCCTAACGAGCCTTTGGAATGCCGTGCCTTGGACAGGGAGAGGCTGCTTAGCAGGAATCCTCACCACAGACACTCCCTGAGCTCAGTCCCAGGAGCTGACCCTAACAACTCATCCCTTGGGCTGCTCCCATCCATCCATCCCTCATTTACCCAATCCCAGAGTAGCCTCTGGGTGGAAATTGAACCTCAAGAGCCTCGGGAATGTCACTGGGACCATACCTTGGACAGGGAGAGGCTGCTGAGCAGGAATCCTCACCAGACACTCCCTGAGTGTCCCAGGAGCTCACATCGAGAGCTCATCCCTCCAGCTGCTCCCACCCATCCCTCCATTCCTCCCTCCCTCCATCATTTATCCCATCCCAGAACTGTCCCTGGATGGAAACCCACTCCCCTCCTCCTCAAACTGTTCCTCTGAGCAAATTCCAGCTTTGGGAGGGAGGGAACGAGGGAGAAGCTCCTCTGGGATGTCCCAGCCTCGCTCAGACCCTGCAAACAGCCCAGCCGGGCTCTGCCCCCACTCTCTGCTCATCTGCGAGGAAAAGCTCTGGGAAGAACTTGGAATTATTCAAGAGCCCTGCTCCATTGCCCTGTGAACAATATCCTTTTCATATCTGCAGCGTGATAAAATCACTCGTTGCTTCCCCGCTGCCTGAGTCAGCCTCTCGCAGCGTTATTAACCCCGCGCTCACAGCCTGCTCGGGGACTCGCAGCCCTTTTGTTCCAAGACTTGGAGATTTATTTGTCAAGTCTGACAGCTCTGATCTCCTCTTGCAGGGAACAGCAGTGCCTGGACAAGAATTTATGAAGTCACGAGCTGCAGGAAATAGCCAAAATCACGGCAAGGGTTGATTTGGAAATGAGGGGGAGATAAACAACACGGAGATAAAAATCTGCATTCCATAAAAAAAAAAAGGATAGCTAAAAAGATCTGAAAGCATCAAGGAACAGGGCAGTGACAGATCTCACGTGTGCTAAACATGTGGTTTATAGATGTTTATAAAGATATAAAAACATTTCAACTCCATGCAGACATCTTTCATCCTGGATGTTGAGAAATCAACAGGTACAAATGAGACGCATTTAAAATAAAAATAAGATAGAAATGAGATCATCTCTGCTGCTGCCCACGTGCTATAATGAGTGGTGAACTTAAACACACGAGGTTGGAAAACAATGATGTGATTAATGCCACCAGGCCTCATAAGGGCAGTGCTATGACATTTTAAAATCATTTTCCTCATCGCAAAACTCCACCACCTCTCGAGAGAAACACAACCCTTGGGCACAGGCAGCACCATTCCCCATCAGGAGCTTGTCAAACACAAATAAAGGAACAGATGAGAGCCTGCCCAGCCCAGACCCCAGGGGTGTCATGCTCTGGATGCCCTCAGGCAGAATTTTGGGTACTTGAGTTCAAACCAGAAATCCCAGAAATCTCAGCCAGTCCCCCTCTGGTTTGTGTCTTATTTAAGCCAGGATCCAAATACACAGATCTTGGGATTTATGGATATCCAGAATGGTTCTAAAACTGAGCTGGGTGTTAAAACTGAGTCCTGACCCAGTGTCCACCCTGAGCCAGACCCTGCCAGGCCTCAGGGTCCCCCCGGGCACCCCCAGCCCCAGCGGGAGCTGCCACGAGGAGAAACCAGCGCTGATGGATTTCACCTTTGCCAAAGCCCAGCCCTCAGCCCATCCATCACCCTCCAGCAGGCAGGGCTTTAGTGGAGGCAGCAGGAGTCGATAAAAAGCACTGGAATCCCACCCAGGCTCTGCTCGCTGGGCTTTGAATCCCGTAAATAAATAAATTAATTCCGTCGGGATGAACGGCTCCGTGCGGCTGAGAATGGATCTCCAGGCACAGCTCCCTGCAGCAGCCTCAGACCTCCCTGTCCTCCTCTGCCAGCATTAAAATAGGGATGAAAAACCCTGGAGTTCCAAATTCAGCCCTTTTTTATTGTTTTAGCGAGTCTTAACTACACAAACAGGGGAAGGGTGTCCTACGGGGAGAAGCAGCAGCGCAATAATAGCCCCAAATCTGGTGGAATATACTGTTAATTAGGCTGAGCCGAGCCCCAAAAGGCACATTCTGTCTCGTTTTTTGAGGGCTAATTAAGAATAATATCGAGGGGGAAAAAAAAACAAAATCCCCATGAAATCCCGGTGCCTGAATGAAGCAGTTCGGGTAGGAGAAGGGGTTCTGGTGCAGGGGGTCTTGCAGGGCTGAGAGGATTTTCTGTTCTGGCCACCTCTTCCTTGATCTGGTTTTTAACTAATGCACACTGGATGGTGAATATTTAATTAGATTTCCTTATGATGGTGTAAAATCTGGCCATAAAATGAAGCTAAAGAGGAAAAAAGGATGCTCAGAGGTTGGATTTTCCAAGCACTCTCTGGCCAGACGTTCATTTCAAGAGAACTCAGAACCAGCTTTGAAAAAACCCGGACGAAAATCCCAAAAAGCAACAAATCATCATCAGGCACACCCAATATTTCCAGTCCTGGAATGTGAATCCCAAAGCCTGGAGTTTGCAGTGTTTTAGGTGAGGAGCGGGAGGTGGCTGTCAGAGCAGATTAAATCCCAATTTCTCTGGAATTTACACCACAACCACTGTGGGCAGCAACAGGTTCAGTGGAAAAATTCCATTTGGAATTCCAGGCTGGATGTGGGAATTCCTTGTGGGAGCATTCATCCATCAGCACAAGGAACAGGACAGAAGAGAGAACAGCAGCAAAATAATCCCAGATCCAAAGGATTTCCAAGGGATTTCCAGATCTCAAAGAGCTCCTGTCCCCCTCCAAGAAAGGATGAAAGATTCCCTGTCTGGAATTGCACAAGCAGGATGCAGCAATGCCTTTGAAAACAGAACTGCCTGGATCTGGGCTCGCTGGCAGAGCCCAGGCAGGAATTAAAGGTTGTGGAGGCTTCCAGGAAAACTTCTTATCTTCCACGAGCTCCCCCATCCCGCTCAGCAATGCACGGTACAACAAGAACCGGGGGGAAAGGGATCAAAGGAGCAGCAGGCAAGTAGCAAAATGAGGAAAAAAAACCCAATTCAGGAATCCTTAATGAGGTCCTGCTGGTCTCTGGCTGGAGCTTCTGAGAGCAAGGCAGATAAATTACACAGAATTCCCACGAAAATCCTCAAATACCAACAGGATCAAATCTGGGGTTTGAGGTGACAATGAGCTGCTCCTTGTGAGAGCGACTGCGGTGGAAAAGAGTGACTGAGTAACAAATCCCTTCCCCCTTTTTATCCCGTTTCCATTTGAAACTCTGGATTTTAAATCGGTTTGGTTTGGAATAGATGCAGCCTTGCTCTTTTTTTGGCTCAAGACAGGAATTTTCACCTGAGCATAGCTCTCTGGCAGTGGCACAGTCTGGGGTGTGAGAAAAGCGCTTTTTGAAGTAAAAAAACCATGAAAAAAAGCAGCCAGAGAGGAGCCTGGCCCCTGGCTGTGTGTGAATAACCTTGCCCCCGGCCCGCTGAGCAGGAATTTTGTGTTCCAGAGTCAGGAGAGGAGCCGGGGGGGTCAAACCTGATCAAAAATCAGAAATACCCCCGTGGCCCCTGAGCTTTGTAGCCGCTGGCCCCAAGCCCGCCGGGCCACTCCTGCCTGCAAACACCGATTCAAACTCCGAATTAAATCCCGATTCAAACCTCGATTTGCTGGAGATGCAGCCCGCGGGGCAGGGATTTGCTCCGCTCTCTGCTCTCCCCTCCCCGTGGGAGCCGAACCTGCGACAGGATTGTGGTTGAGAAAATGTGAACGGAGCCGAGGGAATAGGGGAGGAATAAATTCCGGGATAAATTCACCTTGTGACAAGATCCTAACCCCCGGATCTGCACCACCTGAAGCTCTTGTCATCCCTTCTTTTCCCTGGACAGCAGTCACACTCCCGGCACTTTTTATCTCTTCTTAAAAGCGATATAAAAACTTTATCTCTTCCTCTGCAGCGACATAAACAGGGAAAGCAAAACACAGCCGCCCTGGGGAGAATTTGGCTGGCCTGGCCCTGTTTGTTTCCTAAAACTGCCCTTTTATGGCCCCCGCGTTGTCCTCGGGAAAAATCACCTGTGCTGGTGGCAGTAAAGCCCCGCTGCTGCCAGGACACCAGTTAAGGGACAGCGACAAGAATCGCTGCCTTTAATATTCATTAGTGCCGAGTTGAGGCCCATAAAGGGGTTTTTCGCTGCCTCCTGACCCCCCTGGAATGGAACAACCTCAAAACCATCCGGCCCTGGGGTTGCCGGCAGCTCCAGGTGAGTTTGGGGTGGCCCTGCACCCCGCAGGTCCGGCTCGGCGCGAATCCCGGCGGGGAAAATGAGCAGCGGAGTTTAGCCTGGCACCGCAAGTTGCTAAAATGATAATTACGGGAAACAAAAATCCCACTGCCTCCGAGAGGAACAGATGATGCAGCCGCATTTAGCTGGTTTTGGGGGAAAATACCGGCTGGTGGGGTCCCGTGCACAGCGAACGCTCCCGCCGACGGGTGGCACCTCCAGTTTGCCCAGTACGGCAGCTCCCAGTTGCTCCAGCGCAGCCTCCCTCCTTCAGGATCACCCTCTCCACCCCAGGGGACCCCAAACCTGCCTCAGGTGAGCCCAGGAGCTCGCAGAGAGAGCCTGGAGGCCACGGAGTAACAATTACCGGCATAACAATTAACGGCAAACAATTAACGGCATGACAATTACCAGGATAATGACCCCGAGCCTCCGAGGCCACCGAATAACAATTAACGGGATAATGACCTCGAGCCCTCAGCCCGCCCCACTGGAGGCAATAATCCCATTTTTCCAAAGCCACAGGGCTCCCTGCAGGCTCTTGACTGATGGCTCCGTAATTTGCTGTCACCTCCACGCTTCCCACTTCACTCCGTTCACGGATCTCCAAATTACAGCGGAATTGTGTTGTTTGCACTTTTAATCTTGTAAAAACCTCTCCGGCAGCCACACACATTCCATGGGGGAGGATTCCTAATTTATGTAAAGTATTACAGAAAATGATCTATATGACAGTTTGGTGTAAAATGCTAAATGCAAGTCATTACTCACTGAAGATAATTTGAGAGTATTGTGTCAGGGGAGACATTAGATTGCAGAGGATAAAAAGTTGGAATAGGTATTCACATATTTATCCACATTTGCATAATCAACTGCAGGAGGTGGTGGCTGCTCTCCTGGGCCCAACTAACACACAATGAACTCAACAACAGTTGGGAAACTTTCCATTATTTCCTGCCCAAGATGGACCCAGAGTCAGGACTTTACACACTTTTATAAATTTGTGTCTATTTTCAAATTGGGGTTAATTGTCGCATTCTAGCTCCAGGTTTATTTTTAATTAAAAAAAGGGGAAAACAGCGCTGCTCGGGGTGTCCTAGAGCCTCTTGTGGGCCCCGAGGGAAGCTCCAGCTCCAGCTTTGTTCCCCTGGTGTGAGAAACGAGGTTCACTTTCTTGGTAGAATTTAAAAGGTTTAATAAAAGACAATAAGGACAAGGAAATAAGGCAAAAAACACAGCCAGGTGTCTCTGGCTGTGAGCCAAGATCACACTAACTTTGAACACATTTCTTTAAATGCACCAACATGTTGCAGATTCACAGACCCTCCTGCATTATTCAAAAACGTTTATTTGACTTCCCCAACTTGTCTCTCCTCATTTCTCTTGGTTTTGGTCTGTTGCAGATCTTCTGATAACAGGTGATCAATAAATTCCTTCCCTGGGGGGGTCCCGTGACTTCTTCATCCAAACAGGATAATCCAAGAATGCCAAGAATTTCCCGAGCATCCCTTCACCACTCTCTGAGACAGCCACAAAAGCTCCTCACATCACACCACTATTTCCAAATTTTTGGCAACAGCAGAAATAAAAGAAATCTCACTGATACAATGAAGTTTGTCCACACTCCACACACAGCATTCCCTAAAATATTTGCAAAAAGCCAACTTTATAATATGCGTTTATAAAACCTGGTGCAGTCCCCATGCTCCGGCAGGACTGAGCCCACAGGGACGGCAATCCCGGCCACCAGATGGGAGACTAAAGCCCTGTCCCAGTCCCTGCCCAGTCCCTGGGACTCGGCAGCAGCTGCTGGAGATTGGGGAAATCCAGCATGGAATCCCCAAATCCGCGCGTGGAGTGCCAGCTCCGGGATTTGGTGACAGAACCACGGCTGGACCTGAGCTGATTCCTGCCCCACCCGTGCTGTGGGAGGGGGTTTGGAGCTTTCCCGGCAGGATTTGCACTCCCACCCGGAATTCCAGCCTGGGCCAGGCCCTCTGCTCCATCCCCCAGGGCACGCAGAGCTCCTGCTGGATCCCGGACACGCATCCTCCCTGCTGGTGGATTCTAAAAGAACACGACAGAGGAATTGCTTCAGCGCTGTACGAAAGAGCGGCTGTAAATTAAAAATTTTAAAGTATTCAGCAGCTCCAGAAAGAGTTCAAGCCCATCTGTTGCTGTAAATTACCTTTTGTTCCTTTATCTTCATGGAACCATATGCCAGGGTCTGGGAGCTGACAGCTGAGTGCTCCTCTCTGCCTCTCCCCTCTTTGGGAGCCACAATTAACACCGAGCTTTAATCACAGTCCCACACCCCCTGCGCTCCCTGAGCCTCGGGATGATCCCAAGGCAAGGGTGTGAGGCAGGAAAATCTGAACTTCTTGTGCCCCTTCCCCTTGCCCTGCTGGGGTCACTGCTATTTATAACATATAATTTCCATTTATAACAAATAATTTCCATTAATTCAGTGAATAAAGTTCATTTGGAATCCCTGGAGTTTCTGTGACACCCTCCAATAGACCTGTGCTGGATTCCCTGTGATTTGTGGAGTGTTTTCCCAATTAACGGAGATAAATAAAAATTCCATTGGATGGGTGGGGAACCCCTGGCTTTGTTGGGGTCACTGCTATCTGTAACAAATATTTTCCATCTATAATAATTAATTTTCATTAATTCAGTGATTAAAGTTCATTTGGAGTCCCAGGAGTTTCTGTGACATCCTCCAATGGACCTGTGCTGGATTCCCTGTCATCTGCGGAGTGTTTTCCAATTAACTGAGATAAAATAAAATAAAAAATCGCATATAAATAGTGATATTTCCTAGCCCAAATAGCATCAAAAATATCCTGTTTCCAGTCATTATTTACCCTCCAAATCTGGCATTTTCCAGCCTTAATAGCACCAAAAATCTCCTGTTTACAGTTTTTATTTACCCTCAAAATGTGACATTTTCCAGCCCCAGTAGAACCAAAAATTCTATTTGGGCCTAAATTTTGAGTTCCAGATTGGAAAGTGACTCCCCTGTGGCAGAAACACCCACAGGGTTCTGGGGGATTCCAAGGGGGTTTGGAGAGGATTCCAGGGGGAGTTTGGAGCAGATTCCAGGGGGATTCTGGAGGGGATTCCTGGAGAGGGCTTGGAGAGGATCCTTGGGGGAGATTCTGGAGAGGATTCCAGGAGGATTTCGGAGAGGATTTCAGGGGGGATTCTGGAGAAGATTGCAGGGAAATTTGGAGAAGATTCCAGGTGGATTCTGGAGAGGATTCCAGGCAGATTTTGGAGAGGATTCCAGGGGATTTTGGAGAGGATTCCCCGTGCCAGCAGAGCAGAGCTGGGGCCAGCAGCCAGTGGAACAACCTCTGCCCCGGAGAGCAGCAAATTCTCCCAAAAGGGAGATTTCTGCCCAAAACGAGGAAAAGATTTCTGGGCAAAGAGCTTGTGGAATTTTCTCCAGGAAAATGGGAATATCCCATGTTGATACCCGGGCTGGGCACGCTGGAAAGGGGAGCAGCCCTGCCCTGACAGCAAAAAGCCAGGGAAATAATCCATGGAAATGCTCATTTTCTGCCCAAAATCCCCTCTGGGGCTGCACATCCTGAGGGCAGCCAGGAAGGGATGGCTCCATTCACACATCTCCTTTTATTTATTATAATTATTTATTATTATTGTTATTATTGCTGTTATTGTTATCGTCATTATCACTATTGCTATTGTTATTATATTAATAATAAAGAACAGAAATAGTAAATAGAAATTATGTAAATATAAATAAAAATAATAAAATAAATAATAATATAAATAAAATAAGAAAATAAATAATTAAAAGCAACAATAAAGCTAATGCTAAATATTATAATAATAATAATAATAATAATAAAATGAATAAATAAATAAATAAATAACCTGCTTCTCCAGGAACATCCAGGAAGGAAAGAGCAGCCCTGGAGGGGAACGTGAGAGGGAATTTTTTGTGTCCACCCTCAGTGTCACCTCCACCAGGGGAATTATTAGCTCTGCAATTTTTTGAAACATTTTACTATTAAAGCCTGAAACATATTCAGAGCACCAAACGACACCTCCACCAAATGTGCTTTTTCAGCCCCTAGCCAAGTTTAAAAATAAACTTTGCATCTGCTAGCATTCTATTTCTGCATAAAAGAGAGCAGAACAAATCCTTATAATTTTAAAGATAAAATACTCCACTGAAGATAATGCCACTGCTGGAGAACTTCACAGCAGCCACAGACTCCGAGCTGTAAATGCTTTTATGAGACTTCAGTGCTTGGAAATGGAATTGTAAATGGGGAAGCGCAGATTGCTTTGATTTGGGAAATTGTTGCCATTAAAGAGTTTACAAAGAACCCGGTGCTGGTCCCCGAGGTGTGGGAGGAAGAGCTCCCAGCTCCTCTTAAAAATCATTTAAATTTCAGGGTTGCTGCTCAGTGCAGCAGGGAAGATCCAGCGTGGTCCTGGTGACCCAGGAGGGAGAGGCAGGGAGGTTTCAGTTTTATTCCAATGGAAAAAAAAAAAAAAAAAGAAAGCTTTTTTTGGATCTTGCTGGACTCTGCAGCCACCGAGCCAGACTTCCCAAATCCCTGTGTAGTGGAATTATCCCTCTCAATCTGCTCTCCTCTGGCCCGGGCAGCTGGCAGGGGGATAAAGGCAGGGACAGACTGTCAGAAATCGGGAGGCACCTGGAGCAGACTCTGATCCCACCTCCACAAACTGGAGCCTGCTCCAGGGGGCCAGGCCAAGGGATCACATGGACTGGAGAAGGCTGAGAGAAATTCCTCCAGGATGCACCCAGGGATCCAAATACAGGAAATCAACTCAGAATTCAGGGGTCCAAATACAGGGAATCAACTCAGAGTTCAAGGATCCAAATACAGGAAATCAACTCAGAGTTCAAGGATCCAAATGCATTCAAGGGTCCAAATACATTCAGGGATCCAAATACAGGAAATCAACTCAGAATTCAGGGGTCCAAATGCATAAAACCAACTCAGAATTCAGGGGTCCAAATACAGGGAATCAACTCAGAGTTCAAGGATCCAAATACAGGAAATCAACTCAGAATTCAGGGGTCCAAATACAGGGAATCAACTCACAGTTCAAGGATCCAAACGCATTCAAGGGTCCAAATACATTTAGGGATCCAAATACAGGAAATAAACTCAGAATTCAGGGATCCAAATGCATAAAATCAAGTCAGAATTCAGGGATCCAAATGCATCCAGGGGTCCAAATACAGGAAATCAACTCAGAATTCAGGGGTCCAAATACAGGAAACCAACTCAGAGTTCAAGGATCCAAACGCATTCGAGGGTCCAAATACATTTAGGGAACCAAATGCATCAAATAAACTCAGAATTTAGGGGTCTAAATGCATAAAATCAAGTCAGAATTCAGGGATCCAAATGCATCCAGGGATCCAAATACAGGAAATAAACTCAGAATTCAGGGATCCAAATGCATCCAAGGATCCAAATACATCAAATAAATTTAGAATTCAGGGGTCCAAATGCATCAAATAAACCCAGAATTCAGGGATCCAAATGCATGGGTGGGATGTGGGACAGGGAAAATGCACTTTGGGATCCCCTCCTTGCCCCTCCCAGCCCCGCTGGGATGCCCCAGGGGGAAAATCCAGCAAAATCCTCAAACCCTCCACAAGGGACATTTCAAGCAGCAAATACTTTTCCACTGACCCTGGAATTCCTCCCTCATTTGATCCTTTAATATTAAAGATGCTTTTGTGCCTCAAAGATGTGAAATCAAGGACTTTGTTCCCAGGTTTCTGGCAGAGCTCTGTCCCAGGAGGAAATTTCAGTGCTTCAAGAGGGTTGTTATTTTTTTTTTTTTTTCATATCACCATCCATTAACAGAGCTCTGAGACCTAAATATTGATTGCCTTTTGACACATTATTGATGAAACCACTGTTTCATGCAATTTATTCCCACAGGCATTGTTCAACCTTAAATTAAGTTCAATGATTATTTCAGTTATTTAAAACGGGATTATTAGTTAAATTACAAGCAACGGTGATTTAAGTTGCTATGAACAAATAACAATTTAGGAGGTCAACAAGTGTTTTAATTGGTTTTAATTTGTGCCAGATATCCCCTCGGAGTAATGAGAAGAGGATGGATCCAGATCCAGAGGTGAATTTTCAGACCAGATGTTACCAGGGCAGCTTTTCACTGCTCTGATACCGCTCAGACCCAATTTCATCTTGAATTAAGTAATTGGCTCCTGGCACAGATAAAAGGGGTCTGGACAAGCACTCGATTTCTCTTTTTATCTTCTTTAAGGACAATAATTAGTTCTTCATTCAGAGCCGTGTTCATCCCCATCCTTCCTCCCACACTTTGAATGGGAATATGGAGAGAGAGAGAAAGAAAACAAAACAACAACAAACCCAAGAGTTCGAGGCCATGAATTGGGATTTTCAGGGCTTGGCCCAACCCTGAGCTCTGAAAGGTTCCACCAATAATTCCTCAGCAGCTTTAATCTAAAAATCCCAGGCTGGGGGCTCGGTGTGCAGAGGTTTTCTGTGCTTCAGAAAAAGAGAGATTTTCCAGCCAGCAGCACAAAATCAGTTACAAACTCACATTATAAAGTTGGGTTTTCGTAAATATTCAGATGAGTGTTGTACATAGAAGGTTGTTATAAATACATATTATGGCATTGGGGTGGATAATCTGTGTGTGGGGTGGAAATGGGTTTAAAGAGAGAGTTTTCTTTAGGAGTAAAGTCAGTTGATAAAGTGTCT
>JAWWMU010000075.1:2733870-2751512 GCA_035048155.1 Cinnycerthia olivascens
ACCGACCATCTGCAGAAATTCTAGACCAAGGCCCAAATTCAGACTGATCAGAAGAATGAATTAAAACCACAGCCAAGAAACACGCATGCTCTGAAAAGGCAGGACCAATGAGTGGCCATGCAAAACAGTTCCTAGAAACGTGGAAATAAGTTCTTTGAAAACTTAAAACAGAAAAACAAAATATTTTTTCTTAGAAAAGTTTAAATATCCGTATTTAAGGAGGGGTCTCTAAACCAACAGCTGTGCTCTTGGCTCTTGGCCAGAGACCCCCTGGCCGTGTATTTTGCTTTATTGCCTTGTCCTTATTGTCTTTTATTAAATCTTTTAAATCCTACCAAAAACTGAACTTTGTTTTTCACAAAACTCAACCCTGGCACCGTTCCCGCCCATAATTCAAACGCTCAGGCTGCCACTGACAAACGCCCCATGAAAATATCACCGTAAATCCCCAAATTACCTGTTTCTGGAATATTTTACTGCCAGAGCTCCCCAGGAAGCTGCCTGGGTTCCTCAGGACGCCCTCCAGGTTAAATAAAGAGCAAACCCCTGTTTGCCAGAGCTTGCAGAAACGCGGGCCAGCGCCGATAAAACATTTTAACTGAACACTAATTTAAACACAACCTTTGGCACCCACAGCTCACTGAAACGCTGCTGCTGAGGCAGATTTATCCCAGGTGTAGATTTACCTGGTTCAGCCCAGCCCAGCAAAGCTTCAGGTCACTGTTAAGGTTTTTAAAATCAGACCCAAACCCACCATGTTTCAGCCCAAAGCTTCAGTGTTCCTCCTGCATCCATAAACCCACCCTGTAAATTGGCCATTTTTTTGCACTGATTAATTTTGGGGATTTATCTGAAAACGCCACTTGAAAAGAGGATGGGGGAATGCCATGAATGGGGGGAGGAAAAAAGGAGTTAAAAAAGTGAGGAAAGAGAAAGGGAATGGGGACAGAGCACAGGAGCCGTGACATTTCCATGCCTGGAATGTCCAAGGTGCCACTTCAGGGCTGGGAGTACACTTCAATCAGAGATGGAGAGCAAAGAAAACACTTCAAAAATCAACCTGGAAGGAAAATCTTCAGGAGCAGGAAAATCAGAAAGGAGCAAATATTCTTAAAGGAAAGGCCTGGGGGGGCAGAGAGGGAGATGCTGCCAGCTGGATCCAGTCAAAAAATAAACATGGAAAATTCTCCCCAGCCTTGGTTTCTCAGATTGAGGGGAATGAGGGATTTGTATTTATAAACAAGCTGCTGGTGGATAAAACTGAGAGAGAAAGGGAACAATAGGAAGGATTCCACTGACTGATGAATGGAAATAAAGATATTTCCTTACAAACAAACTGTAGGTTTGTTGAGAAATGAAATTGGATATTGAAAGATAAGCCATGGGGAGAAACCATCAATTCCCTAAAAATTAAAGATTAAAAGGGAGGGTTTTACATTAGAGGGGAATCTCAGGTGAGTCTGGACCACTCAAGTGCCTCAGGCAGTGGGGAAAGACAGAGGGAAATGTGGGCGGGAAATTGGGATAAAAAGGAGGCTGCATCCTCCAAAAATTGGAGAGACCCCAGGGGAATGCCCCAGGGCCTCTGCCTTAATTCCAATAAAGTCACAGCACTCCTCTGTGTCCTTTTGGGACACAAACCTCTGGTGTTTGTGGGTGAATTTTCCTGACAAGAGTCACTGCTACCACCCCAGAAATGCCATCCAAAACCCACAAAGATGCCGGAAACAGCAATCATGCCCCCACTTTGACAGAAACCCAAATAAAGAGGAAAAAAAAAAATGAAATTCCAGGTGGATTTTTCTCCCCCCTGCACAACGGTTCCTGGGCTGTTTCCGTGGGCTGTCAGGTGAAAATAAAATCATTGTCAACTTCAGAGCACTTGGGAGAATTTATTCTTAATTGTTTGTGAGGAGAGGGCTCATTCTGGATTATTTTGGGGAGAATTCTGTGCTCTGGAGCCACCCCAGAGCACTCAAGAGATTTTATTCCTAATTGTGACGAGAGGGCCCATTCCAGATTATTTTGGGGGGATTCTGAGCTCTGGAGCTGCCCCAGAGCACTCAAGAGATTTTATTCCTAATTTTTTGTGAGGAAAGGACCCATTCTGGATTATTTCTGGAGAATTCTGAACCACTCAGGAGATTTGATTCCTAATTGCTTGTGAGGAGAGGGCCCATTCTGGATTATTTTGGGGGGATTCTGACCTCTGGAGCTTCTCTAGAGCACTCGAGATTTTTTTCTTAATTGTGAGGAGAGGGCCCATTCCTGATTATTTTGGGGGATTCTGAGCTCTGGAGCTGCCCCAGAGCACTTAGGAGATTTTAGTCCTAATTTTCTGTGAGGAAAGGGCCCATTCTGGATTATTTCTGGAGGGTTCTAAACCACTTGGGAGATTTTATTCCTAATTTTTTGTGAGGAGAGGGCCCATTCCAGATTATTTTGGGGAGATTCTGACCTCTGGAGCTTCTCTAGAGCACTCAGGAGATTTTATTCCTAATTGTGAAGAGAGGGCCAGTTCTGGATTATTTCTGGAGGATTCTGAGCTCTGGAGTCACCCAGAGCACTCGGGAGGTTTTCATTTCTAATTTTTTTGTGAGGAGAGGGCTCATTTCTAATTTTTTTTGTGAGGAGAGGGCCCATCTGGATTATTTTTTGGGGATTTTGAGCTCTGCAGCTGCCCCAGGGGGGTTTGGGCACGATGCCCGCGAGGCACTGGGGGTTTTCAGGCAGCAGAGACGCCGCAGAGCCCGTGGTGGCACTTTGTGACATTTCCAAGTGGCAGCAGCGCCAGAGGCAGGCACAGCACAGGGACGGTGACTTGGTGACAATCGTGTCACGGTTAAACAGCTCGGGGTTTGTGCCAGCCTCGGGGAGAGGAGCAGGGCAGAGGTCGTGGTGGATGAAATTCACTGACAGCGGTAATCCAGCGGAAAAAAACCGAATTCGCATCCAATTATATGGAAAAAAACCTGAATTCATGTGCAATTAGTTGGGAAAAAAAACTTAAATTCACATGTAATTGCATCAGTCTTTAAAGGAAAAAAGAAAATTCAGCAGGACAATGCTCTGGGAGCAAACTCCTCTGGAAAAAACCCAAATTCACGTGCAATTACATGGATAAAACTCAAATTCACATGCAATTGCATCAGTCTTTAAAGGGAGAAAAAGCCCAGCAGGACAACGTTCTGGGAGCAAATTCCTCTGGAAAAAACCTGAACTTGTGTGCAATTATATGGAAAAAAACTGAATTTACATGCAATTACACAGAAAAAAAACCAAATTCACATGCAATTACATGAGTGTTTAAAGGGGATAAAACTCCAGCAGGACAACTCTCTGGGAGAAAATTCCTCAGGAAAAATCTCAAATTCAGTGCAATTACATCAGTCTTTAAAGGAAAAAAGAAAACTCCAGTAGTACAATTCTCTGGGAGCAAACTCCTCTGGAAAAAACCTGAATTCACATCCCAAAATCCTTTACCCCAAAGTTTCCCTCATTCCTGGGGCTGTGGCCAAGAACGAGGGAAAGATTTAAGTTGGTATTGGGAATAAAACACCCATTGATCATTTTTGGGGGATTCAGAGAGGGTAGATGGGGAAAGTGCTGGGCTCTACAATCCCAGATTGTTGGAATGGAATTTATTCCAGTTTTTTATTAAATAACCTTAAATCAGCAAAGGGCTAGAGTGGCTCTTGATATAAACCAAAATAAAATCAGTTCAAACTTTGGTTACAAACCCAAGCCACACTTCTCCAGCTGATTTTTGGGGTTCCAGGAGAACCCTGGGAAGAGGCAGATCCACCAGGAACACGGCCTGGAATAGCCCAAATAAAGATTCCTGGAATTCACAGCACAGCACTGAGATGCTCTCACCTGTTTGGGCGGGAAAGGAAGGGCTCTGCTCACCCCAAAGCTTTTGGTTTGTTTGGTTTTTTTCCCACAAAAAGAACAAAATGAAATTTCTGGGGCTAATTAAACAAAAAATTATTTGGTTTAGGCAATCCCTCCCAGCCTTTAATTGCACTGAGAGCCCCCAAATCCATCCTGCAGTCACTCAGCTGCTGATGGAAGGACCTGCAGCAGATCTGAGTTATTTATTTATTATTCTGAGGGCGTGTGAACAAAGAAAAGCCCCAGCTCCACCACCTCCAGGTGAAGCAGCACTATTGTGCCAATTATCTAAAGCCTAATTAACCACAGAGGATTGCTGCATTCTGTAAATAAAAATCTGATTTTCATCTGGCAAAGGCTCCTGGGGAGCAGCAAACTCCCATTCCTGAGGGATGAGCTGTGCCCGCAGCTCAGGGCAGGAAAGGGAGAAAAACTGGGATGAAAATCCCTGGGAAAGGAAGAAAATCTCTGGGAAGGAGGGAAAACAGGGATGAAAATCCCTGGGAAGGAAGAAAATCCCTGGGAAAGGAATAAAATCTGGGATGAAAATCTCTGGGGAGGGAGGAAAACAGGGATGAAAATCACTGAGGAGGGAGAAAAATTGCATCTGGGAGATGTAAATCCCTGGGAAGGAAAACAGGGATGAAAATCTCTAGGAAAGATGGAAAATAGGGATGAAAATTTCTGGGAGGGAGGAAAACAGGGATGCAAATCCTTGGGGAGGGAGGAAAACAGGGATGAAAATCCGTGGGAAGAGAGGAAGACAGGGATGAAAACCTCTGGGGAGATAAAAAACAGGCAAAAAAAGAAAAGAAAAAAAAAAAGGCGAAAAATACCCAGAGCAGCAGCCAGCAGAAAAACAAATTCATTAGGGATGATGATGCCTAAGTGTAATTAAGTGTAATTCCCTGCATGGAAATTCCTAGAAGCGTTTGGCTCTAAACAACATTGGGCAAGGCACCAGACTTAAGAAAATTCTCTTTATTCAGAGCATTTTTGGGTGGTTCAGAAGGCCACAGATGGGTGGGTGGGAGGGGAAGGTGATGGAAACTTTCATCACCTTTGTGCAGGTGAATTCCAGGTGCTCGGGCTCCTCCCCGGCACTGGCACCTCTGAAGCCGTGCCTGCCCCAAAATGGGATCTATTGAGCCCGTGATGGGCACAAACCCTCCTGCCCTGAGCCCAGCCATGCGGCACAAGCAGCCCATGAGGAGGTATAAATAGAAAATGAGGCATTTTTGTGTTTGAGGCAGATGAATGTGACCATCTGCTCCAGCAGCAGCCCAAAGCCTCCGGAACAGCAGCCTCTGGTGTCAGCTCCTGCTCCTTCCCTGCGACTGCCCTCAGCCAGAACAGGGCTAAAAATACACAAAACACAGCCAGAGGCCTAAGGCCTCCTTCGCACTGTGATTTTCCAGCTTAAATCACATTATTTGTGTTTGGAACAGTGAAAACACAAGGATCAGTATTCTAAACCAGACCTAACTGCTCCAAACCAGACCAAGCTGCTCCAAACCAGGTCCAATGGCTTCAAGCCAGGCCAAGCTGCTCCAAACCAGACCTAACTGCTCCAAACCAGGCCAAGCTGTTCCAAGCCAGACCAAGCTGCTCCAAACCAGACCTAGCTGCTCCAAACCAGACCTAGCTGCTCCAAACCAGGCCCAACAGCTTCAAGCCAGGCCAAGCTGCTCCTAACCAGACCAAATTTTCCTGCCCCAAGCCAGGCTTTGCCAGTTTCTGAATCCTCTCCCAAATTCTGTTACAGCATGTCACAGACACAACAATAACTGCAGGAAAAACACAGAGCTGAAGAGAACCCCCAACAAAACAATTCCCGACCATGCACTCCTGCATCCTGCACAGTCCGTTTGGCCACCCTGCTCTCCAGAGCTCCCAAATACCCCACAGGTTTGAGAAAATAATCCTCGTTCCAAACCCCGAGTGTCCCTACCCATAAAGGACAGCAAAGCTGCACGACTCTGGGGTCATCCTAGGGAGTGGGAAATGGAGCAGCTCCTAAACCCATGAGGGAAGGGAGTTCATCTCCTGGGAAGTTCGTTTCCTGGGAAGTTCCAAATTAAATAACATAAATATTGACAGAGAAACCCACACCAGGCACTGCAGGGGAGTGGGAGGACGGCTGGGAGTAGAGTCTGTGGTTGTTATTTTAATGAACACTTTGTCCTAACGAGATAAAAATATGGAATTAGCTGCATGGATGTAGAGAAGAGCCAGGATAGACTCCAACAGCACCCAAGTCCTGCCTGGATTTGTGTTTATCCTGCGCCAAGGCCAGGGCTGGGTTATTGATAACACCTGGAGAGCAGATTAATCAATACAGCAATGTCTGTGCCCTCAGAAATGCCCCACCCAGAGCTGCTGGACATCCCCAAACACCACAAACCCTCCCCCTGGAGCAGAAATGGGCACAGCCAAGCACCAGCAGCCCCCAAAGTGGCCTTGGTGGCTCTCGGGGCAGAATCCTCAGGCACACAATGAAATCCCAGCCCCTTTAGCATGAAGTAATTGGGGCTCATCTCATTGACATCATTAAATGCAAGAGGGGAGGGCCAATGTGGGCACAGCTCGCAGCCCAGCCCTGCCCTCCGTGCCAGACTCATCCCCACAGCAGCACAAACCGCTGGGTTTATCCCAAACCAGTTCTTTTTCCAGAGCCTTGATGCCTTCGGTTTTAGCTTTTATATTATTTAGATCCTGTGCTGGTTTAGTGGGTAGCTTTAGGTTTCATGCTACTGAGTTCTCTTCACAGAGTAGGGAGACAAACCAATTCCTTCTTCAGCTCAATACCAAGGACAACTTTCATGTCCAAGAATGAAAACCGCAGTGAAGTGAGAAGAAAAAGCCAGGAGGATGGAACTTCATAACCTGAAGTAATGGTTGGACGATTGTTTCTAATATGCTGATGGACCAGAAATTATAAAAGTGCGGGACCTCGTGATTGGGTGTCCATTTTGTGACCATTTTGGGGTGCAATATGGGTGTAGCCCAGCTGGATTCTTGTGTGGCCCAGGTGCTCCCATTGAGGCCTTTTAATAAATCCCTGCTTTATCCTCTTGCTCTGTCTAGTCTCTGTTCCAGCTCAGCCTCCTGAAGGCAACAGCCTGGTTTGTGCTGCTGGACAGCACCGCCACCAACATGCAGCTCTGGAACAGCAGGAAATCAGAGCTTCTCATGGCAAAAAACACAGTTAAATACTCCCCAAACCAACAGGAATGTTCAGAGATCTCTGCTCCAGCAGCTCACTGCCCACGGAGCCACCCCCATCCCTTCAGGTGGTTTTGTTTTGCCATCACAAACAGCGCAGGGAGGGCAGGAAAATCCCCGAAGAAAGCTAGTTTGGCACCAAACCCACTCTGAGCTCCATGTTTGGGGAGCAGGATGCAGCAGAGAATCAAAGCTCGTGGTCAGACATCTCCATTCAGAGATGTACACTCAGAATCAGTTTGGAGATGTCAGTAAAATAATAAATATTAGCGACTGTCTCCTCCAATTACCAGCCCGTCAGGGCGATTTTCTCCTGTAAAAACAAAAGCCCAGAGCTATCCATGTATATTCATTCCAACAGATCTCAAATGCCACGCCAGGGGTTTCCACAAGCCTTCCATTTGTCTTTAATCCCGGCTCAGAACAGAAATCTGAGCGCAATCTGTCTCTGAGGCAGCTTGGAGACAACTTCATAAACTAAAACCTCACAGCTCTGGGGTTGTAGCTGAGCTTTCACTGCACCAGCCAGAGCTGCCAGGCAGCACCGCCACCACACTGCCCAAAAATCACCGTTCTGCCCAAAACTCTGCCCCAGCCCAGAATTTGAAACATCCAACCTGGCAAGTTTTAATTAAAGAGCTAAAATTCGTTACACGGCAGCAGCAGCAGCATCCTCCAGCTCCATGGTCTGAAATTCCAGATCCTGACCACACTTCCCCGCAGCAAGAGCTGCCAGAGGTTCCCAAGTGGGAGGCACAGACGGCACCGACCACCCCCCACCACTGATTTAGGCATTGATGCTTCTCGAAGTATAATAAAAAATAGGAAATATTATTTTTCATGCTACCCTCACCATTTATTTCACCGTCCTATAAACTGCCGGGGTTCTGTGTGTTGGTTGGGATTTTTTCCTCCCCCCAAAAGGGCACATTTTTTCTGTGGCACAAAAGCTTCCTGGCTTTGCCTCTGCTGGAACCGTAATTCAGAGAGAGGCCCGGGCAGGTGAGGCGGCCAGGGAGGCTCCAGCACCTCTGGCACAAGCCCGTGGCTACCTGAGGACGGTCTCCTCCCGAAATTCCAAGCAAAGGGAAATGGAAACGCAGACGCGAGGAGGGTGTAAGGAATCCGTGAGGAGCAGCGAGGTCTGTTCGCTCCTCTGTGCAGGAGCGAGCACAGCGTCTGTGTGTGAGAACACCACGGAGCTGCCGCACCGCAGCAGGTGCCTCCCTCCGACAGGGAGAGCAGAACCCCACCCGCACATCCCGCGCTTCCAGCACTGGGAGAAGCCCCCCCAGAGCCGCCGAGGCTGCGGGACCCCGGGCGGTGAGGGCTGGTGACATCCTCTGCCTGCGTGCCCTGAAGAGGTGACTGCCCTCCGGTGATCGACCAGGGGAGAATTCCATAAAATGACCAAAAAAAAGCACTCGGAGCATCTCCAGTGCCTGCCTCGCACATGGAGTAAACAGATCCACCCGTGTGTGCGCAGCAGCCGGAGGCACCCAGGGGATGAGACCGCGCTGCCCGCGGGGTCTCTGAGCCTCCCGAACCCGGTCCCGGGACAGCCCGAGCGGGTTCGGGCCCAGCCCCGGCTCCGCGCCCCGCGGGATGCCCGCGGCTGCTGCCCCGCACAGCGCGGAGCGCCCAGAGCCGCAGCCTGCGGGGATGCGCTGCACCCCAAGGACCTGAACGGCCGCGACACTGCCAGGACCACCCGAGACCATCTCGGGACCACCGCCAGGACCCCGCAGCTCAGCCCGGCGCCGCCGCCTCCGGTCCCCACGGCGGTGCGGGTGTTTCTCCGGGAGATGGGATGCGGGTGCTTCTCCCAGAGGGAGGATGTGGGTGTTTCTCTCGGAGGTGGGATAGCGGGTGGTTCTCCCGGCGCTGGGATAGTGCACGTTTCTCCCGGAGGTGGGATGCCGATGTTTCTGCCGGCGCTGGGAGAGCGGATATTTTTGCCGGAGGTGGGAGAGCGGGTGTTTCTGCCGGCGCAGATAGCGGGTATTTTTCCCGGAGCTGAGATAGCGGATGTTTTTCCCTGAGGTGGGATGCGGGTGTCTCTCCCGGCGGGTCGCCGCCAGCCCCCTGCGTCGAGCTGCTCCCGCTCCCCATCCCCTCTCCGCAGCCCTCCGGCGCTCCCCCCGCCCCGGAGCAACCGGTGCGACCCCCGCGCCCCGCACTCGCCCTGGGGAGGGCAGAACGAGTCCCGCTTACCTCGCAGCGCGGCCGTCCAGCTGCACAGCCCGAACAGCAGCAGCAGCCGCCGGGGCAGGCGCGGGGCTCCTCCGCCCATGCTGAGCCCGCAGCACCAGAGATGGAGCCCCGGGATGCGGAGCCCCGGGATGCGGAGCCCCGGGATGCGGAGCCCCGGGATGCGGAGCCGAGCTCCAGCCAGTGAATTCGCCGGGGTTTTGGGCGGTTTTGGGGGGGGTTCGCCGCTCCTCTCCCCCGCCCTGTCTCGCCGTTGATGCGGCTCCCGGGGCCGCGGTGCGGGCTCCGCTCCCCTCTCCGGCCGCCGCCGACTCCGGGGCCGCGGCGCGCGCCCGCATCACTAATGAGCCGCCCCTCCCCCCCCCAGCCAATTAGGGGCGCGCGGGGCGGGTCCTGCCGGCGGCGCGCGCACAGGTGGGGGGGTGGGGGATGGGGACACGTGAGACACCCCTCCCTCCCCCCAAAGTGCGGTGAGGGAGGGGCGCCCAGGTGCGAGGGGACACGCCCAGGTGCGAGGGATGTGGGACACGCCCAGGTGAGAGGGGACACACCCAGGTGCGAGGGATGGGGACACGCCCAGGTGAGAGGGGACACACCCAGGTGCGAGGGATGTGGGACACGCCCAGGTGAGAGGGGACACACCCAGGTGTGCGGGATGGAGACACTCCCAGGGGCCCGACCCGCACTGTCCCACCCGGGGTTGCGGGACCTGGTGCCAGCCCCAGTCCTTCCCCCGGAGCCCCGGGGCCGGGCGGTGACACGGTGACACCCAGGCGTGGCCCTGCACCCTGCCTTCCCTGCCCTCCCTGCTCCTTTCCACTCTGTCCACATTGCTCTGCCCTTTAAACTCGAAAATTTGGGCCTAACCCCCTAAAAAATGCATTTCTGGGACCAGGACTGGGGTGAGAAAGCCCCTCAAGCCCACCCGGTCTGTTCTGAGCTGTTGTTATCAATATTGCAGGGGGCTGTGATCTAAAATTCTGTTTCTTGCCAGCGGCAGCAGCCGATTCCCTTCCCCAGCTAATCGCGCATCGATATTTTTATCACACAGCTCATCAGGACACGCCACGAGGGTCCAAGGCCAAAAACTCCCGGCTGTGCCCGAGTGAGAGCAGGGCTGCATCAATCCCACCGGGGAGGGGCTGAGAAGCAAAGGCAGCACCTGGAGGAAAGGGCAGGGCTGGAGGAGGAATCAAGGTCAGGAAGAACAGCAGCTCTGTCCTTGGATGCAGCCAAGGATTCGGGGAATTAGTGGGGTTTTCTTGGCAGTGGGCAGAGGGGAGAGGAAAGGGGCCAAGCCATGAATCTGGGGTGTCGGGGCTGTGTGGGACACAAACCCTGCAGCAACGGGGCAGGAGAAGGCACAAAATGAGATTTGGTGCTCAGGAGTGGAGATTCCCACGGCACAAGGCAGGAACAGCCAGGCTGTGTTTGCATCCTGGTGCCTGCAAGGGATTCTGGCTGTGGAAGGGGAGCACGGCAGAATTCTTGGCTGAGATGTTGAAATTTTTGTGTCCATTTCCCTTTTATTTTGGGAATCAACTCCATTTCCATCACCCTTTGGAAATAAGCTCCATTTCCATCAGGTGTTGAGCAGACCTCAGGGCTCATCCCCCTTTTGGAAATCAACTCCATCATAAGGGGCCCAATCCAGAGCAGATCATGGGGCTCATCCCCTTTCTCATGGAAATCAACTCCATTTTCATCCCCCTCTTGGAAATAAAATCCACTTCCATCCCCCTTTGGAAATCAATTCCATTTCCCTTTTATTTTGGAAATCAACTCAATTTCCCTTTTATTTTGGAAATCAACTCCATTTCCATCCCCCCTTTGGAAATAAACTCCATTTCCACTGGGGTCCAGAGCAGAGCAGAACATGAGGCTCATTTCCCTTTTGGAAATCAACTGCATTTCCCTTTTATTTTGGAAATCAGCTCCATTTCCCTTTTGTTTTGGAAATCAACTCCATTTCCAGCCCTCCTTTGGAAATCAACTGCAGGGTTGGTTCCATCTCCTGAAGAACAGGCACCCGTTTCTCCTGCAGGCTTTGTGCTGGCTTCAGGAGGAACCAAATAATTAAAGCAAAAGGAATTTGTAAACAGAATTTTAAGGCAGAGGGGAAAAAAAACCCAAATCAATATTTGAGCACATCACACCAGAAGATTCCTTATTCCCTGGCCAACGTGCGTTTGCCAGGCTGGAGCTCACAACGAGGAGCTGAGCTGCAAAGGCATGGAGCAAACATATGAAAAATACATTTTCTTCAGTAGCCTTCCAGGTCATTTCTCTGTGTTTGATGCTGCCAAGGAAAAAATAATAATAATAATAATAATTAACAAAAACACCCCAACCCAAACCCCCAGGGAGGGGCAGAGCTGGGGCAGGTTCTCACGTGGCAGAGCATCCTCCCGAGCCTGCCCACGTCAGCCCAGCCGCTTCCTGGTGCACACGGAGCCACTTCTGCCTCGAGCCCCACTAATTATGGATTTTTGCCTACGCCACGGAGTCTGTGTTTGGTGCTTCAGATAAAAATACCGAGTGCTCAGTTTATAACGCAGCTCTGATGGGGAAGGAGAGAGCAAAAGTAGAAATAAGGGCAGCAGCTGTGGCTTCAATCAGTGCACTTGGAAATGGAAATAAGCAGAATATTCCACAAAAATAAAATCTCAGGGTGAGGCAACTTCTTCTGAGCGGGTGGAGTGCAGCTCAAGCTGAAGTTATCCGTCCTTTAAGCGCTGCAGCAGAATAAATAATAATGCAGAATAAATACAGAAATGAACCTCTGTGTACACCAGGGCACTTCAGTGATTCCAGGAACGGAGGCCCTGTCCACGTCCCACATCTGGAGCCTGCATTTCCTGGAAACTCCAAGCCTGAAGTTTGAGGCAGCTGCGTCAAAACCCCATAAAAAAAAAAAAAAAATCAAAATCAAAAATGAGAAAGGTGCTTTGGTTTGGCCTTCCTTGAACACCTTGATCCAGCAGCCACATTCTGGTCAGAAAACACCCCTGGGAGGGGCAGAGAGGATCCAGAACCCAAAATCTCCACCCCACAGGAATTTCTGGGCCCCTTTTCCCCCGTCTCGGGTTTGTTGTGCCGCTCAGCTGGGTGCTGAGGAGATCCCTGCGGTCTCCAGGTGCTCCCTGAACGCACGGTGCTTTCCAGCCACAAAGGAAATCTTTGTGACCAGCACCCCACTCGTTTTCCATAACCCAGGGAGCTGCAGGCTGAAGGAGGGAGGGAAATAACAAATAAATCCTGGAGGCTCAGCAGAACGTTCCAGACGAACGCCGCAGCGCTCTGGTTCTGCTTAGGGCAGGTGAGCGCTGCGTGGTTGGGGTTTGATGGAGCTCCCCGCCTGTGCCGGGCCATAAATCAGCATTTCCATCCCCTGCGTGCCGGGGAAGGGCTGGGGGCGCAGATGAAAGGCAGCTGCCTCCTCTCACTGCTCCTGCAAATGGAAACATCCCCGCGGTGTGACAGAGCTGCTGCTCTGCCACGGAAACATGAACGGAGATAAAAGAGAATAAACGCAGCTGAACCAGCGATGCTCGTGGCAGAGAGCACCAGGCAGGGAGCAGCTGCAAGCGATCACACCTGAGCGACAGGTGAATGGTTCAGAGAGAGCGGAGCAGCCCCGCAGGGACAAATAACAGGAATTCTGTGAGCGCTGAGCGGGCTCCCGACCCAGCCCGGCCACCAGGAGCCGGTCTCGGGCATCGATAAAAGTGTTGGGTTCCTCAGGACACAGCGAATACCAGAAACTGCTGAAATTCAGCTTTTTCCTCCTCTGCCCTCGAGTTTGGGACAGTCTCCAGCTGCCCCTGCTGTCCCAAACTCAAAGAGGCATTTTCAGAACACATTGCCTCATCCCAGCCCTGTCCAGGATCCCACTCTGCCCAGGCTGGAAATAAAATCAGAGATTGGAGATCAGTTCTGAACACCCCCTCAACCCAGCCCCAGCCAGGATCCTGCTCTACCAACAGTAAAATCAGAGATTGGATATTTGGATATTCTGTGCAACCCTTTCTCCATCCCTGCCTCTGGAATTCCTCCCTCAGCATGGGGTGGGTCCCTGTGTGCCCCCAGCCCAGGTGTTCTGTGCTCTCCTCCTGGGATGTTCTGCTCCTTCCAGGTGAGGCCTCTGCATTCCCACAGCTCCCAGTGCAGAATTTCGAGACCCATAGCAAAGAATTTTCAAAAAGGAAAGATTTCTCTTTTTCTCCTCCTGTGCATCATCCCTCACCCCTCTCCAGGAGGGTCCCTGTGGGTTTGTGTCTCTGACTGCAAATCTCACAAAAAACCCGAATTACTGCCTCGAGTAGCCAGGCACCAAGTGGATCCTGTGCCAGAGGAGCCCTGGCAGAGAATTGCCCCAGAATTTAATCAGAGCACCCCTGATGGTCTTGAGCAAGCCCAGGCTGCACTGCAGCTTGGGAACAGTTCCCATGGGGATTTTGCATTCCCCTCAATTCTGGTGTTATTTTATTTCCATATCAATTAGAAAAAAAAAAAAAAAAAGAACCCTTTTATTTCAAAGGATAAACTTCATCCTGCTCAGAGATGAGAAAAAACCCCTTTAAAAACCCTCGTGATGTTTCTCTAAACAATTCCCAGCCACTTGATTTTAAGTGAAGTCCTCACTTGATCTGTCACAAGCCAGCAGCTCTGATGAGCTGAAAATCGATATTATTTTTAAATTCATTAATCCAAGATGAAATACAATGCAATTATTTGCATTTCCCTGTGCTTACTCATTCCAAAGGATGCCGAGCAAAGTGGATCTGATAAAAAGTAAAATGCTGGAGTGGCTGGCTGAGCTCAGGAGGGGGAATTGTACATTAATCTGCCAGGAGACAACATCTGAATTTCACTCGTCGATTTTAAGAATCACAAGACCCAGGCATTTAGAAAATGTCATAAACTTCATACCTGACTTGCTCTTTGATTTGTAATTTGGGGAAATCTGCTGCACTTGAAACTCCACCTGCAGCATTTCCTCCAATTGGGCGAGGAAGAATTCCGGCTTCAGCATTTGTTATGATATAATTACTATTTTATATTTTATATTATTTAATATTATTTTTATATTGCTATTTTAATTGTTATTTAAATATAATTATTATTTATTTTTTAATTCCAGGCCGTTTATACATTTGTCCAGGTAAATCCATGCCTTGCTCCCACCTCCACTGGCACCTCCAGGGGTTGTGGCTAATGAGGAAGATGAGGAAGGCCTGGGGGTGGCACTGAGAGCTCTGGGCTGGGGCACAGCCTGGTGGTCCTGGGGTGTTTTTCCCCCCTCAGAGACCCTGGGACTGTGGAAGAGGCCAAAGACAAAATCTGAGTTTCCTCTGGACGCCCCAGGAGGAGACAGCACCCACTCAATTAAATTAAACCGCAAATAATGCTTGGCTTGATCGAACTCCCCCTGCCTGTCCTGAGCTGATCCCACAGTTCCTCCTCCCTCTGGAAAAGCCTGGAATTGTTTTCCCCTGATTAACCCCGGGCTGGTGGCACCCCGGTGTCCCTGTCACCCCATCACTGTCACTTCCCCGGCGCAGCAGGAAAAGAGGGCTCCGGGCCCTTCCCTTCATTATCCCCATTTAACCCGCGGGGCTCGCAATTAGCCCTAATTAGCCCCAAATCGAGGAGCGAGCCCCTCAGGTGTGAGACACGACCTGAGATGTTCCTGAGGCACCAAAATCTCGTTTCAGGTGGGAGCAGAGAAACGGGAGAGGGGTGCGGAGGTCACGTCCCCATCACACCCCGGCAGCAGCTGAGCCCAGCTCCCCTCCCAGCGGGATCGGGGGGAAAAATCGGGACTGGGGAAAAACTCCCAATCCCAGCCGGAATTTCGGGATTCTCGAGCACTTCTGGCTCCGTGCAGCAGAGGGAAGCAGCCGGCGCCGCAATCTCGGATTTAATGATTTAATTTTGCTCAGCCCAAACGCGACGAACTCTGGCACAGGGCTCGCTGCCCTGTGGAATTTCCTCTGGATTCAGAGAAAACTCTCCGAGCTCAGGAAAAAGAACTCAGCAAAGAGGGACACAGGATTTTGCTTTGTTTGTCCACACCTGGCTGCGGGTGTTGGTGTTTTCCCAGAGAAACTTACTGCTAATACAAAAATTCCATCAAATCTCGAGGGTCTCTTAAGAAAATCACCAAGAAATCTGCTTCACTGAATGGAAACACAGCCCCAGCTTCAACTGCTGGCAGAAAAAGGAGGGGAGGTTTTGCCTACAGTAGCTTTGAAGTATTTCAAAGTTCAACATTTTATGTTTTTGGAGTGATTTACCTTCACGCAGGAACCACATAAAATTCACCTTTGCATGCTTTTCTCCCATAGTTCTGGTGATGGTCATTCCAAAAAACCAGAGGAATTAAATGCGTTTAATCACACCCAGCTCCCCCTTCAGCCCCCAGAGGTGTTTCCTCCACAGTTCCCGGGCAGGTCAGGGCTGGCTGTGACATTGAAATTGGATTTTATCCTGGACAAAAGGCTAGAATTTACCAGCCCTGCTCCCATGCCATCTCTCCAGGAAGGCTTCAAGGTCAAACACTCCTCAAAATTCCCAGGTGAACCATCCAAGGCCGCCACTGATACATTTTTAATGCTCATTACAGTGAATTTGTGAAAGATGCAGCACAACAAACCCCAGGGCACGGACTGAAGTGCACAGATTTGGGAATTTCAGGGTTTTCCATGGAGTTTTCCCTTCAGCTTCGAGCCAGGGCCCCCCTTTCTGCCCTAATTCCCTTTCCTGCCTCAATTCCCCTTCCTGCCCTGTGCCCAGGAAGCTGAAGGAGCCAATTCCTTGATCCTGTCAGAAAGAAGCTTCAGAGGAAGGGAGGCACAA
Organism: Cinnycerthia olivascens; assembly: GCA_035048155.1. Lineage (NCBI taxonomy): Eukaryota > Metazoa > Chordata > Aves > Passeriformes > Certhiidae > Cinnycerthia > Cinnycerthia olivascens. The sequence goes on from JAWWMU010000075.1 coordinate 2,750,062, forward strand.
GGAGACAGGCCAGGTAAGAATAATTAAAAAGCCATTAAAAGCCCAGATCATGTGATAAAACTGTAAGACTGAATTGCTTTGAAATAAAGATTTTTTTCCTTTCCTCAACACTTAAGGTAAAATAATATTGAATAGCTGCTGTCTCGGGTTCGAACTAAAGGTTAAAGGCTGGTAATTACTGATTATTTAAAGGGTGGCTATAATGAACTAAGACATCCTCACATTTCTAAGCCAGGACTATATTTTAAGGTGGCAATGTGACTGCCAGGAAATTGGAGCCAAACTGAGATTTGCAATAAAATTCTCCCAGTCCCAGGAAACGTTCAGGGCTCCACTTCAGGACCCCGGTGTATTCAGAACAAAATACAGATTTTTTTTTAGTGGGAAGTTTGTATTTCCCTCTCTGGTAATCACCCATATTTTAATAAATCTGGGGGATTTGCAAAGTAAGACACAAACCCAATTCTCCCAGTGCGGTGGCAGGGAAATCTGCACTGCAAGTGACACAACCTTGATGTGAAAGAAGGAATTAAAGCCAGTCCCATCACAGGCTTTTTGATTGTGATCCCCAGCAAGGGAATAAACCCCCCAAATTCTCAGCCATGCAGACATTTCCTGTAACTTCTCATTTCAAAGCCAGCCAGGATATAAAGCAGTTTCATTTAGCTTTTAAAAGCTACGAAATACATGCAAAGGGATGAAACAAAGCAAGAAAAAAACGCTCAGATTAATAAGGAGCAGCTCCTTCTCTGAGGAGGTTTCTGTCGGGCGACTCAGTGCTTCAAAAATATTAACTTCAGCTTTGCTGAGTAAAAGTAATTATTTTCCCTGAAGTCAGCTGATTCCCGGTGCCTTTTCATCCGTTGTCATCTCTTGTTATTTGGGATGTTCACAGAACTCACTGCGGCTGCGTTCTGGGACAACAAAAATCCCAATTTTGAAGATGCTTAGTGCTGGAAAAACCGCGGCACTGGCCGGGGGGCAGCTCCTGCTTTGAAGTGCTCCCCGTGCACCTTCAGAGCTGCCAAACAAGAGGCGAGGAACCTCAAAAATTGGGAAATGAGGTTTGAGCCTCCCCGGAGAGCTTTCCCCACCCTGGGGGGAACTCTGGGGGGGAAATTCACGGAATCCCACGGAATCCCAGAATGGATGAGACTGGAAAAGACATTTAGGATCATCAAGTCCAATCTATGACATAACACTGTAGGAGTTCTACCTCTCCCACGTCTCTCCCCTGATAGGAAAGGCCTTTTCATTAAGTCCTCGTTAAGTAAAATAAAAATGGGGCTCTGGGTTGTTCTCCTTCTCCAGGTTGTTTGTTCTTTCCTTATCAGCAATTTCTGCACACCAGGTTTTACACCAGCCTGGCATGAAGGAGAAAAGGCACCAAAGAGCCCCAAACACACAGAATCAAGGTTCTCTTCAAGATAATTTACCCAATTAGCACCAAG
>JAWWMU010000075.1:2772907-2792459 GCA_035048155.1 Cinnycerthia olivascens
CACATCTGCCACTGCAGGAGGGCTGCAGCCACCATGGAATGGCACTGCCACCAACACCCTGAGCCACAGGGGGTCAGCTTGGATCCTGACTCTGCCAGTGGGGTTGATTTTTTTTTTGCATTGCTGCCTTTTAAAATTTTACTTCTCCTAATAAAGAACTGTTATTCCTACTCCCATATTTTTGCCTGGGAGCCCCTAAATTTCAAAATTATAACAATTTGGAGGGAGGGGGTTTCCATTCTCCTGCCTTCCTTAGCAGACCCCTGTTGTTCAAACCCAGACACACTCCCAGCTGCAGTGGGCACAACAAATCCTGCAGCTGCAGCACAGCAGATTTTCTGTTCCTGGTGCTGGAAATCCCATGGATTTACTGGGGCTGTGCAGACACGGACAGGAAAAGCTGCTGGGACATGGCCGAGAGCTGCGGGAATTTCCCTTTGGAACGGGGGATTTCTGGGGGTTTGCTCTCCAACACCTCTGTCTTGGCAGCAGAAATTCTGTGGAGAAATGTTCAGCAAGGTGCAGGAGTGGTGTTACAGTTTTACTGATTGTGAAAGTTTTTAAATGCTAAGTTAATAGAGTGGAAATGGTGCTAAGAGTTTTACCTTTAAGGCTTTTAAAAGTTTAAACTCCTCAATTATGAGATGCTAACTAATTTATTTTTACTTTTAACTCAATAACTAATTATTCATGTTTTGCACTGTGGATTTTTTTTAAACAAATCACACAAAATTACCCAAACTTGTGAAGAAGAAGAAGAAGAAGAAAAGAAGAAGAAGAAGACGGGAGAGGGAGGGAGAGGGAGAGGGAGAGGGAGAGGGACAGGGACAGGGACAGGGACAGGGACAGGGACAGGGACAGGGAGAAGAAATGCTTTAAAATCTCTATCTTGTTACATATCTATTACTATACCTTAAAACTCTAAATTCTAAATTTTTTATTGTGTGACATAACACACTTCTATTCAACTACACATCCATAATTTCAGTGTTATCACTCAATTTTGGAAATCTTTTCTACAGCTTCAGGTTAAATGCAGTGTATTTTTGAGGCTCAGTCCCTGTCAGCACAGAAAGCCTGAAATCTTCTATATCCCAAATTCCAATGTGCAGGGACCAGCTGGGGCTGTGCCAGGCTCAGGGAGGCACCAGGAGAGCCCAAGGAAATCAGGTGGGATCAAGGCCAAACTGAGAACTGCTGGGAAAAACTGCAAATTTCCACTTTAAACTGGGAATCAAAAACTTTCTCCACTTCCTGTATTTTCTTTCCTAACATAGAGTGAAGGCTGAGTTGTGTGAATAAAGGACAAAACTTTAAATCCCTGGAATGTTGCAGCCCAGATTTTGGGTGGATTCAGAAACAGCAGGAGGAGCTCCCTCCCAACACCTTTAGCCATCACATCTCCCATCCAAACCCTTCCTGCCCTAAAAACCTCCAGGTTTGCCAACTTTTCCTTTGGCTGAAAATGAAGGCGGAACCAGACACCACTCAAGATTGGAGAGGCAATGGAATTTGATTTAATTTCTGGGGTTTAGGGTGGTTTTTTTCCTTGTTTGACTTTGTTGTTTTGTTGTTGGTTTTTTTTTTAATCTCCTGTCTAAACTGGCTCCTCCTCATGTTTTATTTCTGGATCCTGCTGCCCTGAGCCCTCCATGACAAACAAGATGCTGCTGCTAAACCTTCTCAGGAGGAGAGCAGGGGACGATTTTCTTTTCTCCTTTCCTTGTTATGTTGTGCCATAAGAACAATAACATCCCTCCCTTTGCAGCATAATTAAAATAAACTGCTGTGCTGTGGCGTTTAGTCAATTGGAGCAGCCGTTTATTGCCTCGTATGCAACAAATCCTCCGAGATCCCAGCTCGAAGCACTTCTGAGTTTTAGCTCTGGCTCGGCAGGAGCAGCTGAGCCACAGCTGCACATTCCAGGGGTGCAGCCCCGGGCAACCCCTGGTGCTCCTCCTTAATCCAGGGGGGTTCCATGAGCTCCAAATTCAGAGAGGAGGAGAAAGCTCCACATGCCAAAGCGCCAGAGCAAATCCTGCCTGCTGGAATTGGCTGTGTGGGAGCTCAGCTCTGGATTTGAGAGATGGGAATGACACCAGGAATGGCAGCGGGAAAAGCCTGGGCACAGGGAGGGGAGTGGGGAGATCCAGTAGGTGCTGGGGATAAATGGATCCTCACGGGATCCTCACGGGATCCTCATTGGATCCTCACAGGATCCTCACGGGATCCTCATTGGATCCTCACAGGATCCTCATGGGATCCTCACGGGATCCTCATTGGATCCTCACAGGATCCTCATGGGATCCTCACGGGATCCTCAGCTCACTCCAGGTGAGAATTCCAGGTGGGGCACAGCCCAGGCCTTCCATGGGCACAGGCAGTGGGATTGAGTTCCTAATCCTGGCCAGGGACACGAGCTACAAACATTCTTTACTCAAAAATCCCAGGATCCCTGAGGCTGGAAAAGACTTCCAGGGTCGAGTCCAAACTGTGCCTGATTCCCACTGTGTCCCAGAGCTCAGAGTGCCGCCTGCAGGAAATTCCTTGGACTCCAATTTTGGGGATTCCAAACCCCCCCATGGCAGTGCCAAAGCCTGACCACCCTTTCCAGGAAGAAATTCCGAGAGGAAAACCTCAGTTTAAGTCCTGCTGATATTTCCAGTTAAGCTGAGAAGGTTCAGGTCGGTGTGACCATGGTGAGTTGGAGAATTCCATTTCTCCACCTACGTCTCAAACACCTGAAACCCTCCTGAGAACCTGAGCCCCTGGAAGATCCCAGGTTTTGGGGCAGGAGAAGGTGAATTCATTAACTTTTTCCCCTGGGAGATCCCATTTTTTTTTTTTTAGGGGGAGAATAAGGTGAATTCAAGAAATCTTTTCCCCTGGGACATCCCTTTTTTTAGGAGAAGAGTAAGGTGAATTCAATAAAGACATCTGGGAGATCCCATTTTTTTGGGGCAGAAGATGGTGAATTCAATAAATCTTTTCCCCTGAGAGACCCCATATTTTTTTTGGGCAGAATAAGATGAATTCAACAGACACTTTCCCCTGGGAGATCTCATTGTTTTGAGGGGGGAGAATAAGGTGAATTCATTAACTTTTTCCCCTGGGAATTCCCATTTTTGGGGCAGAATAAGGTGAATTCAATAAAGACACCTGGAAGATCCCACACTGCCATACAACAATCCCAGATTTTACAATTCTCTCTTGCCAGAGCACCCTTGCACGTAGAATATGAAAAGCAGGTCACTAATGACAAAAAAAAATAGAAGAAAAAGGACAATAAACCTGCAAATTTATAGTGTAATTTTGCCCTAGTTACAACAGTGTACAACTCTGACAAGCAACACTGCTCTCCACAAACAAATTTATCACCACTGGTTGCTCTTCTATTGCTTTCAATAAGAAATGCCAAAATAAGTATGATTTAACAATGCCATCAGCTGCCTGCAATCCTCAACAGATTTGGTGCATTACAATCAAATTGGTCTCTAAGTGTGGTATTTAAAAAAAAAGAAATAAAAAAAGGAATGAACCCGGACCTAAATCTGCCACTTAATGCTCCACAGCTCTGGATATTTACTGGGAGCCAGTAGAAAATTATCTTTGCGTTCTAATTTGCATATTCATGGTGTTGTCATAGAGCTGGAGAGAGGAGGGCATTTCGGCTTTGTTAGAACATTTTAAATATTAGGGGGGTTTTTAGGGCTCTGTTTATGTAAATCCCACTCGGAGCGGCGCTCTGGCTTTGGGATTCTGCTGCGGATTGAGCGAGGAGAAAGGGATTTAAGGGGAGGGGACACTCCTGGTTCTGTCCCTGATGGACACAACCCCTCCCAGAGTGTCACACCTCCAGCAGGGACACTCCTGGCTCTGTCCCTGATGGACACAGCCCCTCCCAGAGTGTCACACCTCCAGCAGGGACACTCCTGGCTCTGTGATGGACACAGCCCCTCCCAGGGTGTCACACCTCCAGCAGGGACACTCCTGGCTCTGTGATGGACACAGCCCCTCCCAGAGTGTCACACCTCCAGCAGGGACACTCCTGGCTCTGTCCTGGATGGACACAGCCCTTCCCAGAGTGTCACACCTCCAGCAGGGACACTCCTGGCTCTGTCCCTGAGGGACACAGCCCCTCCCAGAGTGTCACAGCTCCATCTGTCCCGTCTTGCAGAGCTCAGACAGAAACTCCTCCCCGCAGTGCCCTTGTCTGGGGCACAGGACACAGGAAAAAGAGGGGCAGAGATCCCATAAAACCCTGCATTTTTTGACAAATGGGGTCTGGCTGTGCAGCTGCCACACCCTGGTTGGTGGCACCAAGGGGACAATCAGGCAGCTGGCCCAGGCTCACGTCACATCTCCATCTCCCAGCCTCTGCTCAAGAGCAGACAGCAGCCAATGGCTTTCCTCCAGAGCCGTGAGAAACCAGATGGCTTCAAAAGATCCCCTCTGCCTCCAAGGCAGCATATGGAATATTAATTAATAATAGATTAATAGACCTTTCCCCACTTCAAAATGTCATCTGCTCGTGCCAGGGAGGCACTCCAGAATAATGGCTGTGCTTAGAGAGTCCCTTGGGAAATGTCCTGCAGTGACCCTGGAGGGAACGGGGCAGGGACAGCGCAGGGACCCCACAGCTCCCGGGACACAAATCTGGGAGAACTTGGAAATTTCAGGGAGAGGAGGGTGGGAATTAGCCTAGGGAAAGCTGCCTGGAACTCCCCTCCAGGCAGGGGCAGGATTTGTGTGAGGGCATGGCGGGGATATGTGTAACACCCAGCAAAACACAATTTGTGTAAGGCTCAGCAAAAGCAGAATTTCTGTAATGCCCATCAAAAGTACAATTTGTGTAATGCCCATCAAAAGTACAATTTGTGTAAAGCCCAGCAAAAGCACAATTTGAACAAGGTTTTCAAGCCTCATTTTTTCCCCCTGCCGGGGTTTCTAATCCCTGGTTCTGTCTCCCTCACCTTCCTTGTCCCCTGGGATCTCACCTCCTCCTCACGAGCCAGGATAAGCAGCTTTAATTCAGTGTCAGCCTCATCTAGGGAATTAAGCCGGGCCCAGAAAAATCCCATTACTCTTGTGAGGGAAGGTGAATAAATGTGTATCTTGACTGATCGTGGATTAATCCCAGGATCCACTTAGGCCTGCCAGGAGCTGTTGCCTAGCAATGTAATTGAATGTAAGGCTGAGCGTGCTGCAAAAAGGGTCAATTGCTAAATAAGCCCCCAGAACCTCATTTTCAGGCTTTTTATTTTTTCTTTTTGGCCTTTTCCTCAAGCTTTATGTTTTCTAAATATGAACCACCAGCAAGGAGATTCTGGGATAAAGCAAAGAACTCGTGGGTTATGCCGGGCCTCACTCAGCTCTGGGGTGTGAGAAGCAGCAGAGGGAGTGGAGAGGCTGCCAAGGGGCAGGGAAGAAAAGGAATTGTTTCAAATTTCAAATTTCAGGCACCAAAATCCACCCCTCACACCCATTTCCCCTGCCAGACCTGCACCCAGCCAGCACCTGGCCCAGCTTATCTGGATAGGCTCCATAATTCCTGATTTTATCCCAAATTTCCACAGTGACACTGCACCAATGCCTTCCCTAATTCCTGTTTATTTTTCCCCAAATTTCCACGGTGACACTGCACCAATGCCTTTCCTAATTCCAGTTTTTTTCCTTCCCTGAAGACTCGCCCCAAACAGGACAAACACAGAGGAAAGGCCTTCGTGCCCCTGATTCCACGTTTTTTGGACAAACCTGTCCCTCAGAGTGGAGGTCCCTGGGGCACACAGCTCCAGGGAATCCTGCAGGATCCATCCCCACCTGGCTGACAGCAAACACCATCGTGGTTTTGGATTGTGGCTGGGGGCATAGAAAGGAGGGAAGTGCCAGACCCACCCCCCAAATCCCCCCTTCACCAAGGAAGTGTTATAAACTCACATTATAAAGTTGGGTTTTCACAAATATTCAGATGAGTGCTGTACATAGAAGGTTGTTATAAATACATATTATGGCATTGGGGTGGATAATCTGTGTGGGGGGTGGAAATGGGTTTAAAGAGAGAGTTTTCTTTAGGAGTAAAGTCAGTTGATAAAGTGTCTCTGTAGTGAGTGAATGGTCGGGATAACACCCCGGGATAAAACCTGCTACTGATAGACCAGCTCCAGCACCGACCATCTGCAGAAATTCTAGACCAAGGCCCAAATTCAGACTGATCAGAAGAATGAATTAAAACCACAGCCAAGGAACACGCATGCTCTGAAAAGGCCGGACCAAGGACTGACCATGCAAAACAGCTCCTAGAGACATGGAAATAAGTTCTTAGAAAAGTTTAAATATCCATATTTAAGGGGGTTTCTCTAAAGCAGCAGGTGTGCTCTTGGCTCTCGGCCAGAGACCCCCCTGGCCATGTATTTTGCTTTATTGCCTTGTCCTGATTGTCTTTTATTAAACCTTTTCAATCCTATCAACACAGTGAACTTCATTTTTCACAGAAGGGAGGGAACCTGAATGTCAGGATTGTCCACTGGGGAAATCCCAGCTCTGCTCCACCTCCAGGATTTAGGATTTAAGGGCTGCCAGTTCCCTCATTCCCTTTTATTTCTCTGTTCAGGGCTTCCTGAGGAGGAAACCACTCAGGGTCTGCTGTTTCTGTGAGCACCACAACATCCCTGGGCAGGAATTCCAGAACCTCTTCCCACCCCACTCCTTCTCCCCACGCATTCCCATGGATCTGGATTGGCATTTAATGGAAAACAGGTCCAGAAGTGGGGGAAAAAAAACCCCAGGAAATCTGTCCACAATCAATAAAAATGAACTCCCAAGGGGTGCAACAAGAGCCATCCTACCAATGTGGCATCAGCTTGAAGCACTAGGAGGATTTTAGGAAATCTCTCCCTTGTTGCACAAAAACCACATTAAAAGATGAAGGATTTGGGTTTTTTTTACCCTCCTCTGTTGATTGCTGTTGCTTGGAGTTACCTGAGCAGGAAACATCTGCTTTTTCCCCATTAAAGAGCAAAGATTAGCAGGTTTTAGTTAAACCTGGCATTCTGTAGTTATTTACTAGAACTTGAGGAGGGAAAAAAAAAAAAGAAGAAATTGGAACCTAATTACAGAGCAGATGCTGAGAGTGGTATTTATTCACCAAAACCACACAGGTCATTCATTAAAATCTCAGTTTTAATTAGCAAACACCTGTTTTGTGCTTGATTTTACACTGATCTGGACTGGCTGCAATTTGCTTTCTTCAGGAGGTGCAATTCCAGGGCCTGACAGGGGCAGGGAGGGCAGGGCCAGCCCCAGCTGCCCCAAGCTTTAGGGATTTCCCTGCACCCAGGCAAGAAATAAAACCAGGAATAAAACTTCAACTTGGCTCAGGGCTAATCCTAACAAAGGAGACCAAGACTCAGTTTAATCTGAGGAAGAAAACAAAACACCTGCTGGAGCCCAAGCAGCTTCTTCTCCTTGGGCTTCACAGACCCGAGTCCTTGAAAAGTGCATTTAACACAACGCTGAGCACTGGAAATGCCTTTTGATGCCAATGCTGAGCTGAGCTGTGTTTTTGTGGATGCAAATTAGCCCCGATAATGAATTCCTCTTTGAAATGGATGGATTTGAAGCTCGTGTTCTCCATCACAACCACACGTTGTTCATTGTCCTCAAAGCACTTGATTTTCAAAAACATTCTGGCACCCGCACAATCGCTGTTCTGGAATTTTTCAAAGCCTCTGAATCAGTACCTACCTCGTCCTTTAAATAAGGATGAAATAAGTCTCTAATTCAGAGAATGATGAGGCAATAAACCAATTAGAGTAATTAAAGCATTGGTGTAATGAGGGTCACCCAGACAGGCGAGTGATACAAGTGATACCTGTGATTATAAAATTATTATAATTTAGGAGATGTTTTCTCCTGAAAACATTCCATGTCCTGAATTTCTGCCGCTGCTTTCCTGTGTCTTCAGAGCCTGCTGCCCTCCCCACCTACACTTCAAAAGGGAGAAAAACTTTCCCTGGGGAAGGTGAAGAGATTTGGGAATGAAGGAACCCACTAATTAAATGTACCTGTGTCACGGCTGGTTAATTAATCCAGGCCTCTGCCTGTCCTGCAGGGGAAGGGTGTGAAGAATCTCAAGGAGGAGATTTGGGGCAGCTCCAGCCCTGCTGCTGCAAGGGATGGGGACATGGAATTTGGGAATCTGGAACCTGGCGGTGTCCTAAATGAGACCCCAGCTTTTAGGATCCCCCTCATGATGAACAGTTGGGTTTTCAGAGGCAGCCTTTTGGCTTTGACAGCCCTCAGTGGATGTTTTAACTCACCACTCAACACCAACAGATCTGAGAGTGATGGCTGAGAGCCCTTGGTACATTCCTCACTCAATTCCTGCTGCTCCATAAATTTCCTGTGGCGATGCCTCTGCTGGAGTGGAGCCTCAGGGAAAGGGAGTCACAAACCCAGAGAGGCTTTTGCCAGCCCTGAGCCCATGTTTGGCATGGAAACCATTCCAGGAGAAGCAAATTTGGAGCTTCAGGAGCAGCCTGGAATGCTGGGGATGGGCTTTAGCAGAATTTGTCCCCACAGGATCTTCTGCTGGCTCCCAGACTGCAGAGTTCCACTCAATTCCTGCTGCTCCATAAATTTCTTGTGGCGATGCCTCTGCTGGGGTTGAGCCTCAGGCATAGGGAGGCACAAACCCTGAGAGGCTTTTCCCTGCCCTGAGCCCATGTTTGGCATGGAAACCATTCCAGGAGAAAATAATCTGGAGCTTCAGGATCAGCCTGGAATGCTGACAATGGGGTTTAGCAGAGTTTATCCCCGCAGGATCCTCTGCTGGCTCACTCCATCCCACACTGCAGAGTTCCACTCAGTTCCTGCTGCTCCAGAAACCTCCCAAAACGATGGCTCTGCTGGAGTGGAGCCTCAGGAAAAAAGAGGCACAAACCAGCCCTGAGCCCGTGTTTGGCATGGAAACCACTCCAGGAGCAAAGAATCTGGAGTTTCATGAGCAGCCTGGAATGCTGGGGATGGGATTTAGCAAAATTTGTCCCCACAGGATGCTGTGCTGGCTCACTCCATTCCAGACTGCAGAGTTCCCCTGCTGCAGGGATTCACTCCTCAGCCTGAAAGAAGAAAGAGCTCAGGGTTTCCAGAATAATTGGAAGTGCCACGACCCCAACACCTCTCCCCAGAGAACCACAGCAGCTCGGGCTGCTCCCTGCAAATCCTGGCTCAGAAATTCTGAGCTGATCCAACAGCCCCAGCACAGAGCCCTGCCTCGCTTTTCATCCTGACATCCTCCTCTGCCTCCCAAATGAGATAAAATGAAATTAAAAGCTGCCCCAGCAGACCCTCCTCAGGTGAGTATTACCCAAGAAATTCTCTCCTTTTGGTCCATCCTCAATGGCCCTGTCAGTTCAAAGCACTCAGGGTCACAGCAATTGCTCCCCCAAGAATAAAAGAGTCTCAGGAAGACGTGAACTCCTCAGAACCAGGTCTGCTTTTAATCAGCTTTAATATCAGAGCAGCAGCAGCAACCTCCTTGCTCAGGCCACAAATGACAGGTTTATTATCCTCTCTTTTGAAACTGAGAAATTGGTTCAGACTTTGGGATGGCTTTTAGCTACCACCAAGAGAAAAAAAAACCCAGACAAACAAACAAACAAGGAAAAAAAAGTCAAAAGGAAAAAAAGAGGAGAGTAAGAAGGGATGGAATAAAGGAAGTGGGTATCTTGTGAGATTTTTAAAGCTTGGTAGGAAATGCAGAAAGACAGACCAGTCGTGCTGCTGTCATCTTGCTTCCACCAAACTTTGGGCAGATTTAATAGGAAATGTTTGGAGGTTTAACCCTCTCTGTGCCTGGTGGGTAGATCTGTCCAGCAGCTGATCTCCCTTCACAAAGGGAGAAATAGATCCTGTAGATCTGAGGGGTTTTATTGCAGAATGCAGGCTTATATTAGATTTATTCCTAAATATTTAACGATTATTTGGTGTTCAGGTAAGGGGAATTGAGAGGCCAGTGGTAAAAAAACGCTTAAAAGACACCTAAAACCAGCAACAATGCTCCTGAATTAACTTTACGCCTGACATTAGTCCCACTAAAGACAGCAGGATTATCCCAGGGCTGATTTTCTCAGCTGATGAACTGTTTAATTGGACTGCACCCACTGGATAAACATCTACCCCGGCAGCCCTGGGAAGGCACAAAGGAAAACAAACGAGCAGTGGAAGCAGGTTCCTTCCAGCAGACTTTGGATATTCAGGAATTATCCCTCCTCTTCCAGAAACAATGGGCAATCAAAGTCACTGCAATTAAAAAACTGGCAATTCCTGGTGGCAGGGAGGAACATTATTGTCCTGAGAGGCAGAAAAGCACCTTTTGTAGACAAAGCAGCTGCTTTTTGTTTTTCTAGAGGTAATTTCAACCTCCTGACACCCGCTTGAAGGGGTGGCTGCCCACAGGAGGAGACTCAGCAGAGAGGAGGAACAGCATCTCCTGACAAAATCCAAATATTTACCTGGCGAGGTTCTGCAATAATCCAGGTTTTGATCCCCCAAACGAGAACTCCAAACCCCCGGCACTGTTTAATCAACATGTTTGAGCAAAGCAGGGAACATTCCTGCACAAACCTGAGAGAGGCAAAGCGCGTTTATGGACATAACCCTAATTAATTTGGTGTGTTTGGGGCCCCGCTGAGCAAACGGCAGCAGCTGCAGCTGGGCTGTGACGAGGAGCCAGCCGTGCCCAGCTCTGCCTCTGCTCCAGTCTGCAAATATTTGAGGCTCCTGCGTGGGCAGGTTGACACAGCAATGCAATCAATTAAACAAACAAGCTACGAGGGACGATTGACTGGGAGCACAACTCTGGCCGGGGGAGGAAGGGGAGGAATGAGAACAAAAAATGGGAAATTTGTGAGTTTTTTTTCTCCGTCAAGGAATCCGTGGTTCTGCTCCACTCCAGAGCAGAAAAACCTGAGGATCTGATTTATTCATGGCAAAGTGCAGCACGCATAACAAATGGTGGAGAAATTAAAGGATGTGCTGATTTGGAAATGACTCCGGCAGCCCCGGGAGTTGGTGGGGCCAGCTGGAAATGAGCTGAGGCAAGGATCTGCCAAAATTTCCTTGTGTTCCTGAACCAAGATCCACAGGACTGAACGCCAAGCATTTTTCACTCGAAATATCCGCCAGCATCCGGGATGCGCTGGCCCAAAATGCTGCCCTGAATCCCATCTCTGGGCATTAATGGCAGCACGGGGCTGGAAGCTCATTTTTGGCACAGTTTGTGAGCAGCCCTGGCTGATTTGGGGTCCAAGACATTCCTGCAGTGTCCAGAGTGGTCACAGCCCCTGCCAGGGACACCCAAAGCAGCCCCAAGGCATGGAGCAGCCCCAGGATGGGGCACTTGGCTCTTCCAGGATGGAGCTGGAGAGGGAGGAGAATTCTGGAACAGGGAGAAAACCTCAGGGGGATCAGAGAATCACTGAATTACAGAATCACTGAATCACAGAAATCACTGAGTCACAGAATCACTGAATCACTGAATTAAAGAATGACTGAATTACAGAAATCACTGAATCACAGAAATCACAGCATCACAGAAATCACTGAATCACTGAATTACAGAAATCACAAAATTACAGAATCACAGAAAGGATGAAAAGATGGACATTTCTGAGGGAAACATGGATATTTCTGAGGGAAAGATGGACATTTCTGAGGGAAACATTGACATTTCAGAGGGAAAAACGGACATTTCTGAGGGAAAGACGAATATTTCTGAGGAAAACATGGATATTTCTGAGGAAACATGGACATTTCTGAGGGAAAGACAGACATTTCTGAGGAAACATGGATATTTCTGAGGGAAAGGCGGGCATTTCTGAGGGAAACATGAACATTTCTGAGGAAAACCGGACATTTCTGTGGGAAGGATGGCCACTGCAGCATCCCTGGCTCTATCAGTGAAGCAAAGGAAGCTGCAGGAAGCAAAGCCCCTGACAGCCCTGAGGGTGAAGAACCAAATGTTTGCTGTGGAGAAGCAGCTGGAGCTGCTGTCCCTGGCAGCAGCAGCAGCAGCGGCAGCTGACCCCAGCCTGAGAGAGCCAAGAAATTCGGAATCCATGGATTCCAAATGGCTGCTCCATTTGTGGGGTTTGCTGCCTGCATTCCCTCTTGGAATGTTCCAGGTTGGGGCAGATGCAGCCTGGCTGCTCTGACTAGAGGATTTGCTGCCTGCATCCCCTCCTGGAATGTTCTGGGATGGGGCAGATGCAGCCTGGCTGCTCCAACTAAAGGGTTTGCTGCCTGCATTCCCTTCTGGAATGTTCCAGGTTGGAGCAGATGCAGCCTGGCTGCTCCAGCTGCAGGATTTGCTGTTTGCATCCCCTCCTGGAATGTTTGGGATGGGGCAGATACAGCCTGGCTGCTCCAGCTGCAGGGTTTTCTGGCTGCTCCAGGCAGAGCTTCCCAGGCTGCTTTTCCATGTTTTTTTTCATGGATCTGGTTTAAAAACTTCCAAACCAGGGATGAAACTTCCCAGTCTGATGCCAGGAAATTGGTTCTTTGGGCACCTGCCTGAGCAAAGGCTGTTTACTCTGGTTAAAGGCCTGCTGAAAAGAAGAATTTGGGTGTTTCAAAGCTCTTTTTTTTTTTTTACATTTGATACTTCAGAAGAGCCCAAAAAGCCCCAGGAATTTGGGAAAGCTTGGACTCAGCACACAGGGGCTGCAAGAACAGCCCCAGAGCGAGCCCTGTCAGGTTTTCCCTCCTGTGCCAAGCAGGCAGGAAATCTTCCTCACTTCCCATCTTTTTTTTTGTCACCCTTTTTGTTCCCTGTAGCTGCATTTATGCGAGGTGTGTTTGTATTTGTATTTACATGACTGTTATTAGAGAAAGAGCTGCCAGTTTGACACTGCATTTAGGTGGGAGCCATCTCCCACTTTCTAATGCAGACTTGGCTTTTTTTTCTTCCCCATTTTCTTTTCATCCTGGCTGAGGACGTGTCCTACTTTCTTGTTTAGAAGATGATATGCTTGCATTATGCATTCTAAATATAGGTTTTTCTTTTTTCTTTTTTCTTTATTTTTTTGTGCAAAGCAGGTTGACGTGGTCGTCAAAAGAAATGAATTCATAGTTCCTCTCCTGCCCTGGGGGAGCTGTGCTGGGAGAATTTTATTCCAAGGTAGGGCTAAAACACCAAGCTGCTGATGAGTTCCAGGACAATTTATTGCATGTTGGATATTTTTTTGTTGTTGTTTTTGCTTTTTACCTGTTTTTACCATAATTTGGGACTGGCAGGGCCTTTGGAGGAGGGGAGGGAGCAGAAAATCTCACAAGGATCAAGTGTCCACTCAAAATCCCCTTCCCAAAGAGTCACAGTCATCAGAACCTCAGTTCAGAGAGAGACAGGCAGGGATTGAGGGGTCCAGGGAGGGATTGAGGGGATCCAGGAACTGAGGGATCCAGGCAGGGCTTGAGAGGATCCAGGCAGGCAGGGATTGAGGAGATTCAGGGATTGAGGGAATTCGAGGACTGAAGGGAACCAGGCAGGGAGGGATTATGGGGATCTGGGCAGGCAGGGATTGAGGGGATCTGGGCAGGGAGGGATTGAGGGGATCCAGGCAGGCAGGGATTGAGGGAGTCCAGGGAGGGAGAGATTGAGGGAACCCTTCAGCCCAGCCCTGTGCCCATCCTGCTCTCCCAAACATGGGAATCTCCCGCCCCTCCACGCTCCCCTCCTGCTTTCTCAGCCCTGACTGCACCACCACCCACCTCTGGCTGAGGTTTTAACAAAATTCTTCATTATTTCCACCCCTGATCCTGCAGGGGAGAGCAGGGAATCACAGGCCTGGGTATTTTGGGAGCAGAGGCTGAAGGTGGCTCTCAGTATCTCGATGAAGTGAAATTATTGGCTCATTTGGAAAAAGAGAAGATGGAAAAGCACCCACAGAATGAAGGAGTTGCAGCAGGGAGCTCCACAAAACATAAACCACCTCTTTTTAAAGGAAGAACACTCCAGAACCTCCCACCCCAGGGAGGAAGGAGCAGCTCTGCTCCTCCAAAATTCAGGAATTTCCCAGCTCCACCACCCTAGAGACCAACAGACATCATGGGCAGAGTTAGAGGGAATTGACTATAACCTCATGGAAAAATCCCATTTCCTTTGAGGACCCTGGCTACTTTTCACTCAAATCTTTGCTCTTGAGGTTGTTCATGTTTAAAATTCCAGAGCCAAATCCCTCTGTGGTCCACCAGCCGTGGTTTCACTGGGTTTACAGCAGGGACAGAGAAGCAAATCCTCCCTTTTCATCTCCCCCTGTAATTTCTCCTCCATCAGGTGCAGCCCTGCTCAGCGGCCAGGACATGGGGATTGTTCCAGCCCCGTCCTTGTGACATTTCATTAAGCTGCTCATTTAAAGCTTATCATTAGAGGGACTGGAGCCTTGGTGAAAGAACTTAATTGCATCCTATTTTCCCTGCCCGAAGATGCATTGGAGGAGTCAGTTTGCATTTTGATTTTTTTTCCTTTTGGTTTTTTTCAAGGTCTTTGCGCTGCACGGAATTTTAAATTCCTCCATCTGCTCTGCTCCCTCCTCACCTGGGGCTGGCAGAACCCCTGCCATCAGAACTGTCAATATTCCTCTTCTTTCCCACTTCCTAAACTCCAAGAGGAATGGTGATTACAGCCACTGGAGTTTACCCAGGAAAGGCCATGTGGAAATAAAAATAAATAAAAATATTATAATATAATAAGAATAAAGAGCCAGGAAAATATATAAAATAATTTCTTTGCTGCAAGCAACTCCTGTTGTCCTCTCCTTTAATAAACTCCAAACAAAGCCATGAAAATATATAAAATAGAGAATCTCTTTGCTGCCAGCAACACCTGTTGTCCTCTTCTTTAATAAACCCCAAACAAAAACTCCCAAAGCTTCTTTACCCCACACAGGGGGAAAAAAATCCCACTTTAAACAGCACCAAACACAAAAAAGGGTCCCAACTTGAGGCAGGACAGCCTGACCTGAGTGTCCCCTACAGGGTGGGCACAACCCCCCCCCATCCTGCCCTGGAGGAGCCCCTGCTCCGTTTCCTTTCATTGTGGTGAAATTTAAAACTCTCTCTCTGTAGCAGACACCTGGGAGGGCTCCGGAGTGCTGCTGCTCCAGAAGGTGACCTGGCGCCCCAGGCTAGTCTGGAATTAAAAAAGAAAAGGGCACAGAGAGTTGTTCTGTGCACAAAAAAAAGCTGCTGGAGCTGCCAGGCAGCCCCCTGAGCCAGGGGAACCTGCTCAGGGTTATACATCCTGGGCTGGTGGGGCTGCCTGAGCTCCTGGCCCAGGACAGGAGCAGCTCCAGGAGCAGCCCCTCACTCCCCTGCTACTGATGTCCCAGCTCCAGCACCGACCATCCGCAGAAATTGTAGACCAAGGCCCAAATTCAGACTGATCAGAAGAATGAATTAAAACCACAGCCAAGAAACACGCATGCTCAAAAAGGATGGGATCAAGGAGAGGCCATGCAAAACAGCTCCCAGAAACATGGAAATAAGTTCTTAGAAAATTTGAATATACACATGAATCTGTGAATATGCAACAGGCTGGGGTGTTTAAGGGAATGTCTCTAAACCAACAGCTGTGCTCTTGGCTCTCAGCCAGAGACCCCCCCAGCCATGTATTTTGCTTTATTGTCTTGTCCTTATTGTCTTTTATTAAACCTTTTAAATTCTACAAAAAAGTGAACTTCATTTTTCACAAAAGGGAAGGCAGCAGCTGAGGGAATTCTCTGTGGGCAGCACTGATCACCAGGCTGCTCAGAATCACTCATGCAACCTCACTTGGGCGGCTTTCGAAGGAAAATTAAAAGAGAAAAATTGTAAATACAATTTTATAATTTTCATAATGGAAATTCTTGAGCTCATTCCTGCTCTGTTCCTCATTTGCTCTGTTCTCTCTTCCTTTTTTTGTGTGTGTTTATTTGGATTTCAGGGCACAAGTTGTACCAGTGGCCAGTATGGGGTGAACAACAGTTCACAGGCAGAAAGATGAGAGGATTAATAGAGCAAAAAAATAACAGCACTCAGTGTTATCTAAAGGTCAAGGAGAATTACAAATTGCATTTGGAGTAAATGGGAAAATGACAAGCACTTTAAAATAAAGAGGCAAATCCTTAAAATGCAGAGCAAAGTTTGCTTCAGCGAGGCTCATTTTTATAATAATGCAAGGTTCATAATTATGTCAAATTATTATGGTCTGTTATAGCCCAATTTGAAATAAGTCCAGATTTTCCCTGTTCAGTGGAGCTGGGTGGAGCATTAATTCCCCTTCCTTGACTGCACTTGTGAACTAAACCCCAGCAGGCTGGAGCTGGGGTTTACTGGGAACAGGCAGGAAGGATTTCCTGGAGCTGAGGGAGGCCGTGGATTTCATCTCCACTTCCCCAGAAAAAAAAAAAAAAAAAAAAAAAAATTCCACAGTGTCTGAATGTTTTAAAATAACCCATTGGGTGCTCTCCACCCAAAACGGCTGAAAATCCCCCAGATCAATCCAGGTGAAACCATGAGAGCTTGACCCTGTTTCAAGATAAACACCAGCTTGCCTCAAATCTTCATTCCTGTTCCTTTCCCGAGTTCTCCTTGGTTATTCCACATTTTCCTCCCCCTGCCCAGGGGTTTGGCTGCTCCCAGGGCAGCAGGAAAGCCCTGAAGAGCAGCAGGGGTGGAGCCCAGAGGCTCCCGAGAACCCCCACGAGCCCCTTGGCCTCCACCCATGGAGGAACCCCTCCTTCCAGCTGGAAAAAGCTCCCTGGCTCATTATTTTGGGGGAATAATGAATTTCAGACACCCCTGCAACATCCTGACACTCCCAGTCCCAGTCCTAGTCCCAGTCCCAGTCCCAGCTGATTTTTTTGGGATGAAGTAAGACTGGAAGGAATTCTGCCAGTGGGAACCACCCTGAGTGTCCCTGGAGGGAATTCCTGACCATCCCTCAGTCACCTTTTCCTGTTTGCACAGAGCGATGCAGAGAGAGGAGGTTTTGCATCCTCCATTCCAAGGGAGGCTCCTGCTTTTCCCCTAACAGGCACCTGTCTGCCAAACTAAAACAATGGGCAATAAAATAAAAATAAAATAATAAACAGCTGAATTCTGGGCATTTCTTAAAGGATGGGAAAAGCTCACGTCCATGAGGAATTACAGAAACTTTTCCTGCCAGAGCAGCCCCTAGGTGGCCCCAAGGGATAGAAAAAACTCAAGTTCCATGGGAATTACAGAAACTTTTCCTGCCAGAGCAGCCTCACCTCGCCCCAAGGGATGGAAATCTCAGGTTCACAAGGAATTATAGAAACTTTTCCTGTCAGACCAGGCCCACCTCACCTCAGAGATGGAAAAAGTTTAGGTACATGAGGAACTGCAGAAACTTCTCCTTCCACACCAACCCCCAGTGGCCTCAAGGGATGGAAATCTCAGGTTCCATGGTGAAAAACAGAAACTTTTCCTGCCAGAGCAGCCCCCAGGTGGCCCCAAGGGATGGAAATCTCAGTTTCCACAGGGAATTGCACAGCCAGAGGGTGGCTGGAGCCTGGGCCCGCTGCAGAGCTGGAGGAAACGCCAGCCCTGCTTTGGTGCAGGGGATAACGGCCCCGAGGAGAGCCCCAGGAATGAGGCAGGAATTCAGCAGCCGGGGCCTGTCATATTCACAAAATGCATTTGAGAGAAGCTGCATGGGGCCCAGGGCTCCATAAATCCAATGAAGTCCCCACTAAATGCATTAGTGCTGCCTGGCTGTGAGCTTGAGAGATCGTGGAAGTTGCCCTCGAGCAATTAGCGCCGGGCCCGATTGCCGGAATTCAATCGGAGCAAAGCGCCGGCGCTCGGTGATTGGGTTTGCTCTAATGAGGGAAAGGATTTCTGGAGAGCATGTGGGCAATAAAAGCTGCAAAACACAATTTATAGCGCGGGGACAAAAGCAAAGAGACTTTCAACCAGGCACTCGGGGTCACCCCTGGAGTTCTCTGGTGCCAAGGTGGGGTGATGGGAGCGGGACTGAGCTGAGTCCCTCAGCTCGTTATTCACGGGGATTAATGAATTCCAGACACCCCTGCAGCATCCTGATGCCCCCAGACACAGTCCCAGCTGGTTTTTTGGGGATAAAGTGAGACTGGGAGGAATTCTGCTGGTGGGAACCACCCTGAGTGTCCCTGGAGGGAATTCCTGACCATCCCTCTGTTGACTTTCCTGCTCTTCCGCAGGATAAATATCCACAGAATATTCTGAGTTAGGAGGGACCCACAGGGATCATCGAGTCCAACTCTTCAGCAAATGTTGAACATATAAAAAAGAAAAATTTTATATATATATAAATATATATTATATATAAATAAATAAATATATATATGCATATATTGAACATATATATTATAAATATGGTGATTTACAGATTTATTTCAGGAAATCTTGTAGATTTTTAGTGATCTCTGGCTTGAAAACCCTGGAAATTCTGCTCTTCTGCAGGAGAAATATCCACTGAATATTCTGAGTTAGGAGGGACCCACAAGGATCATTGAGTCCAACTCTTCAGCAAATGTTGAACATATATATTATGAATATATAAAATATATATATATATATAGTTGTATATATTGAACATATATATTGTAAGTATAGTGATTTACAGATCTATTCTGGGAAAAATCCTGTAGATTGGATCAGAAAACAGCTATGAAAATATTAAAAATATGAAGATTAAAGCAAAATTTAAAAAAATAAAAAATAAAGAAAATAAAAAATAAATAAAATTTTTAAAAGCCAAATTCTGGGCTGAGCTCCCCACTCAGCACCTGAACCCTGGCCCAGCTGCACCCAGCAATTGGTTCCAGCAAAATTCTCTTTGCTTACAGAACTAATTAGGGATCAAGACAGTGGCTCGCTTTTGATAATTACATGGTTGTGTCCCATCTATCAGGCAGTGTTAAATTGTTGTTATATTAATGTAAAGCTCATAATCACGGCTGGTGAAAATTGAATAAATGTTCCTGCCAATTCTCTAATGCAATTAATTTACATAAAAGCCTCTGGAACTCAAATTGAGATGATATACATCTTTCCAAGGGTTTCATTTTCAACAAAGCCAAATAATAGAGAAATTATAGATCTCCTTTCTTTTCTCTTCACATTCTTAATGTTTACTGAAGTTAATGGCCAAATAATCACTGGGATGTGCCTGAACCAGAGTGATGGGGAATTGCTGGGGCAGGAATTCTTGCCCAGAGATTCCTCATTCCCATAAATATTTCAGGTTCCCAGCCCGGGCAGCTCCCAGAGGATGCTGCAGGAAGAAGCTCAAAATCTGGGGTCCAAAGTCACCCACAGCAGCCACGGCTGGGGAACTGCAGGGAGTTCCTAAGGAAATAAATCCAACTCATCTCCCATCCTTCATCCCTGCTCCTTCAGTTTTAGCTTTTATATTTTTTACATTCTGGGCTGTTTTAGGTTTCACATTCAGTGCTACTGGGCTCTCTGCACAGAGCAGGGAGACAAAACAATTCCTTCTCCAGCTCGG
>JAWWMU010000075.1:2948467-2959792 GCA_035048155.1 Cinnycerthia olivascens
GAAGGAGAAGGAGAAGGAGAAGGAGAAGGAGAAGGAGAAGGAGAAGGAGAAGGAGAAGGAGAAGGAGAAGGAGAAGGTTGTTTCTTCTAAGCATCCCCGTCTGCCCGAGCAGCCCCTCCTGCCCCTTCTGAGGGATTTTGGAAGAGGCTGGGGGATGGAAATCAGCCCCGGATGGAGCTGGAGCTTCTCTGGGGGTGGTGGTAAATGAGAGGGGGCTACAGGCACCGACCACCGGCACAATCCTGAGAGTGAGCTGCAAAACGACGAGAATCGAGCAAAACTCCACAAAACCCCGTTTTAGGTCTCTCCTTTGGGGTTTGGAGAGTTGCAGGAGCTCGTAGGTGCTCGGTCCGAGCAGGAATCCTCCCAGCAGCCACGCGGGGAGTGCGGAGGGAGGAGCTGGGGAGCCCTCCCGCACTCCGGGGTGATTTTTGAGATAATCTCATCCCAGCGTTTTTCACAAAAAACCCTTTGGTCCAAGGCTCCAGCGCGGCCCCTCCTGGCCTGGGTGTGCCCAGGTCTGGCAGAGCTCTGCCTGATCTGATCAGGCTGCTAATCCCTGGCTGGAATCTGGGCCTGATACCGAATTTAAGCAAATTATATCCCTAATAATGACAAATTAATTATCGGCACCGCCCACGAGGAGGATCCGCCTGTTCCAAAAATCACCTGTGGCAATGCAGAGAAAAAAAACTCGGGAATAATCGAAGCACAGAGACAGTGAATTAATGAATCCTTATCCAGCTGCTGGTGCAGCACAAAAGGGAAACAAACCCAGAATCCTTCTTGGGGTTTATTAAGAGGTTTTATTAAGAGATTTTGCTTTTCTCTGCATCTTTTTTTCCTGCCTTTTAATTGCCATGAGCCTGGCTGGGAGGTGAGGTTCGGGCTGGGATCTGCTCCTGGCACACGGAGCTCAGCCCAGAGCTGGGGCTCGGTTTTGGGGAGCCGGGGAGGGGCTGCAAGGCTGCTGTGACATTTGTGACATCTGTCATCCTGGCAGGACACCCTGCCCCACGGCTGGGCTGAAACAGACCCAGAGGGTCTGGGTTTGGGTCTGGGAGTTGCTGCCAAGGCATCATTTGCCACCAGCCCGGCTTTTCCAGCCCTGGAAGTGGTTTTGGGGGCCGCCTGGTGCCCCCCACCCTCCCCCTGCCCCTCTGTGGGCTCCAGTTCCTGCTGTGCCATTTGGGTGCCAGTTGGGCTGTCCCTTATTTGGGGACATTATTCATGCTGACAGCACCGATGGGACTTTTCATCAAGCAATTAAATTAAAAACAACAACAGCAACAACAACAACAACAAAAAACAACCAACCAAAAAAGGGCCCAGCTTGTTCTGAAACACAAAGGCAGCAGCCGGCATAAATTACCGTGTGTAGTTTTGGAGTGTTTACTCCAGCGCATTCCCGGGGGGGATCATTAGGGAAGAGGCTGATTCCGTGTTCTTGGAGCACCAGGAGACGCTGCCACGTCCCCTGGACTTGGCCGGAGGGCCCTGGGTCAGACAGAGGGGCAGGGAGGGGAGAGCTGGAGCTGATTTCGGCTCCGCTCCCGTTCGGGGTCTCGGATCTCCGGTGTGGGTTGATCCCCGTTAGCCCAGAGCCGGATCCTGGAGCTGAGCGGGGATTGGGATTGGGTTGGAGCAGGGATTGGGATTGGGCTGGAGCAGGGACTGGGATAGGGATCGGGGCTGGAGCAGGGATTGGGTTCAGGGATGGAGCAGCTGGAGCTGAGCAGGGATTGGGATTGGGTTGGAGCAGGGATTGGGATTGGGGCTGGAGCAGGGATTGGGATTGGGTTGGAGCAGGGATTGGGATTGGGGCTGGAGCAGGGATTGGGATTGGGTTGGGGGATGGAGCAGGGATTGGGATCAGGGATGGAGCAGGAATTGGGATCGGGGATGGAGCAGGGATTGGGATCGGGGCTGGAGCAGGGATTGGGATCGGGGCTGGAACAGTTTATTCTGAGCTGGAATTTTGGCTGGGAATTGACTCAAATGAATCCATTCCCCCTGCTTTGATTGTTCCCTGCTCCCTCAGGATGGGATTTATTGGATTTTTCCCATTCCCCGGCCCTGGGTGGAGCACCAGGACACATATTTGGACCTTAATTCACTTTTTCTCAGTTATTTTTGGGGAAATTTCCCCTCTGCTTCCCCCTGAGCTGCTGTGATTTGGGGTTGGGAAGCTAATTCCCATTTCTGCCCTGGGAATTTGATTTTCCTGTTAGGGCTGTCCTGGAGCCGCAGTTCCCACAAGTCAGGGGGGTTTTAATGAGCTCTTTGGGGTCCTCTCCCTGCTCCTGTACCCCCACCCCTCCCCCAGCACCTCTCAGCCCCCCCAAATCCGCGTGCTTTGATTTCCTGGTGGAATTCCTGCAGGGAATTGCCCCGAGCAGGAGGTCTTTGCATCCTTAGCTTTGTCCCGGATTGTTTTTTAGGAGGAGAGGAGCAGAGGCGATGCTGGGAGGGATCATTCCCAGCTCCATGGCTGTGGAGAGAGGGAATTCTGCTGGGAATGGGCTCAGTCCGTGCCCTGTTCCCTTGATCAAGGAATCCTGGAACGCTTTGGGTTGGGAGGGACCCCCAAGGACCCCTCCCACCATCCCAGGTTGCTCCAAACCCGCCTTGGACATTCCAGGGACGGCGCAGCCCCAGCTCCTCTGGAAAAATCCCACAGAGATCCCTCACAGGGTTAAACCTTGAGGCAGGAGGGATCCGAATGCAAAAAGCCAAGCGGTTTGTTGGGGATTTTTTTTCTTTTTTTTTAATTACCGTCCTCCTCCGGCACATTTTAATTTGAGGCATCAAAGGCAGGAGACAAAGCCGCGCGAATCTGGCGCTGTACCTGCGGTGGCCGCGCGTGTGGCTGTCATCTGCAGCCTTTGCTGGGGACAAACAACCCCCCTCCGCTTTGTTCTCTGTTCCGTGCATTAATGTCTCCTCTAAAGTTAAAAAAAAAAAAAAAAAAAAAAAAAATTAAAAAAATGTGGCGCTTTGCAGAGGGAAAAAAAAAAAAAAAAGGTGGCGTTTAGGGGATTAAAAAGAAAATTCCTCCTTTCTTTCAACTAAATTACAAAGCTCTTGCTCTGCTTTGTACCTGAGAAGCCGGCGGAGAGGAGCGGGTGGGGTTTGGTGGCGGGGATGGAAAGCGGAGCCGGGGACGGGCGGCCGGAGACGGAGCCCCGGGGCTCGGACACTCGACTGGACCCAGCCCTGCTCCGGAGCCCAGCTCCGGGAGAGCGGGATCGGGGAATCAGGGAATCCCTGGCGCTGGAAAGTGCCCAAGGTCACCGGGGCCAATCTTGTCCCGAGCCCAGAGCTCTGGGTGACACCGGCGTTCCTGGGACACCTCCAGGGATGGAGACTCCAAACATCCCTTGTTGGTGTTTAAAGACCTTTTCCATGGGGAAATTCTTGTGAATGTCCCACCCGGCCCTCCCTGGGACACCTCCAGGGATGGGGAGCTCCTGGGCAGCATTTAACGACTTTTTCCATGAGAAAATTCCTGCAGGTGTCCCTCCTGACCCTCCCTAGGACATCTGCAAGGATGGGGGGTCCCTGGGCAGCATTTAATGACCTTTTCCATGGGGACGTTCCTGTGGATCTCTCCCTGGAACACCTCCATGAATGGAGCATCCCTGGAAAGTGTTTAATGACCTTTTCCATGTGGAAATTCCTGCGGAGGTCCCACCTGACGCTCCCCTGGCCCAGCTGAGGCCGTTCCCTCTCACCCTGCAGGAATCAGCCGATCCAGCCCCAATGGAGGCGCTGAGCTGCACTTTTTCTCCCCATCTTTCCCTGTGAGCCCTCCCTGAGCCTTTCCCGAGCTTTTCCAGCAGCCAGGATCCGGCGTTTTCCCCCAGAACGAGCTCAGGGCGATGTTTGCTGCCCACCCCGAGCAGCTCCTGGCTCAGGTTTGGCTGCCAAATCCCAGAACTCCCATCCCACGGGAATGGCTTTAACAGGAGCAGCACCCAGGCTCGCAATTCCCACTCCCTGGAGCATCCCCGATCCCTCTGAGCCTTCCCCGCGGCACGGAGCGAGGCCAAGCACCTGGAATTCCGCCAGCGCCGGGATGGATCATCCCCTTTATTGCTGTCAAGGTGCTCGTAAGTGCCTCCATCCATCATTCCCGGCGTTTTTCCAGCCGGAATGAGCGCCCAGGTGCCAATCTGGGCTCCTGGAGCCTCTCCACGAATCCTTCTCTCCGATTTTCCCTCTCTGTTCCGGCGCCGCCGTAACGAGCGCTCCTCGCGCAGCGGGCAATGAAGCCACGGCCAATTAAGCAGAATTAAGGAAATTAAGGAAAGGCCACTCCTCATCGAGGGCAATTCCAGCAATAAATGGGATTCAAGCAGGAGTGGCCGGCCCCATAAAACTCCCCCCGCAGCCCAAGAGCCGTTTTGGGGGCTCAAGCGGGGAAGGATTTGAGCGTCATGCGTGGGATGTGCTGGAAATTCCAGCTTTAATTAGGGTTTAGGCCGAAATACAGGAGATTGGGGTGGAATTCCTGGCTGGGATGGGTTTCCCAGAGAAGCTGTGGCTGCCCCTGGATCCCTGGGAGTGTCCCGGGATAGCGGAAGGTGTGGAACATTGGCGGGGGTGGAACGAGGCGATTTTAAGGTCCCTTCCCCACCCAAAGCAGTTTGGAATTCTATAACAAAATATTCCTGCCGTTCCTTCTTTCCCGTTTTTGGGAAAATTCACCCACAAACACCAGAGGTTTGTGTCCCAAAAGGACACAGAGGAGTGCTGTGACTTTATTGGAATAAAGGCAGAGGCCCTGGGGCATTCCCCTGGGGTCTTTCCAATTTTTGGAGGATGCAGCCTCCTTTTTATCCCAATTTCCCGGCCCCATTTCCCTCTCTCTTTCCCCTGAGGCACTTGAGAGGTCCAGACTCACCTGAGATTTCCCTCCAATGTAAAACCCTCCCTTTTCATTTTCAATTCTGATGGAATTGATGGTTTCTCCCCATTGTTGCTTCCATCTTTCAATATCCAATCTCATTTCTCAGCAAACCTACAGTTTGTTTGTAAAGGCAAATATCTTTATTTCCATTCATCAATCACTGGAATCCTTCCCATTTTTTCCTTTCTCTCTCAGTTTTATCTCCCACAGCTCGTTTGGAAAAACAAATCCCTCATTCCTCTCACCTTCAGCTGCTTTTCTGCCCCAGCAGAGCTCCAGGTGGGAAAAACTTCCGTGGGTGGAGCTCGGTTTGGTCATGGAAATAATTCAAACAGCTCTGGGGGAATGGACATTTTTTTAATTGGTAGAAATATTGAAAAATCTCTTCTTGGGATTTAAACCACTGGAGAAAGGTTTGGAATGCTGGGAAAATAAAAATTACGCGGGATATTGGATTTTTCCCACCCAAAAGAGGACAATCTTTGCTGAGTCAGCATTTCAACCCGGCTTTTCCTCCCATCCGGGCTCTGGCAAATCCCAAATTCCAACCTCTCCCATTTTCATTTCAACCTGGAAATGAAAATCGCGGTGATTTTAGCGCAGAGGAAATGTAAAAGTGGAAATTTATTTGAAGGCCTCCAGGAGTGGTTATGGAAAGACAAGCGGGGGTCAACGCATTTCTTGTTTATTAAGGAAATTAGCATAATTGACCAAGAAAAAAAAAATTTAGAAGAACAAGAAGTGATTAAATCTTCCCCCCAGGTCAAGTCTTTTGTTTTTTTTTTTTGGAACCGTGGAATTTTTTGTACGGCAAATTGAGGAGTGGGAAATTCCTGGGAATACGAGTTATTAATAGAATGGGTTACAGAATTAAAAAAAAAAAAAATTATAGAGAAAAAGAAAAAAGGCCCAAACCAAGAGGGCATCACCGGTGTGATGGTGAGGGTTTGGGGAGGATTTGGGGGAGGATTTGGGGGAGGATTTTGGGGACTCTGCTGGGAGTGATTATGGATGCTAAACACGGAGCAGGTGCTGACAGCCGAACCCTCAGATCTCCGCGCCATCAAATCCCCGCCTGAACTTCGCGGATCTGCGAGAAACGAGGGAGAGGAAGGGGGAAAAAATAAATAAAAAAAAAAGGAATAAAAGTCTGGAGGCGGCTCCTGGAGCTGCTCACCTCTGCTTCAACCCGGCCGCTTTCATGTGGCGCTGGTGGGGTTTGATCGCCGTGAGCCGGGGCGGCTCGGGCAGGGGCGCTGCGATTTTGGGATTTGGGATGAGGCTCCCCGGGGGATTTGGGGTGTGGAATGAGGGATTTGGGATGGGGCTCCCCAGGGATGCAGGATTTTGCTGCAAGGTGCAGAATTTGGGATGGGGCTCTCCAAGGATGCAGGATGCTGCATCTCCAAGGTGCTGGGTGCGGGATTTGGGGTGCAGGATTTGGGATGAGGCTCCCCAGGGATGCGGGATTTGGGATTTAGGATGAGGCCCCCCAGGGGTGTGGGATTTGGGGCTCAGGATGAGGGATGAGGGATTTGGAGTGCAGGATGTGGGATTTAGGATGGGGCTCCCCAGGTATGCGGGATTTGGGGCTCAGGATGAGGGATTTGGGATTTGGGGCTCAGGATGAGGGATTTGGGATGGGTCTCCCCAGGGATGCGGAATGAGGGATTTGTGTTGCAGGATGAAGGATTTGGGATGGGAGGTCCCTAAGGATGCAGGATTTGGGGTGGGGGGTGCAGGATTTGGGTTAGGACTCCCCAGGGGTGCAGGATGTGGGATTTGGGATGAGGCTCCCTAGGGATGTGGGATTTGGGTGCAGGGTGCAGAATTTGGGATGGGGCTCCCCAAGGATGTAGGATTTGGATGCAGGGTGCAGAATTTGGAGTGTGGGATTTGAGATGGGACTCCCTGGGGGATTTGAGGTGCAATGTTTGGGTTTTGGGATGAGACTCCCTGGGGGTTGTGGGATTTGGGTTGCAGGATGAGGGATTTGGGATTTGAGTTGCAGGATGTGGGATTTGGGATGGGGCTCCCCAGGGATGCAGAATGCAAAATTCGGGATTTGGGATTCGAGATTTGGGGTGCAGGATGCAGGATGAGGGATTTGGGATGCAGGATTTGGGATATGGCTGCCGGGGGATGCAGGATCTGGGATTTGGGATGCAGGATTTGGGATTTCACATAAAGGATTAGGGATTAGGGATTTGGGATTTGGGATGCTGTGCCCAGCCCCAAAATTCCATGACCCCAAACTGGTGCCAACCCGACCTTCAGGAGCCAGGACCAGACACCAGAACTGCAGGAAATCCTGTGGGAACCACATCCAAACTGCATTTTTTAAATGTAGAATTGAGACTTTTTCCTTTAATATCCCGATCCTCATGGAAAAAAGGGTGGAAATCCCATTCCTACAACCCCGAGCCGATCACACTGAGACCTCCAAGAGAGGCTCAGCAATTATTTTGATTTAATTTTATTATCAGTTACTCCAGACCAACCCCTGGGGAGGCCTCGTGGTGCCGGTGTGGCCTCCACACACGAGGAACCCCAAATCTTGCAGGAAAAAAAGAGGAAAACTCAATTTTTTGGGAAAAACAGAGAGGAAAACTCAAGTTTTATGATAAAAAAATGCGCCTAATTTGGAGAGTGCTGGAATTTTTTTCCCCAAGGATGCTGCCCGACATTAAATAGGAATTAAATTCAGCTTTTGCTCAATGTGTTATTTCTAACAGAAATGCATTTCTACACTTTTTAGGGTTTTTTTTTTCCCTTTTCCTATTTTAAATAATTCCCTGGCTTCCTGACACCCAAATGGAGAGAAAAGCTGATTTCCATCCACTTAAATCCATTTAAAATGAGCCCATTAGGAGCCACCTTCATCCAGTGTTTATTTTGAGGAGAAAAAACCCAGTTCAGGGCATCTCCCACTGCTGAAAATTCCCATTTTGGGCTTGTCCAGCTCCGCCATCTTCTGTCCCAAAATTGTCTTTTTTTTTGCTGCAGATGCTTTCAATTTCTCCTTAATTTGTTGGAACTGTTGTGACGAGCATTCCTGCCAAAAAGAGGCTACATAAACTCAATTTTTCCCGGGAAAATTAATGAAATACGTTCCCAGCTCATTCAACCTGCTCGTCAAGCTGTGAAAGGAGAGATAATTAAAATTGAAATTGAAATTGAAATTGAAATTGAAATTGAAATTGAAATTGAAACTGAAATTGAAATTGAAATTAAAGTTAAAAGTAAAATTGAAGTTGAAATTAAAATTAAAATTAAAATCCAGGGGCCTCTCCCGGATTTCACCTTTCCAAAGTTGCGGATACAGGAATTTTTTGGGGCCAAACCAGCCCAATCTGGGAGCATTTCCAGATTTCACAATTCCGCCTGCAGGGAGCGCGGGAAGGGCATTCCCGGGCCTGCTCCTGGGAAAAGAGATGGGAAAAGCAGTGGGGAATCCATTCCGAAGTGCTCAGCTGAAGAATTTGGGAATTTCAGGATGAGCCAGCTCAGCTTTTAGGGACTCATTCCCATGCAGCTCCATCCTGTGCCTTTTCCCAAATTTTTCCCGGCCTTTTTCCCAAATAAAACCCTGGAAGGTGCTGAGTCCTGGAATTTGTTGTAATCCCTCAAATCCCAAAAAACAGCACCAGAGCCACTCCTGGCTGGGAAGGAGGGTCTGGATTTGCTGGGATTGAGGCCTGGCTGGAGCTGGGAGTGCCCAACTTCCCGCTGGGATAATTTGGGTCATTTTCCCTCCATTCCATCACTTTAGTGCTGGTTTTAAACCCCTTTGCTCCTGGGAGGAGGTTTCCCAGGACAGGGGTGGGTCCTGCTGGAATTTCTCATTCCCATTCCCATTTTCTCGTTCCGTTTCTGCAGGTGGAATTCCCAATCCCGTGGCTGCTTCCCAGCTCTTGGAGGAAACAGAAGGAAAAAGGCTCCATGGAATTTGCTTTTCCATGGGACAGATGAGGCGGCACAGATGGGAAAAGGCGGATTTGGGGAATAACCTCGGTGCCTGGTTTGTGTTTTTATTTCCTTTTGGTTAAGAGGCATCCAAAGCAGGGTAAAGCGCAAAAAAAAAAAAAAAAAAAAAAATTAAAAATTATATATTTAATATAAATAAAGCAGCCAGAAATTTGGGATTTAGGTGGCACTGAACATTCCCACCATCCACATTCCCACTGCTCCAGGATGGGGACCTTGCACCGGCCAGAGGCTGCTTTCCATCCAAACACTCAATTAATTCCGATTTTAGCAGGCAGCTCTTTGTTTGTTAAATTAAAACCAGCTGGTTATTGGAAGAAACATATTTATTGGGAATTAGCAGCCATGTGCCGGATGGATATTTCCCACCTCGTTGTCAGGGCTCAGACAAAGCTGTGTTTAATAATCATTTTTTTTCCCCCCTCTTTTCAATTATCGCTGGGGGGGGGGGAAGAAATCATCCCATTAATTGCGAATTAAATGAACATTTGGAAAATCTCAATTCTGAACGCCGTGTTCCAGCTGGCTCTGGGGAAGATGCACCGGGATTTTCCACTGGAATTTTTTCCTGGATGATCCAGGTGGGGCTGGGACCCCCAGAGCTTCAGCTCTGCCCTCTCCGAGCCCTCGCTTAGGGACGCCACCTGCTCCTCCCCTCTTTTCCCAACAACAAAAATTCCAGGAATCTCAATGTTTAGCAGAAAATGGGGATAATTGGGTCTTCCTGGAGCAGGCAGGGAAGGCCATGAATGATTTAGCGGGGGCTGGCTCAGAGACTCCTCCAGCGCTGCCTCCTCTCCTCAGCTTTGCTGAAACATTTATTGCAGCCTCCTCCGGCCGGGCTTTGTTTGCACAAAAGCTGTTTATCCACACCAAATTATGGGCTGGGGGCAGGAAAACATCCCACTGGCACCCCGGAGCCAGGATTTGGGGGGGATTTGTCTCATCCCTGAGTCCCGTGGGGTGTTTTTGGGTTGGAGCGGTGCCAGGGCAAGATGTGGCCTTGTCACTTTGTCCCTTGGATGGGTTACTCCCCTTTTTATTGAGCCCGTGAATGGGTTATTCCCCTTTCTTTGTGCCCTTAGATGGGTAATGCCCTTGGATGGGTTATTTCCCTTTTTTTGTGTGCCCTTGGATAAGTTATTTCCCTTTTTTTGTGCCCTTGGACGAATTATTGCCTGTTTTTTGATCCCTTGGACGAGTCATTCCTCTTTTTTGTGCCCTTGGTTGAATTATCCCCTTTTTTTGTGCCCTTGGATAAATTATTCCCCCTTTTTTTTTGATCCCTTTGACAAATTATTGCCCTTTTTTTGAGCCCTTGGATGGGTTATTCCATTTTTTGATCCCTTGGACGAGTAATTTCTTCTTTTTCTTTTTTTTTTTTTGTGTGTGTGTCCTTGGACGAGTTATTCCCTTTTTTTGAGCCCTTGGATGGGTAATTTGAGCCCTCGGAGGGGTAATTTTGAGCCCTCGGAGGGGTCATTCCCTTTTCCCCGAGTCTCAGAGCCAGGATCCTGCCCCGCTGCATGAGAGCTTTGTTTCCCGAGCACAGGGACCCTTTGAGAGGCGGCCCCGGTGCCCCGGGCAGGGCGGTTCGCGTCTCGCTCTCCCGAATTCCGCTCACTGATGCCTTTTTTCCCTGGAATCCGAAGGTGTCTGCGCGCTCCGCTCGGCCCCAGCGCCCGGGGCGAAGCCTGACCTTTGCTGCTCCCTCTCCACTCGAAGGAGGGGGGGGAAAAAAGCGGATTTTTGAGTGGAAAACAACTTGTGAAGAGCCACGGAAAGAACAAAAAACCCTCTGAGGGCTCGCTCCGGCAGAATCGCCCGGCTGGCATCCCCGGATCTGCCCCTGCTCCAGCAAATCCCATCCCTCGGGAGCGGTGCCAGCGTGGGGCCGGTGCCGTGGGGGTGGCACTGTGGTGGCACTGTGGTGGCACTGGCCGGGCAGGGGGCACCCCGCTAGGTGGCAATGCCAATCCATGCCGCAGCCCCGGATTTCGGGAATGTCCTGAAGCCTGGGATTCTTGGAATTCCGTGCCCTGGCCCTCCCGGCAGGAGGTGGCACCGTGGCAGGGTCGCGATGGGTGGAGGAGCCCAGGGGCAGGCCCGGAGCTCTGCCCCCGCCGGGGGAAGGAGCCGCTCCCGGCATCCAAACATTCCCGAGGATCCGGGAAACGATCGCACCTGGGTGTGCTCAGATCCCGGAGCTCCTGTGCCAGGTGAGAGCTCCCCCCGGGACAGCGACTTCCCTGCGCCACCGCCAGCCCCGGTGACAGCGACCTGATATCCTCTGCAGGATCCTCCTGGGATCCCAATCCGTGTCCTCCTGCAGGATCCTCCTGGGATCCCAATCCGTGTCCTCCTGCAGGATCCTCCTGGGATCCCAATCCGTGTGAGGGAGGGAGGGAAGGAGGGAAGGCACAGAA
>JAWWMU010000075.1:3043502-3056106 GCA_035048155.1 Cinnycerthia olivascens
TTGCCCTGAATTCCAGAATCATTCCCAGCCATTCCCCAATCCCATTTCCCTCCCATTCCATTTCCACCCACGGAGCAACACATGGACTCCCAAGCCCAGCGCTTTGCAAGACAACACAGATTTTCCAGATTTCCAAGAAAACCATTGAATTCCAACTCCCAAATGAGGATAACTCGGGCTCAGCGAGCCGCCTTGGCAGGACAGGGCGGGGAATCCCTCCCTCCCCATTCCAGACCCCGAACAGCGCCCGGATCCCTCCGGCCCCCTGAGCAGGACACTTTCCCAATCCCGTGGGATGCAGCCGGTGTCCCACACCCATTTGGGATGTCCCGGTGCTCCCGGTTCGGGGCCGCACCTGGAGGGAGGTGCAGGTGCTGATGACGCCGGCGTCGGACGCGGTGTTGCTGTCGCTGACATCCTCCGGGATCTTCTCCGCCTTCGGCAGCGCCGTCACTGCGGGATTGGGATTCTTGGGAGCCAGGCTCACGTCGGTCCCGTTCCCAAAAGCTTGGATGGCGTTTCCTGGCAGTGGGAGAGGTTTAGGAAAGGTGGGGGTGAGGGAACAGGGTGGGTGGAGCGGGGAGGGGAAGCGCCTTACGGAGACAGGGGTTTTCCGTGAAATCCCGCAGGAATTTCTCGCACTCCTCCTCCATGTTCCCGCTGCCTTTGCAGGAGCACCAGGGCGAGATGGTGATGCTGGTGGTGCTGGCGTCCACGTAGTTGGGGGTGATGTCAAAGCCTGGCGAGGAGGAGGAGGAGGGAACGGGGGTGAAATCCCAGTGGGAAAACCATTCCCGATCCCGAGTCCCGGCACTCACCGATGAGCCCTGCGTAGGAGCCCAGGCACGCCTGGAAGTTGTCCCCGGGACAGCTGGTCGGGGACTGGAAGGTGGCCTGGCAGTTGGTGTGGAAATCGGCCAGCCGGGATCTGGAGAGGAGGGAAAGTGGGAAAACAACGGAATTTCAGCGCTGGCTCCATCCCAGAGTGACTCCGCAGCCAGCAGGAATTTTTAAATGGAATAAAAGTGCCCCGTTCCCAACATCCACACACGGGCTGTGAAATTCCGGGGCAGTTCAGGTTTTTCAGCTGCTTTCTCCAAATGATCCCAAGAGGAGACAGGATCCTGGGAATGGCCGTGCTCATCCACACCTCAGATCCCAAGAAACAGCCGGAATCTCCTCGGGAAGGGATGGAATTGGGATGGGATTGTAGGGCTGCTCTGGGATGGGAGGATGGGGAAGGAGAAAGAGCTCAGGATGAAGCAGAAATTCCAAGGAAAACCAGGATTCTGCAGATCTGCCATGGTGCACGAAGCAAGGAGGAAATTTTCTCCCTCTCCTCCTTTGTGGAAATAAAACTCTCCCATCCCAAGAGCATCCATGGATCCACGTGGATTTTCCTTCCTTGTGACTCAGCCTGTGGAAAACTCCTCACAGACCAGAGAGGGTCTGGGGGCTCCCATCCCACCCCCATTCCCAGGGCAGATCCTCCTCTCCTGGAAAGGGATTTTCTTCACACAAAGCCCAGAAAAGCTTTTCCAGGATTTTTTTTTTTTTTTTTTTTTTTTTTTTTTTTTTTTTTTGGGATGCTCCGCTCTCCCTACAGCCAAACCTCAGCTTCAGGGTGGGAATGGCAAAAAAATCCAAAAATTTGGAACCCGCTCCTTCCCAAGCCTCTCCACGGGAGAGGAATAAAACTTCCCAGCAGCATTTCCCTCTTTTCCCAAATCCGAGGTGAATGGACGTCAATTCCCTGCGGGAAGCGGGGCCAGCTCAGCGTGGAGCGCCAGGAAAATTTGTCACCGCTGCTCCACGGGGCTCCGCTCCCGGCCCGGAACATCCTCGGAGGAGAACGTTATTCCTTTCACAATCCGTGAGGATGCAGCTGGGAAAGCCTTCAGGAGCATCCAAGGCAGATCTCACCCTTTCCCGCTGGAGACTTTGGAAGCCACTGGATGGGAATCGCTGCCAGGGAGAAAAGCTCGGCCTAGGCACAGCGGATTTTGGCTTCTGAGGGCTCCGAAGGAATGAAAAAAAGAGGGAAGGGGGAAGGAGCCAAGTGCATTTTAGCGGGAACAAGGAGGAATTTCTGCCAAATTGCTGCTGGCAGCTGGAGGAGGCGGATGGGGATGGCCTGGAAAAGTTGGGAAGAGCTGGGCTGGCTCCGGAGGAGGGATGGGGAGGAGGAAGAGTTGCCCCCCCTCTAAAAATAAAAGCAACCAAAAAAATCCAAAAGAGTGGAAAAAAGGATTTTAAAAATTAATTCTGGATATCAGCTCTCCCATCCCAAACCCACTCCAAGGGCTGATTCCCGATCAAATCTGCTCCTCTTGGATTCCCGAAGGAAAAATCCCAGGAAAGGCAGCGCCAGGTTTAACAGGCCCTGCTCCCAAATCCAGGCACTTCCCAAGGACCTGGATCCCTGCAGGGCACCTGGACTGAAACATCCTGAGTTTAGGGGGACTTTTAATTCCATACCTGTATTCCCAGTGCATAAATCCCAAATTTAGGGGGCTCTGTGCACCCGTGCATTTATCCCAGGCGCATAAATCCCAAATTTAAGGGACTTTGTACATTCCTACACACACACCTGGTGCAGATATCCCAAATTTATGGGATTTTTTGTACCTGTACGCTTATCCCAGGTACATAAATCTCAAATTTAGGGGCATTTTGGTACCTGTGCATTTATCCCAGGTGCATAAATCCCAAAATTAAGGGACTTTGTGCATTCCTATACACACACTTGGTGCAGCTATCGCAAATTTAAGGGGTTTCTGTATCTGTACATTTATCCCAGGTGCATAAATCCAAAATTTAGGGGAATTTTGGTACCTGTAAATATATTCCAGATGCATAAATGCCAAATTTAGGGGACTTTTTGTATCTGTATATTTATCCCAGGTGTATAAATCCAAAATTTAAGGGACTTTTTGTACCTGTGCATTTATCCCAGGTGCATAAATCCCAAATTTAAGGGACTTTGAGCATTCCTACACACACACCTGGTGCAAATATCCCAAATTTAAGGGATTTTTGTACCTCGACATTTATCCCAGGTGCATAAATCCCAAATTTAGGGGACTTCAAGCATCCCTACAGGACCCACCTGCCTCCAACTCCTCTCTCCCATTCCCGGTTTTCCCTCAGGAATTCAGCACCACCAAACCCCTATTGTCTCTGACATGAAAATTTACCAAACACGGAGGTTTTGGGATCGGTTTGGGGTTTTTTTTTTGGTGACTTTTTAAAGCGGTTAATTGAGTGCTAATTACTCCCATCCCCCACGCCGCGGTCGCATCCAATCCAACAGCTCCTGAATATTTCATGGAAAAGACGCCGGGATTCCTCCAGAGGTGGAATTTTTTTTTCACGGGCAATTTGCTGAGACTGAGGGAATGTTAAAAAAAAAAAACTGGGAAAAAAATCCGCTCCCCATCTCCTGCCGAGCCGAGGATGTTCAGGAAGCTGCGACAACGCGGAAAAAACTCGGCGAGACACGAAAATCCCGCTGGGCATCGCCCTCCCAACATTCCCGTCCTGCTGGAGAGGGATTCTTTTGAAGCCGGGAGATGCTGAGATTTAAAAAAAAAAAAAACAAAAAACAAAATCTCCTCAAACGCTCCCAGGTAAATTCAAAGAGTCCCAGGGAGCGGGAGTAGCTGAAGGAAAGAGGGAAGCTGGAATAAAACTCGGCTTTTGTGGATGACCCGCTGCCAAATCGAGCGAGGAGTTCGCAGGGGAGGGAGGAAAATCAATGGATGGATTTGTTTTATCCGGGAGAAGTCGTCTGGGAAGAGGAGTCACCTGTTCCGGGCTGAGCCGCCGCAGGTTTGGGGGGAAAAGGGAATTTTTTGTTGTCACTCTGAGGCTCCTGGCCTGAATTCCAGAGGGATTTCCTCGTGGAAAAGGGGTCAGGCTTTGGAAGGGGCTGTTGGGGGGGGTGGTGGCGTGGTTTGGAGTGGTCATCGCTGGAAGGGTCCAAGGATGGTCTGGAGGTGCCCAAATAATCCCTGGAGGTGCTCAAAGAATTCCTGGAAGTGTCCAGGGAATGCCTGAAGGTGTTGGAGGAACCCCTGGAGGTGCCCAAATAATTCCTGGAGGTGCCCAAACAATGCCTGGAGGTGCCCAAGGAACCCCTGGGAGCGTCCAGTGAATCCCTGGAAATGCCCAAGGAATGTGGAGGTGCCCAAAGAGCCCCTGGAGGTGTCCAGGGAATGCCTGAAGGAGTCGGAAGAACCCCTGGAGGTGTCTGAAAGACTCCTGGAAGTTTCCAAGAAACCCCTGGAGATGCCCAGGGAGCCTCTGGAGGTGCCCAAGTCCAAGGAACCTCTGCGAGTCCAAGGAACACTCTGGGAGTGTCCAAGGAACCTCTGGAGGTGCCCAAAGAACCTCTGGAAATGCCCAAGGAACGTGGAGGTGCCCAAGGATCCCCTGGAGGTGCCCAAAAGACTCCTGGAGGTGCCCAAGTCCAAGAAATCCCTGGAGATGCTCAAGGAACCCTGGAAGTGTCCAGGGAAACTCTGGAGGTGCCAAAGGGACTCCTGGAAGTGTCCAAGGAACCCTTTGGAGTGTCCAGGGAATCCCTGGAAGTGCCCAAGGAGTGTGTAGGTGCCCAAAGAACCCCTGGAAGTTTCCAGGGAATCCCTGGAGGTGCCCAAGGAGCCCCTGGAGGTGCCCAAGGAGCCCCAGGAGGGGCCCAGGGAATCCCTGGAGGTGCCAAAGGAATTCCTGGAGGCGACACCCAGAGCTCTGGGCTGAGGCCCAGATGGGGATCAGATCTGATCCTCCGATCCTGGAGGATTTCCCAACCTCTGGAACATCTGCCCCTTGCCCAGGGACACGGCCACAGCAGGAGAAAGGCAAACCCAGGACAAACCAAGGAAGGAATTCCCAAAGCAGAGGAAACCCAGCAAGGGCGAAAATCATCAGGACAAAACCCAATTTAACCTCCAGGTCGGGTTAATTATTAATTAGCAATTTCGCTCCCCACGTACATCTCAGGCCACCACATTTGGATCCAGCGCCCGGACAGCGCCTCCAAGGCGTTTTTGGGGTGGGATTTTTTTTTATTTTTTTTTCTCCTGAAGCCCCGCGGCTCCCCGGGAGCGCAGGCAGCGTTTGATTTTAATTGCGGGCCCGTTCTGTCCCATTGAGCCGCTAACTGAGCCCAACAGGAGATTGTGTTTACACAGCAAAGCCCGGCTCAAGACAGACTCGCTGTCACATTAAGTCAATACTCGGGAAGCCTCTCGAGTTAATTATTCAGCGAGAATTGACTGATCCTCGTGGTAAGAGCCCGGCGAGCCCGCAGGGAGCCGAGCCCTCCCCCAGCCGCCTCCTCGTGCGGGGGATCCCACCCCGCTGCTGCCCTTCCGCTTCCCAAATCCACCAGATTTGGAGATTTTCACTCATTTCCCAACCCCAAATCCGGTTTGGAGGCTCCTCCACGTCCTGTCCCCTTCAAACCCGAGCTCTCCCATCTCCCGGTAAATCCAGAAGCAATTTTTCCCTGCTCCTTCTTCTTTCCCTGCTTCTTCCCCAGTCACCTCCACACGTGAGGGACCCGCGGGGCTGCCCCTCCTCTTCCCAAATCCACCAGATTTGGGGATTTTCACACATTTCCCAATCCCAAACCGGGTTTGGAGGCTCCTCCACGCCCTGTCCCCTCCAAACCTGAGCTCTCCCAGTTCCCATGAAATCCAGGAGCAATTTTTCCCTGCTCCTTCTTCTCTTCTTCTCCTGCAACTTCCTCTTGTAAGGGACCACCAGGTGCTGTCCCTCCGCTTCCCAAATCCACCAGATTTGGAGATTTTCACCCATTTCCCAATCCCAAATCCGGTTTGGAGGCTCCTCCACGTCCTGTCCCCTCCGAACCCGAGCTCTGCCAGCTCCCGGCAAATCCAGGACCGATTTTTCCCTGCTCCTTCTTCTCTTCTTCTTCCCCAGCCACATCCACACATAAGGGACCCCCAGATGCTGCGCTTTACTTCCCAAATCCACCAGATTTGGGGATTCTCACACATTTCCCACTCCCAAATCCGGTTTGGAGGTTCCTCCACGTCCTGTCCCCTCCGAACCCGAGCTCTGCCAGTTCCCGGTAAATCCAGGAGCAATTTTTCCTTGCTCCTTTTTTCTCCCCTGCCCCTTCTCTTCTTCCTTCCCCAGCCACATCCACACATGAGGGACCCCCAGATGCTGCACTTTACTTCCC
Organism: Cinnycerthia olivascens; assembly: GCA_035048155.1. Lineage (NCBI taxonomy): Eukaryota > Metazoa > Chordata > Aves > Passeriformes > Certhiidae > Cinnycerthia > Cinnycerthia olivascens. The sequence goes on from JAWWMU010000075.1 coordinate 3,049,717, forward strand.
AAATCTACCAGATTTGGGGATTTTAAGACATTTCCCAATCCCAAACTGGGTTTGGAGGCTCCTCCACGTCCTGTCCCCTCCGAACCCGAGCTCTCCCATCTCCCGGTAAATCCAGGAGCGATTTTTCCCCGCTCCTTCTCCTTGGCAGACAGGCGAGCGCCGCTCTCATTACCCGGAGTAATGAGAAAGTTGAGCCGCTCCTCATCAAGGAAACATCCATTACCGGCGGGGTTTTGTCCGCGCTGAACAAAGGCCGCAAAAAGCCGCATTTTGTTCCCGTGTTTGGGGTTCCATCAATTCCCAGCCAGCCTGGGCCCCATTCCCTCCTTCCCGAGCCGAAACTGCAGCCCAACCCCGGCCAAACTCCTTGATGCGCAAATATCGGGGGATCATCACTGAGCTCCCCTGGATTTCAACACATCAAAAACTGGGATTAAAAATCTGATAAATGACCCAAAATCCCTGCTTTGGATGCTCCGATCCCGGCCAAAATCCTTGACGCACAAATATCCCGGGAGCAGGAGCATCCCTCATTCTCCTTGGCTTAAACACATCAAAAACTGAGATAAAAATATTCAGGAAAAGACTCAAAATTGGCACTTTGGATGCTGAGGAGCTCCAGCCCAATCCTGGCCAAATTCCTCATTACACGAATATCCCGGGAGGTGGAGAATCCCTGACCTCCCCTGGATTTGAATACACCAAAAACTGGGATTAAAAATCCCGGAAATGACCCAAAATCCCCACTATGGGTGTTCCAAACAAATATCCTGTAAAGAGGACCATCCCTGACCTCCCTTGGCTTAAACACACCAAAAATTGGGATAAAAAAAATCAGGGAAATTCCCCAAAATCCCCACTTTGGATGCTACAACCCTGGCCAAAATCCTTGACGCACAAATATCCTGTAAGGAGAAGCATCCCTGACCTCCCTTGGCTTAAACACATCAAAAACTGGGATAAAAATATTCAGGAAAAGCCCCAACATTTCCACTTTGGCTGCTCCAACCCCGGCCAAAATCCTGGCCATATAAATATCCTGTGAGGGGGAGCATCCCTGACCTCCCCTGGATTCAAACACACCAAAAACTGGGGAAAAAAATCCGGGAAAAGCCCCAACATTCCCACTTTGGATGCTGAGGAGCTCCAGCCCAATCCTGGCCAAATTCCTCATCACACGAATATCCCAGGAGGGGGAGCATCCCTGACCTCCCCTGGATTTGAATACACCAAAAACTGGGATTAAAAATCCGGGAAATGACCCAATGTCCCCATTTTGGACGCTCTAAACAAATATCCTGTGAGGGGGAGCATCCTTGACCTCCCTTGGCCTAAACACACCAAAAATTGGGATAAAAAAAATCCGGGAAGTGCCCCAACATCCCCACTTCCGACGCTCCAACCCCGGCCAAAATCCTTGATGCACAAATATCCCGGGAGCAGGAGCAGCCCTGACCTCCCCTGGATTTCAACACACCAAAAACTGGGATAAAAATCTGGGAAATGACCCAACATCTCCACTTTGAAATCTCCAACCCCAGCCAAAATCCTTCACAAACAAATATCCTGTAAGGAGGAGCATCCCTGACTTCCCCTAGATTTAAACACACCAAAAATTGGGGGGAAAAAATCAGGGAAATGCCCCCAAATCCCCACTTTGGATGCTCCCGCCCCGGCCAAAACCCTTCACAAATAAAGATCCTGTGAGGGGAAGCATCCCTGACCTCCCCTGAATTTAAACGCACCAAAAACTGGGATAAAAATATTCAGGAAAAGCCCCAACATCCCCACTTTGGATGCTGAGGAGCTCCAGCCAGTGGAGGCTGGGAATTTCTCCGGCACCACTGGAGCGTGTAAGAGCAGATTATTTGTGTTCCCGACTTGCTGATGCAAGATGAAAAATCCAGCGAGCTGCAGCTGCTGAAATCAGCTCTTTTCTCCCCTTTCCCTTCCCTTTCCCCTTCGCTGAGGTTTGTGCTTCGCCAAAGGTTTTTGTATTCCGGGAGCTAAAACCTGTCCCTTGCAATCAGCCGCGAAAGCTCCGGGACTTTGTCAGGCTCCTGCGAGCCGGGAGAAGCTTCCCGAGCTGGGAAAAGCTGGGAAAATCTTCCCGAGCTGCACAAATCACGGCTCGATTGCTGCCGGAGCTCCCGGGGCAGCTCCCGCGGGGTTTTCGGCCGGGTTGGAGGTTGTTGGAATGGATTTCTGCGGAGTAAAAAAGCTGGGATTTCAGCCCGGGATAATCCGCATCCTGCACTCCAAAGGTCCTCGCCAGGATCCGAGTGCTGGAGGGGACACGGGGAGGGACATCCCGGACCCTCCGTGCCTTGGGAAGGGAGGCAGGGAATGCCCTCCCCCGTGGTTAAACCCCTCCTGCATCGGGAAAATTCCAGAGCCAGAGCCATTCCCGGCAGGATGGAGCAGCTGGTGGCGTCCTTGTGACCTCGGTGGCTGAGGGGACAGGGCTGGTGTCCAACCCCAGCAGCCCCACACAGCTGGAAAACACCACGGAGAGCCAGGAAAACCTCTGGAAGGGCTGTTTTCCATGCTGGAATGTTCGTTTTCCCTGTCCTCCAACTCTCCTGCTTTTTTTTTAGGGGTGGAAGTCTTGTCCCATAGGAGCAGCAGCCCCTGGATCGACCTCCACACAGGAAAAATCCCTCTGGAAAATCCTATCCCGGCAGAGAGCGCTTTCCCTCATTAGGCTTTGAGCCAGGAGGGTTAATTAATCACCCTGGCAGGTTAATTACTCTGGCAGGAGAATTATCTCCTGTCACCTCCAGCTCTGGGAGCTCTCGGGATCTGCTCCGGCTCCAGTGCCCTCGCCAGGCCTCTGTGGGATCGGGATGAGCATCAGGCCGGGATGGTGGATTGAGAAACTCATGGAAAACAGGAAATCCCATGGCACTGCCTTTTCCTCCAGGATCAGGGGACACGGAGGGCTTTGGGCTGGGTAAACTCATGGATAATGGGAAATTCCAAATCCCATGGCACAGACCAGAGTTGTCTTCCAGGATCAGGGGACACAGAGGGGTTCAGGCTGGATAAACTCATGGATAATGGGAAATTCCAAATCCCATGGCACAGACCAGAGTTGTCCTCCAGGATGAGGGGATGGAGGAGTTTTGGCTGGATAAACTCATGGATAATGGGAAATTCCAAATTCCATGGCGCAGCCCTGCTCATAGAGGTGAGGGGACATGGAGGAGTTTCGGACGGATGAATTCATGGAAAATGGGAAATCTCATGGCACTGCCTTTTCTCCAGGATCAGGGGACATGGATGAGTTTGGGCTGGATAAACTCATGGATAATGGGAAATCCCATGGCACAGCCCAGCCCCGCCTTGTCCTCTATAATCAGGGGACACAGAGGAATTTTGGATGGATAAACTCATGGATAAAGGGAAATTCCAAATTCCATGGCACTGCCTTGTCCACCAGGATGAGGGGACACAGAGGAGTTCTGTGTCCCATCATTCTCAGCTGGAGAGGCCAGAGGGGAGCGGATGGGATGGGATTTTCTCCTGAAATCCCAGATCCAAGGAGTGCATCCACACCCCATCCCAAGGAAAAAATCCCAGAGGTTACAGCAAAACTCTGCAGCAAACCCAACAGAGACAAATCCCAGATTTGGGGCATTTTCCAGAGCAAAGAGCCCCCATCCAGGCTCCCAAAAAACCGCATTTCCACCTTGGAGCAAACACTCCCAGCAGCTTCTCCACCTTTTTTCCCCCTTTTCCTCCTCGTGTGGGGATTTCATTCCATGCAGGAATTAAAGCTCGTGGCCCCTGCGGCCCCCCCGGCTCTTCCAGCCCCATTATCCCTCTCCGGGCGCGGATCCGCCGGCAGCGCCCGCCTCGGAGCTCGCTGATGGAGAGCAGCTGCCATTCCCGGGAATCTTTTATTCATGGACACCGACTCCTCGGATTACTTTTTGATAAAAAGCCACATTCCCACGTTTCAAACATCTCCACTCGCAGCCCGAGGAAGACCCGGAGCTCGCATTTATTTCCCCGTTGAGCGCCGGGGAAACTCCATCACCTTGATGGGACAAAAATCCGCCGGGAAGCGGCTCTGGCTCCCAGCGGGGACAGCAGGGGCTGGGCCCGGTGACAAGTGGCATTCCTGAGGGACGGCAGATCCCGAGGGGGGCACAGCAGGAATTCAGCTCCCGGGGGAGGTTTTGGGGGGCGCGGCTCCATCCCCGTTTCCAGGGAGCTGCCCCTGGGACCTGCCCTGGGCGTTGTCCCAGTGCCACTTCCCACACCAGCATTGGGGGTGACATCGATATTTGGGGGTGACAGCAATACTGGGGGGTGACAGCAATACTGGGGGGTGCCAGGGAGGTGACACCAGTGCTGGGGGGTGACACTGATGGCTCGGGGGTGCCACCAATACCAGGAAGGTGACACTGATGGCCAGAGGGTGCCACCAATGCCGAGAAGGTGACAATGATGGCCAAGGACTGACACTGATGGCCAGGGGATGACACCAATGCCAGGGAGGTGACACTGATGACCAAGGACTGACCCTGATAGCCAGGGGGTGACACCAATACCAGGGAGGTGACACCAGTGCTAAGGGGTGACATTGATGACCAGGGACTGACACCGATGGCTAAGGGGTGACACCAATGCCAGGGAGGTGACACCAGTGCCAGGGAGGTGACACTAATGGCCGGGGAGGTGACACTGAAGACCAAGGACTGACACTGATGGCCAGGGGATGACACCAGTGCCAGGGAGGTGACACTGAAGACCAAGGACTGACACTGATGGCCAGGGGATGACACCAGTGCCAGGGAGGTGACACCAGTGCCAGGGAGGTGACACCAGTGCCAGGGAGGTGACACTGAAGGCCAAGGACTGACACTGATGGCCAGGGGATGACACCAATGCCAGGGAGGTGACACCAATGCCAGGGAGGTGACACCAATGCCTGACCCGCAGCAGAAGAGCTCCGCGGCGCGCCCTTTACCTGCACAGGTGATCCGCCCGGCAGGCGCCGCGCAGGTCCAGGCAGTTGGGCTTGTCCCTGTCCTCGTAGGAGCAGGAGGGGACGATGGTCTGGCGGCGGCGCTCGGCGCACGCCGGGTCCTTGCAGGAGCAGAAGAGCAGGCGGAAGGTGAACTCGCCGGGCACGCGGTCGAAGAACTGGCGCAGGGCCTTGTGGCACTTGCGGCGGCTGCAGGGCTCGGTGGCCGAGAGCTCGCGGCTGCAGGTGGAGATGTACCCCGAGCGCAGGCGCTTGCAGTTGTCGTTGAGGTTGCAGGCCTTGGCCGCGTCCAGGCAGTGGTTGCTCTTGGAGGTGGCGGCCGGGTCCATTCCTGCCCGGGGACACCGAGGGATGGGAGTCAGGAAGGTGGGGAGGGACGGGGAGGTGGCGGCAAAGTTTGGGGAGGAGGCCTCGGAGGTGGGAGGGGGTTTGGAGGTTTGGGAGGTGGCGTTGAGGAGAGGAGGGGAAATGCCCTCGGTCCTGGGAGATGCCCTCAAAGCTGGGATGGGAAAATGTCCTTGAGCTGGGATTGGGAGATGTCCCCAAAGCTGGGGAGAGCCCTCAAAATTGAGGACATGCCCTCAAACCTGGCGAGATGTCCTCAAACCCAGGGAGATGCCCCCAAAGCTGGGAAGAGCCCTCAAACCTGGGATGGGAAAATGCCCTTGAACTGGGATTGGGAGATGACCTCAAAATTGGGCAGATACCCTCAAACCAGGGGAGATGCCCTCAAGACTGGGATGGGAAAATGCCCTTGAACTGGGATTGGGAGATGACCTCAAACCCAGAGAGATGCCCTCAAAACCGTGGAGATGCTCTCAAACCTAGGGAACACCCTCAAAACTGGGCAGATGCCCTCAAATCCAGGGAAATGTCCTCAAAACCAGGATGGGGAAACACCCTCGAGCTGGGGAAGATGCGACAGGTGCCAGTGCCACCCCTCTGGCATCGGTGTCACCTCCCAGGCAGGATCTGTAGGATCAACACCCCCCAAGCCAGGGCTCTCTGGGCAGAATCCAGGCCATGAATTTGCAATATCTCTTTCTTTTTGTCAATTCTTCAAAGAATATTAATTATTAATTAATAATTATTCAGCTCCAAAAGCAGAATAATGAACCCAACTCCACCGTGACCCCCACAGCCCCTCCTGGGGCTCCCCAGAACTGGGACAGCTCCAGACAGGGATGAGAGGGACAAGAGGATCAATCCCATATCCAGCCTGGGAATCCATTCTGGGAATCTGTCCCAGGAATCCATCCCGGGAATCCCATCGGGAATCCATCCCGGGAATCCCATCCCTCATCCATCCTGGGAATCACATCCCTCATCCATCCTGGGAATCCATCCTGGGAATCCATCCTGGGAATCCCATCCCTCATCCATCCTGGGAATCC
>JAWWMU010000075.1:3093711-3103983 GCA_035048155.1 Cinnycerthia olivascens
GGATCTCTGGAGTAGCCCAGTCTATTGCCCCGTGGATCTCTGGAGTAGCCCAGTCTATTGCCCCGTGGATCTCTGGAGTAGCCCAGTCTATTGCCCCGTGGATCTCTGGAATGTCTCCAATGCCCTGGAGTTGTTTCCCTGCAGCCACAGCTGCAGCAGGATCAGCTTTTCCCAGCTGGATGCCTCAGGATCGGATTTCCCGGTGTGTGAAGGTGCAGAGTTCATCCCAAAGCCTCATCCCAAGGCATCCTCCATGGCGTGGTGAGGCTCCTGCATTCCCACCCCAGCATTTGGGGGTGTCTGTTTGTCCTCCAGTGTGCCAGGAATGTCCCTCCATGGATCCCGCCTGCCTCCCGTGTGGAATATTATCCTGCCAGGCCAGGCCCGGCCTTCCCGAGGGGGATCTGCAGCTCCGGACTGGATCTAACGTGGATGTGGGGGCTCCTGGGCACTCTCCGGACCCAGCGGGGGTGTTTGGGGACATTGGCAGAGCACCGGGATCTGTGGGATCTGTTACCCGGAGTGACCGCAGCCAGCGGAGGTGTCCCCTCCTGGGCACCCCCACCCTGACCCCTGTCCGTCCTCAGAGCCCCCCTGGCCCCCGAGGTGGGCAGAGCTGTCCACGGCCACCTGCTCCCGTGCCAGGGACCCTCTCCCCGTGTCCCCCCTCTCCTCTCCCCGTGTCCCCCCTCTCCTCTCCCCGTGTCCCCCCTCTCCCGTGGGACGTAGCGGGAAGGGACGCGTGCCCAGCCCCGGGGGTGGCAGGGGCCCAGCCCCGCCCGCTGGGGGGGACACGCGGGTGGCCCTTGTCGCATTCCTGTAGGTGTCACTGTCCCCCTGCCAGACCCGGGCTGGGAAGGGGCTGCCGGCCGGGCCGGGATGGTGCCAAGCGGGAGGGGACGGCTCGAGGGGACGCAGGGACGAGGGGTCACCCCTGCCCACCACCCTCAGGGGGCACCAAGAGCGGGGTCCCCTCCCCATCACCCCCCGGAGCAGCCCGGGGTCCCCTCCGGGCCCTGGCATTCTCGTTTTTGCTGCTCCAGGGCTGTCCCTGGAAGCTGGAGGGTGGAGGAGGGGCGCCAGGAGTGACAGCGGGTCCTGCCCACCCTGTCCCCGCCACCGGGGAGTGGGGGACCAGGACCAGCGCTGCCTGTCCCCAATTCCCCTGAGAGGGGACAAGCCAGGCTCTGCCCGGGCTGCATTTAGCAGGAATCTATTTCCAGGGGGAAAAACATGTGGAAATGGTGGGAGAGCCGTGGGAATGCGGGTACAGGAGGGGACAGGAGGCGGCCGGGCTGGCCCGGAGCCATCCCGGAGGGAAGAGCCCGTCCCGGGCCGCAGCTGCCCCGCGGCCCTGCCAAGGCCGAGCTCTCCAAAAGCCGTGAGTCAGATGCCCTAAAAATCCTCTGACGGGGCTGCGAGCCATGAGCAGCCAAATCCAGCCCAAAGAGCGGCGTGTGCAGGGAATCGGGATGGACTCGCTGCTTCCCGTGACTCGGGAGCGCGCCGGGAACGCGCCGGGAACGCTCGGGGTTATTCATTTGTTTGGATGGAATTAGGAACGCAAGGTCACGCGGACCCCGCAGCCGAGGTGTGGGGTTAACCCTGCACCTTCCCACCCCACACCTGGGAATCTCGGCTGCTGGCAGGCCCAGTGACATCCCTGGAAGTGTTCTGGGCCAGGCTGGACAAGGCTTGGAGCAGCCTGGGCTAGGGAAGGTGTCCCTGCCCGTGCCAGGGCTGATTTTGGGGTCGTTCCCCACCCAAATAGTTCCATGATTGTAGGATCTCATTCCAGCCCCTGCCACGGGCAGGGACACCTTCCACCATCCCTGGTTTCTCCAAGGTGTTCCTTTCAGGGATGAGGCAGCCACAGCTCCTCTGGGAATTCTATCCCAGCTCCGCCAGAGAGGAATTCCTTCCATTTCTGTGACCTCAATTTCCCCTCTTCCAGCTCGATCTTTAAACCCCTTCCAACCCAGACAATTCCAAGATTCCATGGCACTCCCAGGCTCTTCTAGTTTGACCTCTAATCCTCCTTCCAAGCCCAACCATCCCGAGACTCCTTGGAACTCCCAGGCTCTTTCAGCTCCATCTTTAAAACCACTTCCAACTCGGACAATTCCATGAATCCTAGACTGAGTTTAGCCAGGCTGGGCTGACCTCAGCAGGATGCCAGGATACTGACACCACCCCTCATAAAATTCCTCTCCTTTGGTGGGAGGAAAGGGGGGAAAAAAAGGCAGAAAAAAGCAAATTAAGGCCTGTGATGAATAATCTCAGCTGGCTTCAGGCACAGGCACAACTCCATCCCCTGGTCTGGCTTTTCCTCAGGCACACCTTTCCCATGGAATTCCAGAATTCCCAGCCTGGTTTGGGCTGGAAAGGGGCTTAAAAATCTCATCCTAATCCCCCTCCCACAGGGAGGGTGCTCCAGGAATGGGAGGGTGCTTCAGGAGATGGAGATGCTCCTGAGGAAGGTGAGGGTGCTCCAGGAGATGAGGGTGGTCCTGAGGAGATGAAACTCCGGGAGGTGAGGGTGCTCCTGAAGGAGAATGCTCCAGGAATGGAGGGTGCTCCAGGAGCTGAGGGTGCTCCTGAGGGAGGGGAGAGTGCTCCAGGAGATGAGGGTGATCCTGAGGAGATGAAACTCCAGGAGGTGAGGGTGCTTCTGAGGGAGGGTGCTCCAGGAGATGAGAGTGCTCCAGGAATGTAGGGTGCTCCTGAGTAGAGGATACTCCAGGAACAGGCGGGTGCTCCAGGAACAGGAGGGTGCTCCTGAAGGAGGGTGCACCAGGAGATGGGGGTGCTCCTGAAGGGGGGTGCACCAGGACCGGGAGGGTGCTCCAGGAATGGAGGATGCTCCTGAAGGAGGGTGCTCCAGGAATGGAAGGGTGCTCCAGGAGATGGGGGTGCTCCTGAGTAGAGGATGCTCCAGGACCGGGAGGGTGCTCCGGAGGAGATGAGGGTGCTCCAGGTGAGGGTGCTCACCTCCCTCCCTCACCTGCGCCCTCCTCTCTCCCTCCCTGCCTCTCCCGTGCCCTCCTCTCTCGTCCCTCGCCCTCCGCCGGCCCAGATGAGATCCTGCGCTCGCTGGCCGGGCCCCCATCGCCGCCGGGGTTGGCCCCGCCGGGCTGGCGAGTGCCCGTGGACTGCGTGCGAGCCAACGAGCTGTGCGCGGGCGAGCCGAGCTGCAGCTCCCGCTACCGCACGCTGCGGCAGTGCCTGGCCGGGCGCGACAGGAACACCATGCTGGCCAACAAGGAGTGCCAGGTGGCCCTGGAGGTGCTGCAGGAGAGCCCCCTGTACGACTGCCGCTGCAAGAGGGGCATGAAAAAGGAGCTGCAGTGCCTGCAGATCTACTGGAGCATCCACATGGGGCTGACCGAAGGTAGGGGGAGACCCCAACCGATCACCCCGAGGGATGGGGATGGGGAGACCCCGATGAAGCGCCCTGGGGGGTGGGGATGGGGGGGGAGTCCTCAAATGGAGTCCCCTGAGGGGGGTGGGGATGGGGGGGGGTCCTCAAAGGAGTGGCCTGGGGGTGATGGGGATGGGGAGATGCCAAAGGAGTGGCCAGGGGTGATGGGGATGGGAAGTCTTCAAATGGAATCCCCTGAGGGAGGTGAGGATGGGGAGGGGGGTCCCCAAATGAGAGGCCTGGGGGTGATTGGGATGGAGAGGGGGTCCCCAAAGGAGTGGCCTGGGGCTGATGGGGAGAGGGGTCCCCCATGGATCACCCCGACAATGATGGGGAGACCCCCATGGATCACCCTGGTGTGATGGGAATGGGGAGACCCCGGAGTTCCCTGGGGGTGGTGGGGATGGGGTGGGGGGTGCTGGAGACTGGGAAGGTTTGAGGGGGTTTGGGTGAGCTGGGGGAAATGGGGTGGGGGGTGGCCGAGCAGGCCAGGGAATTCAGATGAAAACCCCACAAAAATCAGACTAAAACCCCAGAAAGGAGAAATTGGTACCCCAGGATATTTAAATAAAAACTCCCCCAAAATTCAGATGAAACTCCAAAAAATTCAGATTAAAACCATCAGATGAACAGCTCAGGTAGGGCAGATGAACACCCCAGGAAATTTAGGTGAAAATTCCAAGAAATTCAGGTGAACACCCCAGGAAATTCAGGTGAACACCCCAAGAAATTCAGATGAAACCCCCAGGAAATTCAGGCTCTGGGAAACCCCCAGATCCACATTTGTGCCAAAATCACCTGGACTGGGAGAAGAAGGTCCTGCCCATGGGAGGGGGGTTGGGATGAGGTTTTTAAACCCCTTTCCAGCCCAAATTCTGAAATTCTGTGGGATAAAAGTGCCCGAGGCTGGGAAAGCCGGACCTGGAGGTGATGGGATTGTACCCGAGGATGTGAGAATTGAACCTGAGGGTGAGAAAACTGGACGTGAGTGTGGAAAGCCATTCCAGAGGGTGGGAAAACTATTCCAGAGGATGTAAGAGAGCCGTACCTGAGCCCTCCTGGGTGAAATTCCCTTCAAATCTGGGTCAGCCAGTCCCAAACCCCAGCCCGGAGCGGGAATCACGCCTTAATTGTTTCCTCCCGCTCATTAGCAGCCTTCACTGAGCAGTTTCCCAGGGTTTTGCGGGAATGAATGAGGGAATGGGGATGGGAATTGTACCTGGAGGAGGAGGAGGAAGGACGAGCAGTGATTGCGGAAAGCGAGAATCTTTGTGCCGGTCCTTTAACCAGGGAGGGGAGAAGCGGCGGGGGACCCAAATTTGTGCCTTTTAGCGGAAATGTCGGGGTTCCCCTCCTCCCATCCAGCTCCGAGCCGAGCTCTCCCTGCCATTAGGGAGGCTCCAGCCCCTTTCCCGGGGGTTAATTGCGGCTCGGCGAGCCCCAGGCAGGTCCAGCGCCCTTTTAATGCTCGGTAATTTCCCCGGCAAGCGGCGGGAGTCAAGCGGGTGTTTAATTATTTACGGCAGCGCCGGAGCGCGGGGCCGCCGGAGCGCGCTGGAACAAAGTGGGAAAGCCGGAGAGGGGCGAGGGAATGGCCTGGAGCGGGTTTTGGATCCCGTTCCCATTCCCGGTGAGGATCAGAGGCTGCCTTCAGGGCGTTGTCCCTAAATTCTGTCACCCCGAGAGCAGCGGTGGCACTGCAGGGAACGGGGACATCCCAACAGGGCCTTTCCCTCCCAGATTTCCCGGGAATATCACTGTGGAGAGGGATTTGGATCCCGTTCCCATTCCTGGTGAGGATCAGGAGCGACCAGAGCCACTCTTGGGGCGTTGTCTCCGAATCCCATCACCCTGAGAGGAGCGGGGCCTTCCCCTCCCAAATTTCCCGGGAATGTCGCAGTGGAGTGGGATTTGGATCCCGTTCCCATTCCCAGTGATGATCAGGAGCGGCTCTCGGGGCGTTTTCCCCAAATTTCATCGCCCTGAGAGCAGCGCTGTCACCGCAGGGAACGGGGACATCCCAGCCGGGTCTTTCCCTCCCAGATTTCCCGGGAATGCTCCCCTGAGAGCAGCAGTGTCACCGTAGGAAATGAATGGGGACATCCCAGCCGGGTCTTTCCCTCCCAGATTTCCCGGGAATGTCGCAGCGAAGCGGGATTTGAATCCTGTTCCCATTCCCGGTGGGGATCAGGAGCTGCCCTGGGGGTGCTGTCCCCAAATTCCATCACCCTGAGAACAGCGGTGACACCGTAGGGAGCAGGAACATCCCAGCGGGATCTTTCCCGCCCAAATTTCCCGGGAATGTCGCTGTGGAGCAGGATTTGGATCCCGTTCCCATTCCCAGTGACGATCAGGAGCGGCTCTGGGGGTGCTGTCCCCAGATTTCATCACCCTGAGAGCAGCAGTGACACCACCGGGGATGGAAACACCCCGGCGGGGTCTTTCCCTCCTAAATTTTCCGGGAATGTCTCCGAGCTCGTAGCAAGCGCTCCCTGCCTCGTTTTCCACAAGTTTTCAAGTGATTCCCGAATTCCACAGAGAAAACGCAGCTGCTTTGGGACAATGAGAACTCCGGGATCCTTTTGCTGGAATTCCCGGAATTCCCGTTGTCCCCAGCACCGGGGTGGGCACAATCCCAGTCCTGGCTCCGGGGGGGCTCCAGAATTCCTATTGCCCATAGAATTCTTTGTGTTCTGGATAATTCGGGACCGCCTGGGCTCCATCCCGCAGCCAGGGCAGGGATTTTGGGGAAAGAACGCCTGGAACAGCGGGATCGATGTTCCAGCAGCTGGGCAGCCCAGCTGAGGCTCTCAAAGTCCGGCCATTGATTATTTATTTGTGTATTTGTATTTTTATGTCCGGTATTGATTTTTATTTCTGTGGCTGCTGGGGTTTGGGGAGGGGGAGCCTTTCCTCCCCTGAGAGTTGCTCGTCCTGAAATCAGATTTTTATTTTTTTTTTTCTGGAGTTCAATCCAGCAAAATCACGTGGATTTACCCTGAAATCAAAGGTGGAGGAGGGAGGGAATTTTCTCCAGCCTGGATCCTGTTCAGGATTGGGATAAACCCCTGGAGCGCAGCATGAGGGGGGTCAGTGGTGAGGAGCTGCATTTCCCCAAGGAAATATTCCCATTTTCCCAAGGAATTGGGTGGGAAACCAGCCTACAACGGGATTATTTTAGGCTTTTGTAGGTTTTTAGGTGTTTTTAGGGAGTTTTGTAACAATGAAAGAACCTAGAGTTGAGTGAGGACCCCAAACCTTCCACCCCATGGAATATATTTACCTTCCCAATCCCAATTCCCTCAGCTCCTGCAATCCTTGGGAACGCAGCCGCTGCCAAACCTGCCTGGCCCCAGGACACTCCCCAGCCGCCAAAATTCCCTGAACCGCTCCCAAATCCCCTTTCCCTTTAATTCCAGTGCTTGGAAACAGTTTTCCTTTTCCCTCCGCGAACCGGGGTGGGGGATCCTGTGCTTGGAGCTGGCTGAGATTATTCACCACAGGCTTTAATTTGCTTTTTTCTGCCTTTTTTTTTCCCCTCCCGCCGAAGGAGAGGAATTTTATGAAACCTCCCCGTACGAGCCGGTCACCTCTCGTCTCTCTGATATATTCAGACTCGCTTCAATTTTCTCAGGTAATAAAAGCGCCGTGTTTTATCTCCTGCCTATGAACACCGAGCTGCTCCCACAGCCTCCCGCTCCCTCCCCTGGCCTTCGTCCTTTGCTCCTCCCGCCTCTTCTCCCCTTCTGTCCCCCCCAAATTTGGGGTCCCGAGTGGCATTTTGGGCGCTCGATGCTTTTTGGGGTGGATTCTTTCTGTTTCAGGTCATGCCAGGCTGGGATTTAGGATTTTAACTCCTGGCCCCCACTGCCTTCAGTCTGGGTTTATATAAAACTGCTGGAAAACCTGGAATTCCCGGAATTCCCGTTGTCCCCAGCACTGTGGTGGGCAGGGGGAGGCACAGCCCCGGTGCTGGCCCCGGCGGGGTGCAGCCCCTCCCATTCCCATGGGATTTTGGGTGTTCCAGGGGATTTGGGACCCTCAGGATGAGGTGGAGCTGGGGGGGGGGACCCCGTTTGGTGCCCCCTCCCTGGGGCAGTGCCTCGAGCCGAGCTCTGGGAAGCTGCTGGGAGCCTTGGAGCGTCCCAGTGTCCCCTTTGGAGCATCCCAGTGTCCCTTTGGAACATCCTAGTGTCCCTTGGAGAATCCCAGTGTCCCTTGGAACACCTTGGAGCATCCCAGTGTCCCCTTTGGAGCACCCCAGTGTCCCTTGGAAACCCCTTGGAGTGTCCCAGTGTCCCCTTGGAGCATCCCAGTGTCCCTTAGAACACCTTGGAGCACCCCAGTGTCCTCCTTGGAACCCCTTTGGAGCATCCCAGTGTCCCCTTGGAGCATCCCAGTGTCCCCTTGGAGCGTTCCAGTGTCCCTTGGAACCCCTTTGGAGCATCCCAGTGTCACTTTGGAGCATCCCAGTGTCCTTTGGACAGCTCACTCAGGGACCCCTCTGAGTGGGGCTGTGACAGTGGCGGGGCTGTGACAGTGGCGCTGTCCCCGCTGTCACCCACCCCCCGGTGTGAATTTTCCAGGCTTTTCCCGGTGAATTTTCCCTGGCAGCTCGACGCGGGTGTTTGGGGTGACGCTGCCACCCCCTCCCGTCTCCCGTCCGCCTTTTTGGGATTACATTGGCGTCAGGAACGCGGCGGAGCTGCCGGGAAGTCTGGAAAGCCGCGAGTCTGGAGCGGGGATTAGGCACGGATTTATCCAGGAAAGCGGAGCCGGAGGCGCAGGAAAAGCCAGGCTGGAGATTTTGGGGGAAAGGGGGAGCGGGCTCGAGGCTGTGACCCCCGCGGTGGGGTCGATGCCGCTGCCGCCCCTTCGCTGTCCCCTCCGCGGGGACCCGCGGGGACAACCAGCCCTGGCCTGATGCCGAGCGCTGAGGCGAACGAGCTCTTGGAGCTGTTCCTGGAGAGGGAGCAGCTCCTGGAGAAGGAGCCGCTAATTGCCTGGAGGGATAATTGGGAGCGGAGGGATTGCTGGGGGGGAGCAGGGGCTGTGCAAACCGCTCGTTAACCCGCGCGTAAAAAGCGCGGAGCACCCGCGGCGCCGGCGCTGCCCCCTCCCCACGCAGCGGGGACCCCGGGATGCTCATCCCTGCTGCATCCCCAGGAAACCACAGCCGCTGGGAGAACGGAGAGGCTCCGGTTGGGAATTCTCCAACCCGGTGTTGGGCACCACACCCGAGCGCTGGGCTGGTACCAAACCCCCCACCCCCTCTCCTCCTCCTCCTCCCCTGTCCCTAGAGGCCCTGGGGACACGCCGAGGGTCCAGCTGGTGGCCCCAGCCCCCGGCCCCAGCTGCTCGGCCCCCGCCGCCGCCTCTGCTCATGAAATTTTCATGCTCGTGCGTTATTAATGAACTCCCCGGGAGCGCGGCTCTTCCAAAGCCGCGGCTCCATTAAAATGCAGCCGGGGCCCTGCAGGTCTCGGGCAGGGCACGGGCGATGCTCCCGAGGAGGAGATGATGGGGCCGGCGCTTCCCAGGGATCCCCAAATCCCGGCTTTGGGCTCGAAAGCCGCTGCTCGCCACTTCCAGGGCTCGGGGCCCGCTGATCTGGGGGTGCAGGGAGGGCTCGATGCATCCCCCAAAATCAGGGGAAGTGGGGAGACTCAGGTGTCCCCCACCTCTTAAATCCTCCTTTTCCCCACTAAATCCTCCTTTCCCCCACCTCCTAAATCCCCTTTTCCTCACTAAATCCTCCTTTGTCTCACCCCTTAAATCCCCTTTTTCCCACCTAAATCCTCTTTTTCCCCACCCCTTAAATCCCCTTTTTCCCATCTAAATCCTCCCTTTCCCCACCTCCTCAATCCCCTGTTTCCCCTCGAGCTGTGTCCATCCTCTGGAGAAAATCCAAACCATCCCTCCCTGCCCCATCCCAGATTTGGGGTTTGGCTCCAGGGGGGTCCAGCTCTGGAATGGCCCCTTTCGCACATCCAGGGCTCTTTCCAAACAATTTTTCCCCCTGGATTTGGGATCTCCTGGCAGCACAGCCCGGGTGGGCTGGTCCTGTCACAGCTTGGGGTGGCACCACTGGCACTGAGCCCCAAAAAACTCCAAATGTCCCCCAAGGGCAGCAGGAGGTCAGGATGGCACTGGGAAGGGGCATTGCTTTTTAATTGGGATCCCCGAATCCTTCAGTATCTCTGAATCCTTGGGATCTCTGGATCCTTGGAATCCCTCAGTCCTCAGGATCCCTGAATCCTTCTGGATCCTTGAATCCTCCAAAATCCAAGTGAATCCTCGGGATCCCTAAATTCTTGGGCTCTCTGAATCCTTGTGATCCCTGAATCCTCCAAGTCCCCAAATCCTCGGGATTCCTGAATCCTTCAGGATCTGTGAATCCTTCAGGGGTGTCAGGGGGGCACAGAGGGAGCTGGGAGCTGCAGCTCACCCGGGATTTGCCATTTGCTAATTAGCAGCACCCTCTAATTAGGCCAATTAGGAGCCGTTCCTCTGCGCCAGCAGAAGCTGGGAGCCAGTGGAGGAGAATCCATGGATTTGGGCAGGCAGGGAGGGCAGGGAATGAGGGATGAGTTGGCTTCAGAAGCAGCACCTGGACCATGGAGGGTGATCCATCATTCTGAGATAAAAAAAAGGAAAATTCAGCGTTTGTTGCCAGACTGGGGCTCAGCCTCATCCGTCCTCTCCTGAGGGATGGGATTCCTGGGATGGATTCCCGGGATGGATGAGGGATGGGATTCCTGGGATGGATTCCCGGGATGGATGAGGGATGGGATTCCTGGGATGGATTCCCAGGATGGATGAGGGATGGGATTCCTGGGATGGATTCCCAG
>JAWWMU010000075.1:3269338-3280389 GCA_035048155.1 Cinnycerthia olivascens
TTGGGCTGCGCAGGGTTTGGGCTGCGCAGGGTTTGGGTTGGGCTGGGCAGGGTTTGGGTTTGGGCTGGGCAGGGTTTGGGCTGGGCAGGGTTTGGGCTGGGCAGGGTTTGGCTTTGGGTTGGGCAGGGTTTGAGTTTGGTTTGGGCAGGGTTTGGGTTTGGGTTGGGCTGGGCAGGGTTTGGGTTTGGGCTGGGCTAGGCAGGGTTTGGGCTGGGCAGGGTTTGGGTTGGGCTGGGCAGGGTTTGGGCTGGGCAGGGTTTGGGCTGGGCAGGGTTTGGGCTGAGCTGGGCAGGATTTGGGTTGGGCTGGGCAGGGTTTGGGTTTGGGCTGGGCAGGGTTTGGGCTGGGCAGTGTTTGGGTTGGGCTGGGCAGGGTTTGAGTTTGGGTTGGGCAGGGTTTGAGTTTGGGTTGGGCAGGGTTTGGGCTGAGCTGGGCAGGGTTTGGGTTGGGCTGGGCGGGGTTTGGGTTGGGCTGGGCAGGGTTTGGGTTGGGCAGGGTTTGGGTTGGGCAGGGTTTGGGTTTGGGTTGGGCAGGGTTTGGGCTGGGCAGGGTTTGGGCTGGGCAGGGTTTGGGTTGGGCTGGGCTGGGCAGGGTTTGGGTTGGGCAGGGTTTGAGTTGGAAAGGGTTTGGGTTTGAGTTGGGCTGGGTTTGGGCTGGGCTAGGCAGAGTTTGAGCTGGGCTGGGCAGGATTTGGGCTGGGCTAGGCCAGGTTTAACTCATGCTCTGTTTGGCAGGTACCGAATGTACAGGAAGAGCCAGACCACGGGCTTTCCCTCGTTAATCACAATCTTCTCTGCACCAAATTACTTAGATGTCTATAACAACAAGGGTAAGACTGAGACCCTTGGAGGGTTCAGGAAATCCCTCTCCCACTCTGCCCTCCCAAAACCACAGGATGATTTAAGCTGGAAAAGAGCTCCAAGGCCATTGAGTCCAACCTGTGCTTGATCCCCACCTTGTCACTGAGTGTCACTTCCAGGCCTTCCTTGGACACCCCCAGGGTTGGGGACTCCAAACCTGCCTGGGCAGCCCCTGCCAAAGCCTGGCCACCCTTTCCAGGGGGAAATTCCTCCTGATGTCCACTCTGAGCCTCTCCTGGCCCAGCCTGAGACCATTCCCTCTCCTCCTGTCTCTGTTCCCTGGGATAAAATCCCAAATCCCCCTGGCTGTCCCCTCCTGGCAGGAGTTGTGCAGAGCCAGAAGGGCCCCCTGAGCCTCCTTTTCTCCAGGCTGAGCCTCTTCCCAGCTCCCTCAGCCCCTCCTGGGGCTCCAGCCCCTTCCCAGCTCCCTCAGCCCCTGTTGGGGCTCCAGACCCTTCCCAGCTCCCTCAGCCCCTCCTGGGGCTCCAGACCCTTCCCAGCTCTGTTCCCCTCCCTGGATTCACTCCAGCCCTTCCACCTTTCATTGAGGTTTCCAGAACTGGCCACAGCCCTCGAGGTACCTCCCCAGTGCCCAGCACAGAGGGACAATCCCTGCCCTGCTCCAGCTGCCGCCACACTGGTTTTGCTACAAAAAATACTCTATTTTTGATACAAATCCCTCTCCTCCAGTCACATTCTTGTGCCTGGAATGAAAGAGAGCTTTGTGTACTGAGCTGAAGTGGTTGACTTAATGTGTTACTGTGGCAATTAACTGTGGAGTCATGAGGCCTGGGATAAAGCTTTCGTTCCCAGCCACGGGAGAACGAAGCCCTTTTGATGGATGCTGCCATCCCACAGGAGCTGACAGTGTAGGAAAGCTTTCCACTTCCCTCTGCCCCTAAATCATGGTGGAATTTTCTCCAGCTGTGGGGTTTTTCACCCCTCCCTTTGGATCTTGGCTCTGTTTGAGCTTCAACTGTTCTAAGCTGAGAACCAACCTAAGCAAAACAAAAAAATTATGGCTTAAACCTTCTCATTTTGGAGAGTTATTAGCTTAATTGTACGTGAGTGTAATCGGGTGTTGATAATGAAGGTTTTTTAACACTGGTGAAACTTCCAGAGGGAGCCAGGCTGGGAGGTGAAGGCTCCAGGAAGACTTGAAAAACCCCTGCCAGAGTCTAGAGGGGCTCCAGGAGAGCTGGAGAGGGACTGGGGACAAGGGATGGAGGGACAAGACACAGAGAAGCTTCCACTGCCAGAGGGCAAGGTTGGATGGGATATTGGGAAGGAATTCCTGGCTGTGAGGGTGGGGAGGGGCTGGGATGGATTTCCCAGAGGAGCTGTGGCTGCCCCTGGATCCCTGGGAGTGTCCAAGGCCAGGTTGGATGGGGCTTGGAGCAACCTGGGATAGTGGGAGGTGCCCCTGCCCATGGCAGGGGTGGTACTGGCTGATCCTTCAGATCCCTTCAAATCCTGCCCATTCCAGGATTCTGTAAGTGGAAAGTGTCCATGGATATTTATTCTCTTTCCCTTTTCTCCCCCAGCTGCTGTACTGAAATATGAAAACAACGTCATGAACATCAGGCAGTTCAACTGTTCCCCTCACCCCTACTGGCTTCCAAACTTCATGGATGTCTTCACATGGTCTTTGCCTTTCGTAGGGGAAAAGGGTAAGAGAGATTTGGGTTTCTGTTCCAAATTCCCAGCGCTGTCCCACAGTGCTGGGGGAGTGTTGCAGCTCCAGGTAGCACAGGAGAGCAGTTCACACACTCAAGGAGATCTGCATTATTGGGTTAAATTCTTGCAAAAACAGCCAAAAAACATTTGAAAAAGCTTTTACCAATAAGGCCCTCCTTTCTTGCTCTCTCTGCATTGCTGGTGGAGCTGATCTTGGGTGCTGTAGCCCCACCTCAGAATTTGGAGACATTTCTCTTGGTTTGCAGCAGAGGAATTTTAAATTCCTTTTGGCTCCTGGCCCACCAAAAAGGAAGCATTCACTTCAATCCAAAGCTTATTCCGTTCTGAAGAAGGCGAGGCAGCTTAAAATATGACCAAGACTTAGCCTCAGCTTTTCACCAAAAGGATTTTTACCTCTCCTGATGAGCTTAAATTCCACCCCAGCCTCGTACATTCAGAATGCAGCTTCACCCTCACGACTTCCAAAGGGCTTTTTTGACTTGGAGGCACCAAAGGTCCAATCCCCCCCCTCCCCAAATGTGGCCCCTCTCAGAGCCAGGTGGCTGTGGCGTGGGTGAGGATGGGGAGGGGGAACTTGAGGGAGCTCAGTCTGTTCTGCAGGAATGTTGGCACCTCCTTGCCCACGTCTGGTTCCTCTGTGATGTGCTTGGCCTGCATCCACCTCCTTGGCAGGAGATGCAGCGTGTGTCGTCTGCTCCGGCGCCGCTGCGGGTACCGGCAGGCTGTGCCTAAAAGTGTCTTTAGGCTCCCACTTGCAGGGGACAGACGACCTTGAAATCCTTCCCTCGTCCTCCAAATCCTGCTGAGTGCCCCGGGCCTCTCTGATCTCGCTGTCTGTGCCTCTTGCAGTCACCGAGATGCTCGTGAACATCCTCAACATCTGCTCTGACGACGAGCTCATTTCCGATGGCGACGAGACGTTGGAAGGTAAAATATCCCTGCTGGCACCTGAGAGCAGCGGGGGGAGAGGCTGGGGAAGGTCCTTGATGCCTGAGCAGCACTTGGTTTATAGCTGGATGCCCAGCCAGGGTCTCCAGTTCCTTTTTGCCCAATCTTTGCAGTTTTGGGTAGGAAATGTTTTGGTTTTTTTTTTCTCCTTTGCTGTTCAGTCACAGAGAAATTAAATGACATTCACTGCGACAGACACTTCTGCCAGCTACTCTGGGAATGGTTTCCTGCTCCTTATACAGGCTGCTGGT
This sequence comes from Cinnycerthia olivascens, assembly GCA_035048155.1. Taxonomy (NCBI): domain Eukaryota; kingdom Metazoa; phylum Chordata; class Aves; order Passeriformes; family Certhiidae; genus Cinnycerthia; species Cinnycerthia olivascens. The sequence goes on from JAWWMU010000075.1 coordinate 3,273,096, forward strand.
TATTTTTTCCCCCAATTCAAAATTTCCTGCACCAAAATATCCACCCAATCTTCTCATCTGTTGCAGTGAACTCCTCTGTAAAGTGGCTTCTTGTGTCATCCCCCTCCCCAAACCCACTGATTTTGGCCCTGGTTTTAAGCTGTGCATGATGGGGACAAATCAGTGGCTGAGTGGATGGGCAGTTTGGATTTTGGGGGGACTCAGGAGCGAGGTGGTGACCTGAGGAAGCTGAGGGGGGCAGCGAGAAATGGGGCCTGAGCTGCTTCGGCCCCAGGTGGAGACTCTAACCCGCTTCTCCCATTGCATTTCCGTTTTGTTTTTTGGCTTTTTGTTTGTTTTTTTTCTTTCCTCCCTCCCATGAAAATTAAATTTGTTTCTTCTATCTCTGTCTTCATCTACTTGTTTCTTGGTGTCTCCTCTCCCTGAAGATCACTACATTTCAAGCTATCCGAAAGGTACCCAGCTAGAATTTGCTACGAGCTTAATTATCACTGCCTGTGCCACCAGATCCTTGAAGTGGATTTCCAGAGCTGACTAGTGGGGCAGTCTCTTCATCCCCTTTCAGTTTTAACATAAGCTCCATGTGTTTTTTAACCCTTCTGCGTTCCTCCAGGAACTTTGAGAAACGGGGGTCACGTTTCTACCTGATTCTGAATGCAGCCACGTAGTGCATGGCTGAGCCATGGTGCATGTTAGCCCCGGGTTTGGCTTCCCTGTCCTGATGTGTACTGGGCCATGTGAGGAATCTCAGCTGAGAGGAGATGGATTTGTTCCCTCTTTCGACCTGAATTTTCCGTTTGGTTTCAGCTCCCTCCGTGCTTTTTTTTTTTTTTTTTTGATGTTTCTCTCTCCCGTTGGGTCCGTGGAGCGGAAGGGGAGTTTCCCCCCCGCACCGTTGTGTCCGTGTGGGATCAGAGCAGAGCTGCCAGGCTCGGTGCCAGCCCTTCCCTGTGCTCCTTGGATGCCAAAGCTGATGCTTGCGTGCCGCTGCGGGCGAGCACAGCGGTGCCCATCAGCCGTCGGACCCCTCCGTGCTCTGCCTTGCAAACCGTGTCCTCATGGCTGAGTCATTTGTGTCACATCCCGTGCAGTGTGAGCCCAGCCGCCGAGGCCTCCCCGAATCCGTGTCCCGTGCTGGTTCTAACTCTCTCTAGCCCCTCTCGAGTTCCGTGTGCCATCTCGTTGGTGTTGCCATCCTGGTGCCATCCTGATGCCATCCTGATGCCATCCTTCCAGCACCATTCTCTCTCCGGTGTAGCTGTGAATCTGTAAAAAAAAAAAAACAAAAAAACCCGTGATTTCTTTTCCTGGAGTCAGGCAGGTGCTTCATCCTGGGCTTCCGTGGAGAGCAGGGCGCCTCCAACGCGCTGCTCTTGGCTCTTTTCTCTCCCTAAGGTGGGACAACGGTGCGCAAGGAGATCATCAGGAATAAGATCAGAGCCATTGGGAAGATGGCACGGGTGTTCTCGGTTCTTCGGTGAGGATGGGCTGGGGACTGCGCTTAATTCAGGGGCTGGGCTTCATTTGGGGGCTGGGCTTAATTCAAGGACTGGGCTTAATTCAAGGACTGGGCTTAATTCAAGGACTGGACTTAATTTGGGAACTGGGCTTAATTTGGGGGCTGGGCCTAATTTGGGGGCTGGGCCTAATTTGGGGGCTGGGCCTAATTTAGGAACTGGGTTTAATTCAGGGACTGGGCTTAATTTGGGGACTGGGCTTAATTTGGGGGCTGGGCTTAATTCAGGGACTGGACTTAATTTGGAGACTGGGTTTAATTTGGGGACTTGGCCATATTTGGGGACTGGGCTTAATTCGGGGGCTGGGCTTAATTTGAGGACTGAGCTTAATTCGGGGGCTGGGCTTAATTCAGGGACTGGACTTAATTTGGGGACTTGGCCACATTTGGGGTCTGGGCTTAATTTGGATACTGGCTTAATTCGGGGACTGGGCTTAATTCAGGGACTGGGCTTAATTTGGGGACTTGGCCATATTTGGGGACTGGTCTTAATTTGGGGGCTGGGCATAATTCAGGGACTGGGCTTAATTTGGGGACTCGGCTTAATTTGAGGACTGGGTTTAATTTGGGGACTGGGCCATATTTGGGGACTGGGCTGAATTCAGGGGCTGGGCTGAATTCAGGGACTGGGTTTGATTCAGAGACTGGGCATAATTCAGGGACTGGGCTCAATTTGGGGACTGGGCTCATTTTGTGGACAGGATTTAATTTGGGGGCTGGGTGATGGGGGAACACTGGTTAGGAGAAAAAGAAGGGAGAAGCTTCCTAAGACAGGTGGTTTTTCCCGACTCTTTCAGGACACATTTGCCTGAAAGAAAGTTGTAGCCAGGTAGGGGTTGGTTTTTTTCTCCCAAATAACAAGTGACAGATGGGAGGAAACAGCCTCAAGCTGCACCAGGGGAGGTTCAGGTTGGATATTAAGGAAAATTTCTGCATGGAAAGGGTTGCCAAGTGTTGGAATGGGCTGCCCAGGGCTGTGGTGGAATCCCCATCCCTGAGGGCTTTAACAGATGTTGGATGTGGCACTTGGGGACGTGGGTAGTGGTGACCAAGGTGCTGATGCTGTGTTGGTGGCTGCACTTGGTGACTTTAGAAGTCTTTTCCAGCCTTAATGACCCCATGGCTCCCCGATTCCCGTGGTTCCATGACTCCCACAACACCCACCAGCCCTTCCTGCACCAGTACAACCACTGCACTGCTCGGTGTGTAACTGGTGCTGCTGTTCCCTGCAGGGAGGAGAGCGAGAGCGTGCTGACCCTCAAAGGCCTGACCCCCACAGGTACCCTGCCCCTGGGAGTGCTCTCGGGGGGGAGGCAGACCCTGCAGACCGGTGAGTATCCCTGACCCCCTGCACTCCCCCTGCCCCAAATCCCCTGGAGCAGCTCCCACAGGCAGCCTGGAGGCTGCCAGGGGACCCCAGCCAGGGTTCAGGCCCGTGGGGAGCAAGGATTCCCAAGCAGGAGGAAGCAGAGGTGTAGGTGGGGATGTGGAGAGATGCCAAGATGTCCCCGTGTACCTTCGAGGAAGAAAACCCACAGCACCCTGCCTAAAGCATGTTTAGTGCTTAATTGTTTGTTTCTGCAATGAGTTTTTTATCCTTTCTTTCCCTTCTAACGCTGCATGGTGCACATCCTCTGCCTCAGCTCGCTGTGCTGCTGCTGTGTGACAGCCTCTGTGTGAATGTGACAGTGACATGGCCTCTGTGTGAATGTGACAGTGACACAGCTGCTTGTTTGTTCTTCGTTCAACCAAACCCCTCCCAATCTGCCCCTGTCAAATCACGAATCCCTAACAAGAGGAAGGTTCAGCTAAAGGAACGAGGTTCCTCCAGGGCTGGGTGGTTCAGAAAAGTCTCCTCTCGGGTTTTGAGGTGGTTGTGGAGGTTTCTTCCCAAATTTGCCGTCTCCCTCAGCAGCTCTGGGAGCAGGATGGAGCGAAGGATCCAATCCTTCCCACTCACAGGGCAGGTGCTCAGAGAACGAGCTATCCCAGAGGGAATCCTGTAATCCAGTGTTTTAATCCTTCCCTGCCATCAGCCTTTGAAGCCTGGCACCTCCCCAGCTTCCCCCTTCCCATGGGCACCGGGGATTTCCTGCAGCTCTCCCCAGGCTGGGGCTGGGGTTTGCCTGGATTAAATAGTTCACGAGTCAGAAACGTGGAAATATCACTGCCTGCCCCCGGGGAGGATGCAGCATCACTCCCAAGCTCATGGATTTCTCTGCCCACAAAGGAGGTTGGATATTTTTTCCCTTTTTTTATAGAAACCATCACAGCCCCGTCGCCCCAGTTCTGGGAACAGAGTCTGAGTGGGAAGGTGGCTGCTGCAGCAGCTCTGTCCCTGTATCCCGACAGCACAGGGTCATGCTGTGACGTTCTCCAGCACCTTCCTCTCTCAGAGGGTTGTCTGAGGGATCTCCACTCCCCCAAAATCAGCCCCTCCCCAGGACAGAACAAACAAGCTGGGCCTTTGCTGCTGCCTTACCCGCCCTGCCCGCCGCCTGCAGGCTCCCCCCGCTCCCCTCGGCACCTCCCGGCTTCTCCTGCCCTCCTCACCTCCCTTTCCCTGTCCATCCCCCTTCTCTCATCCTCCTTTCCTTGTCCTTCCCCCTTCTCCCACCCTCCTTTCTGTCCTTCCCCCCTCTCCCACCCTCCTTTCTGTCCTTCCCCCTTCTCCCACCCTCCTTTCCCTGTCCTTCTCCCACCTCTCTTTCCTTGTCCTTCCCCCTACTCCCATCCTTTCCCTGTCCATCCCCCTTCTCTCATCCTCCTTTCCCTGTCCTTCCCCCTTCTCCCATCCTCCTTTCCCTGTCCTGACCCCTTCTCCCTCCCCCTTTTCCCCATCCTCCCACCCTTTCCCGTTTTGCACATCCCTTCACACTCCTGGTGAATTTATGGGGAGCCCTGTCTGTTGGGTGAGGAGGAGAGGGGGCTGGCCCCCTTTTAGGGTGCCTGTGCACCCCAAAAAAGGGAAACAGGGCTGCAGTGGGGGGATCTCTGCCCTCCTGAGCCTCTCCGCAGCCTTTCACAGAAGGGCTTGGCAAAATCAACTGAATAAAGTCACGGAATCTGGGGCAGAACTGTGCTCCATCCTTCTTCTGTGGCCTCCCGAGGACCACGTGGCCTCTGTATTGTGTCCAGAGCAAAAATGCTGCTGTTTGGAGGCTAAAATCCAGGGAATCTGCTCAAGGGAAGGGCCTCCCCCCAGATGCTGAGGCAGGGCCTACCAAACCTTGGACGTTGCTGCAGCAGATTTAGGAAGGGGGACATTGCTCAGCTCTGTGGTGCCTTGTTGCTTGGTAACACTTTCAGGAGATGGAGCTGAAGCCAAACTGCATTTGGAGCCTGATTTTCTGTTACAACTCAAGGCACCAGGGGCAGAGCAGCCCAGTACCTGCTGCTTGTCTTTCGCTGGAAAACAGGCTGCCCCTCTCCTTCCCACTGCTCCAGAACATCCTCTGGGATCCCTTCCCTCACGCAGCTGTGGTGGTGGAGGGTGAATTCCATGTAAAAGGGGGCCTGGAGCCACCCAGCTTGGGAGCAGATCCACAGCTTAGTCTGAGGTTGTCCCTGTCCAGAGCACACAGCAGGAAGCCCCCACTCTCTGCTCCTCTGTTCTTCCATCAGATCAATCCAGAGGAAAGGAGACTCCCCCTGAGCCCTCGGGAGTCCCCTTCCCCCCTTCCTCTCCACCTCCTGTCACCTCTTTCTCCCCTCTCGCCACTCGTTTGGCACCACCGGGGCTGGGGGGCCGCGGGCTCTGCGTCGCAGCCATGATGTCGGATCACTCACTGTCACTCTGTTTTTGTTTTTTTTTTTTTTCTGTTTTTTTTGTTTTGTTTTGTTTTTTTTCCCTGTCTTCATTTTTGCATGCCACTGTTCTTCTGTATTGCAGCCACAGTAGAAGCGGTAGAGGCACGGGAAGGTATGGCTAGAACCCGGCGAGAGACTCAAATCATCTCCGTGTGTGCGTGCGCTCATTTTAAAGAGCTTTACCAGCCCTTAACGGAAGCTTTTTACTCTTGCATCACCAGAAGTGGGGGAGGACGAGGCCCTGCTGGGAAGGAAAAAAAAATACCCAAGGGTTTGGTTCAAGGCTGTTTCAGCTTGAACAGTTTATTCCTTAGTGGAACACCTTTATTTGGAGTTGCCGGAGCGGTTCCTGCTCCAGTGGCTCAAGACCTTGGGGTTGAGGTCCTGCAATCTTCCAGCGCCATTAAAACCCTTAGAAAACAGGATTTTGTGGTGCTGGTGTAGTCCCTGCCTTCCCCACAGGTAGGCCAAGGTGGAGAGGCAATTCTCTGCTTGTAGAGTGTAGGAATGACAGATCCATGAGGATTTTTCCTCGATACTGAGCGGGGCCACGCAGCTCTACAAAGGCTTTGCTTACCAAGGGAAGTTGTTTGTAAGCCAGCCAAGTCCTTGTAAAAGATTTGGCACAGCCTCCTTTTCCTTAAATTCTCCATAGCACAAAGGAGTTTCACATTTGGTCTGTGTCATCAGGGCGAGGGTGACGTGCTCGTCCCCGCGGTGATGGAACAGGGACATGAAATTCCTCAGTGGGATTCATCCCTCCCAGATCTGCCCGTGTGTCTCCTGGTCATGCAAGAATTTTGCCTTTGTGATCCAAGGACTAGCTGTTCCCTCTCCTGGTGTTGCAGTGTGTGGTTTGTGTCAGAGTTCAGAGCCTTGTGGTGGTGTCTTTGTTCTGTCGTTCTGGGTTTTGCCTTTTTTTTTTTTTAATTTTTGTTTTCTTTCTAATTGTTATTTTTTAGTGTTGTGTTTTTCAGCTTTGAAATTTTCCTGAGATTTCACTCTCTGGGGACAGCAAGCACTTGTCTGGTTTATCAAATTCCTCCTATTCTATTAAAAGAGGGGGAGGTTTGAGATATTGGGAGGATATTCTTCCCTGTGAGGATGGCGGGATGGAATTCCCAGCTAAGCTGTGGCTGCCCGATCCCTGGAAGTGTCCGAGGCTGGGGGATTGAAGATAGTGGAAGAAGGTGGAACTGGATGATATTAATCTCACAACCCAAACAATTCCATGATTCCATGAAAAGTTCTTAGGGAGCAGACCAAATCCTAAACCCCTCTTAAAAAAATAAAAAAAAAAACAACAAAATGCCTAATCCTCTTTTTAGGGAGCAGACCAAATCCTAAACTTCGCTGCCAGCTGCTCCCAAACGCCAAACCCCCCCTCCCCCCCGGAGAATTCCCCAAATCCAGACGGGTGCTTTCCGTCCCCGCCACCTGTCCCCGTCGGTGTCTGGCGTGTGCTGGAGGGTTCCCGCGGGGGTAAAACCCGGGGCTGCCCCCCCTGACAGCCGCCCCCTGTGCTCCCTTTTCCCCCCGCAGCCATCCGGGGCTTCTCCCCGCAGCACAAGATCCGCAGCTTCGAGGAGGCGCGGGGGCTGGACCGCATCAACGAGCGCATGCCCCCGCGCAAGGATTCGCTGCACTCGGACGGCCCCGTGAACTTGGTAACGTCGAACTCTGCGGACAAGAACGGCACGGGCAAGAAACCGCAGTAACGGCGCGAGCCGCGCCGCGCCGCGATCCCAAACTTCACGGATTTTATTTATTTATTATCGGGGTGGGGCGGGGGCAGGGGGAGAAACCAACTTCACCCGGAGGCACGTCCATAAATCCAGTCCGCATCCGTTCTGTAAGAAAGCGACCATTTTGTAATTTTTTTTTTTTTTTTATTTATGTTCGATATATATAAAAATGTCCATTTTTTTTTTTTTTTTTTTTTTTTTTTTATTTTATAAAACAAAAAAA
>JAWWMU010000075.1:3282591-3294262 GCA_035048155.1 Cinnycerthia olivascens
GATTCCTCCTCCCCAAAATCCTTTCGGACCTTGTGCTTCGTGGTTTGGGGGTTTAGATCCAACCCCCTAATCCCTGGGGCTGATGGAACTGCAGCTTCCCAGTGTCCCAGCCCTGGAAAAGGGCTGGATGTTGGTGGTCCTGGCCCTGGAGAAGGTGGCCAAGGGTAGGATTTTTGTCCCCCGTTATCCCTGGCACCTCCCCAGCGTCCCAGCCCTGGAGAAGGTGGCCAAGGGCTGGAAGTTGCCCCCGTGTCCCTGTGCCACCGGCACGTGTGGATGTCACACTGCCAGGTCCCCTCTTCCCTTTCAAGCAGTTCCCGAGGGGGTGAGGAGCAGCGATGGGCTCTGGGTGCTAATTACCCCCTCAATTAACACCCCCTCAATTAACGCCCCCTCTCCGTGCTGGGCTTCCCCTGCCACAGCCCCTCCCCTCTTTTGGGGACAACCTCGGAGCAGAATTCCCTGCCCGGATCCCCACCACGGCAAACCAAAAAAACAATCCAGAAACGCCCCCAAATTCCCCTTTTTCCTCCTTTTTCCCCCCCACAAATCCAGCGCCTCGGAGCTGGGCTTGTCTCTGACCCCTCATCTCCGAGCTCCCGCCCGTCCCTTCCCCTCCCCGGCTGCCACCTGGAGCTTGGACAACCGGGATTGTGGGGAGCCCACGGGCCCCGGGGGTCCTCCCCGACCCGAGGGAGCCTCCAAATCCAGGGAAAGCCCCCACCTCCCTGCAGCCTGGGTTTTTTTGCATGTTCTAGCAAGGTGCATGTCCAAGGAGGGGAGTCGGCAATGGGGCGGGTAGTGGGTTGAGTTCAAGCTTAATTTTCTTTTTGGGATTGGGAGAACCCCTCTGGCTGCCTCTGGCACAGATCCCACCTGGCCAGGGGGGCTGGCAGGGATGCAGATCCTACCAAACCTCGGCCAGGGAGGACCTGAAGCCCTCCAGGGGTTCAGTGATGGTGATTTTAGGGTTCTCGATGCTGAAGGATCATACGCCCGTTGCCTGGAGACTGCCTCCTTTTTAATTTTTATTTTTATTTCTTGCTTTTTTTTTTTTTCTTTTTTAGTTCTGTTGAAAGGAGAAGAAAAATGGTGAAAATGTTATTTATTGGCAGAAATTATTTAATATAATTTTTTTTTTTTTTGTGAAACAAGGAATGAATTTGTTAGAACTGTCTCGATGTAAATCGGAGTCATCTTTAAGGAGGAAAAAAAAAAGAAAAAAAAAGTTGAAAATTGACACAGTCACTGGGCTGCAGTGTGATTTTATTAGGGGGTGAGGGGGGTGCGTGTGCTGCCAGAAGGGAAGATTTGGGGGGGTTTAGAGCCTCTCCAGGGCTCGGGCAGTGCCCAGGCAGCATCTCCCAACCCCCGGCAGGTCAGCACACGCGGAGCGGCGGCTCCCGGCTGGATTTGGAGAGCTCTCGGCTGCTGCTCCTCATCCTTCCCTGGGTAAATAACGCGGTGCCAGCAGGGAGAGCACGGGATGTGCCAGCTCTTGTTCCACCCTGGCTCCTTCCTTGTCACCCTTGGGGGTGTTCCCTCCACTGAGAGGATTCAGGGAGCAGCCCCGGGGTCGGGATCCATCCGGATGGATCCAAAGGGTCACGGCTCCAATGCCGGGCTGGATCCTGCATCACCAGCTCCCACACCTGGGATCCATCCCCTCTTCCCAAGGAACAGCCCAATATTCAGCATGAGCTCTGGAGGACTCCAGGGCATTATCCCAATCACAGCAGCTTTTCCTTCGGGAATTCAGTGCCCGCCTCGAGCTCAGCTCACCACGTGTTCCCCGTTTCCCTCCTGCTCCTCCCGACAGCATCCCCGCTCCCGGATGCATCCAGGGTGCGCCCGGGGCAGGACGCTCCAGCTCTCCCACCCTTTTCTTGGGTGTTCCCACCAAAATTGAGGAGCCCCCAATCCCCAGCACCGCTCCCAGACCCCGCGCTCGGCACCGGGGGGCTCCTGGCACATCCCTGCCCGTGGGAGCATCTCTGGGAGCATCCCTGGGGCCGGCAGCACATTCCCGGCTGGCATCGCCGCGCTGAGCAAACAGGAAACACTCGCCCTTTGTTAATCCCGGCCTGGGCTGCGCGTTAAATATTTATCTGTGAGCGGAGGCTGGCGCTGGGAGCCGCGGGGAGGGAGGGACCCAGGCAGGGCCGGCGCTGGAGGCTCCTCTCCGGGCACGGGGACGGTGCGTGGGGACCGGGAGGTGAGCGGGGGTTTGGGCAGGGGGTGTCGGCACCCCGAGGGGGGCTCTGATGAAGGGGGCTGCTGCTCGCATCGCCAGCGGTGCTGCGACCTCGTGAGATGTCACTTGGTGGGCTGGAGGGGACCTGGAGGGGACCTGGAGGGGATGGTCACCCCTTGGCAGCAGGGATGGGGTCGGGGGTCCCCTCTGGGTTTAACCCTCCCCGGCCCTGCTGCCATCCCAGCTCTTGTCATCCCGGGATTTTCCAGCAGGATCAGCCCCTGTCCCCTGCCTGTGTCCTCTCCACGGTGTCCCCAGCTGGCACCAAGGAGCTGCCTCGTTCCCTCGGCACTGGGGTGGGAGCTGCGTTGCCCAGGGCCGTGCAGGGGGGAGGACGCCCGACCCTGTCCCCGGTGTCCCCTGTGTCCCCGGTGTCCCCCGGGCGCAGCATCGCAGCCAGACAGGGCTCCTGCCACCGCCCCCAGCAGCAGGGGGCGGTGGCTTGGTGGGGACCGAGGGGTGGCAGCGAGGCCACCATCCCGCCGGGAGCTCACGTGGGAGCTCACGGGATGAGGAAGGGCTGGGGCAGCCCCGTTTTGGGGGTGTCAGCAGATTAGGGGAGCAGGAAGTGGCCGGCGGGTGAGTGGTGGGTGCGGGCGCTGTCCAAGGGGGCGCGGGGGGGACTCGGGGCAGGGCACGGGGGTGTTCCATGGGGGACCCATGCCCGGATTCCTCAGGGATGGGCGGATGAAGGGGATGGAGGGGTGCAGTGGGGATGGGAGCTCTGCTCTGACTGTGCCCCACACCAGGGCTTGGCGGGGCACAGGAGTACAGATCCCACTCCCCACTTCGGTCCTCACCTCTCCAAAGCATTTCCCTCCTCATCCTCTTCCAAAAATCACCCCTAAATCCCTTTCTTCATCGGATGGGGAACTGGTGACGCTGGAGGGGGTGAGGTGGGACACAGGCAGGACACGGGAGTGGGTCTTACATGGGGGTCTCCAGTGCCGATATCCCTGGAGGATGGAGAGATTGAAGGGATGAAGAGGATGGAGGGATGCAGGGGATGGAGGAAGGAGGAATGCAGGAGATGGAGGGTCACCCGTGGGAAAGTGGGCGGCAGCGGGGATGGGGGCTCTGCTCTCCCCGTGCCCTCATCCCGGTGTTCGGGGGTCCGCAGGAGCACAGACCTCACTCCGCGCCTCAGTCCCGACCTCTACCCAGCCCTTCCCTCCCCATCCCTTCCCGAAAATCCCCCCCGAGTCCCCGTCTCCATCGCGCCAGGGGGCCGGCGGCGCCGAGCTCGCCCCGTTTCGTAAGCGGGGGCCGGGTGCACGGGAACGCGTGCGCGGGGCGTGGGATGAGTTCAGCCTCTTGGCTCCATTCCCTGGATCCTATCCCTGGAAATGTCACTGGAAACTCTGAATGGGCCGGCCCCGCTCCTGAGCGGGGAGCGCTGGGGGGGCAGCGCACCCCGGGGGGACCGGGGCACACGGGGACCCAACGTCGGGGAGGACGGTGGCTCCCGACCCTCCCGGGGGACGCCCTTGGGAGGCTCTCCCCGCCAGCGCCCCACGATGCGCTGAGGCCCCCTCGCTCCTTCTCCCGGCAAAGTTCGTGCCGTGCATTTTTCTTCCCCGCCGCTCGCAGCTCCGTCCCGCTCGCCCCGGGGCTCCCCAAAAACCCCGGTGCTTCCCGGGGGTCCCCGCTGGCACTGCCCAGGAGGTAAGAGCTGGCTGGGGGGGCCGGCGAGGAGGGGGTGCCTCGAGGGGACCCCCAGGGACAGGTTTTGGGGGACACTCCAAAGAAGGAGAAGGATGGGGCCAAGCCCCGTGTGGGCGCTGTGCTGGGAATAACGTGGAGGTTTTAGGGGTGCCCAGGGGGATGCGAGCCTGCGCCCCACTTTCTGTGCCCTGGGGCACATCCTTCCCTTGTTCCTTAATTTCTCCACGGGGGTGATTAACATTAATTACAGCTTCGGGGCTGCGGAGCTTTCAGCAGCGTGGGGAACAGGGAGCCGAGGGGTTGCCAGCCCGATTTCGGGGTCCCACACACACAGAGGGCACCGTGCCGGGCTGGCACCCCTCCGGCAGCCCCCCAGGATGCCCGGTTTGAGGCGGGGTCTGGCCTTGGTGCGAGCGCCGGTGCCGCGGTGGGGACGGAGATGTGAGGGACGAGCCAGCGCACAGGTGTCCCCCAAAGGCCCCGGTGCTCGTCTCTGGAGCCATCCCGGTGTCAGGAACGGCTCCGGAGGTCCCGTCCCCCCCAGCTGCCCCCCGGCCGGTCCGCGGTGAGTCACACATCGCCCTCCCGGCGGGCGGTGCCGGGCTCGGCCGCGCGTTCCCGGCTCCTCGTCCCTCCGTCCCCTCTCCCTCCCTGTTTGCGCTGCAGGGCGGGGAAATATTTCTGCCCTGTCGTGTTCCCGGCACTGGCAGCGCTCCCGGGCGGGCGACGCTGCTGCCGCCACGTGCCCGGGCTGGAGGGCACCGCGCCGGGATGCCGGGCCGATGGAAACGCGGCACAGCCATCGCCCCGACCCGCTGCGGGCGTGTTCTTCCCGAAGAGCCCGGCGGGCTGAATCCACAGACAGGGCAGGGCGATCCAGGGTGGTCTGGATCCGCACGGAGAAGGCGGTGGGGACCCGTGCCAGGGCTGGTTCTGAACAGGAACAGCCGCTTCTCCTGGCACCGCGAGGACGCTGCCACCGTGGTTGTCACCCCACCGTGATGGTTGTCACCCCACACCTGGTGTGCCCTGCGTCTCTAAACAGCAGGGGATGCTCCCAGTGGTGGGGCTGGGGGTTCTCCGAGCCTCCATCCCTCTGGCAAAGCCTGGGAATGCCCAAAAAACAGGGACACGGGATGCCCCTCGAGCACGGCTGCTTTTCCCACAGGGCACGGGCAGCCCCGGGGCACCATCCCGCCCCCCCTCCGCCATGGCGGGCCGGCTCCTGGCCCCTGACACCAGCCCGGCTCGGGGTGTGGAGGACGTTCCCTGCCTGCACCCTCCTCCGCAGGTGTCCCCGCAGCACACGGTGACACGGGTGAGTGGGGCTGGGGGCTGTCATGTGCTGGGAGATTCGGGGGGGGGCTGCACCCCTCCAGTCCTTTGCCTCTCCCCCACCTGCGCTGCCCCTGTGCCAGCCCCTCCGTGTGCCACAGGTGCCCGTCATCCGCCACCGCGGCTCCAACACCCTCAACTTCCACTTCTACGACCCGGAGAGCTGCGGCACCGTCGAGAACAGCCAGGGAGCTCCCAAGAGCTCAGGTACAGCCCTGAGCATCCTGGGGACACCCCTGGGGACTCCCCCGAGCGGTGCTCACCTGAGCGATGCTCACCTGAGCGATGCTCCCCTTGCCTTCAGTGAACGAATGGTACCAGACCTGGCCGGCCAAAGAGGCGAAAGCCCCCAGCACCCCAGTGCCCGCCCATCCCACACCCAGCCCCAGGGCTGTCCCCACCTGCCCACCGGGCTGGTCGGCAACCTGGACCAAGGACAGCAAGCGGCGGGAGAGGCGCTGGGTGAAGTACGATGGCATCGGGCCCGTGGACGAGACGGGGATGCCCCTTGCCTCACGCTCGGTGAGTGGGGGTGCAGGGCGGGGGTGTCACCCCGCTGTCACCCCCTCACCACCCCAATGTGTCCCCCCAGAGCGTTGACAGCCCCCGGGACTGGTACCGCAGCATGTTCCGGCAGATCCACCGCAAGCTGCCAGGTGAGCCCAGGTGTGTGGGCGTGGCACAGAGCGGGCACAGCTCGGCACGCGCTCACCTCCTCCATCCTCAGAGCCCGACTGGGACACCCATTCCTGCCCCACCACGGCGCCTCCATCGCCGCCCAAACCGCGGAGGAGGGGGTCGGCCCCAGCTGAGCCCCCCGGAATGCCCAACGGGATGGACTGGTGAGCGTGGCACAGCAACGTGGGTGCCCACGGGGTGGGGGCTGTGGTGGCTGAACCCCTCCTGCCCTCCACAGGACCCGCTGGGGTGCCACCGGTGCCACCGCCGAGCCTGGCAGCATTTTTGACTACGAACCAGGGAAGTTGTCTCCGCGGGAGCAGGTAGGCAGGTCCTGGCACACGGGGGGGACGGTGGGCACTGCCGTGGGCACACACCTGACCGGCCCCTTGCCCTTTCCAGGCCCCGGCAGCAGCGCGGCCGAAGCGGGCTCAGTCCATCGAGGTGAGGTGGTGGCGGCAGGCGGGAGGCAGGGGGTGGCAGCGGGGTCTCGGTGCCCGCGGGCAGTGCCAGCCTGGCCCACCACAGCCCCATCCTGGCCGTGCAGGTGCTGCTGGAGCAGGAGCTGGAGCAGCTCAGCGAGGAGCTGGACAAGGACATGAGGGACATGGAGACGCGCCGGACCCCCCGGCAGGTACCGCGGGCCCCTCCTGCTGCCCCTTGGTCCCTGCAGGGCATCCAGCTGTGGGCACATCCAGTTGTGGGCACATCCAGCTGTGGGCTCAGCCTTGGGCAAGGCTTGGACATGTGCATGGCGTGGTGCATAGCTGGGTGCGTGCATGGCTGGATGCATGCACATCTGGATTAATGCTTGGAGGAGTGCATGCACATCTGGGTGCACGCATGGCTGGATGTGTGCACAACTGGATGCCTGCACAGCTGGATGTGTGAACAACTGGATGTGTGCAAGGCTGGATGTGTGCACGGCTGGGTCCCTGCACATCTGGATGCCTGCACGGCTGGGTGAAGGCACAGCTAGCTGCCTGCACATCTGGATGTGTGCACAACTCGGTGCCTGCCTGTCTGGGTCCGTGCACATCTGGACCCACGCACGGCTGCCTCAGCAGCCTGCAGCCGTGACCGTGGGGCTCTAGGACCCAGCCCGTCCGTCCGTCCGTCCGTCCGGCGGTTTATTGGCGCAGCCGAGCTGGACTCCTTCGCTTCCCGCCGAGACTCGGCCTCCTGGATGATTAATTTTTCTCTCCCACCCCCTCCCGCTCCTCCCGGCAGAGCCCGGCGGCTGCTCCCACCGCTCGCTCCCCTGCTCCGGCCTCTCCGGCTGCTCGGTGAGTTCGGCGGCTGCTCCCACCCCCCGCACCCCCAAATCCCCCTGCCCAGACCCCACTAGAGGCGAGGGACAGGACCCCGCTCTGGGGGTGGCGGGCGGGGTGTCCCTGCAGCGTCCCGCGGGGTGGGAGTCCCCAGGCATCCCCCACGGGATCCCCACGGACCCCCCCCGTGGCAGCGCCGGCCCCCTCGTCCCCCCACACCCCGGCACGGGTGGGACCCGGCGCCGGGCCGGCTGCCCGGTGGGTGGGATGGGGCCGGAGCGGGGCTGACCCTTTCCCCCGTCCCTGGAGCAGGGACACCGTGTCCCGGGGTTTGGCTCCGTCCCAGGGGAGGTGACGGCGCTTGGATTCCCACCGCTGTGTCTCCACGTCCCCACGGGCACAGGGAGGGGACAGCCGCGCCGGCGGGTGCCGGAGCACCCCGGGATGGGATGGGCATCCCGGGACGGGGTGGGCACCCCCGGGGTGTCCCCACAGACCCTTCTGTGCCCCGGCAGCGGGAGGAAAACAAACAAACAAACGCCTCCTCTTGTAGGACCGATCGTAACCCCCAGAGGCGCACAGGGGGAGGTGGCTCCCCCCCCTCCCCAACCCTTCCTCCGGCTTGGGGGCGCATTTGGGCTCTTTAAGTGCCCCCCGAAGCGGGGTTATTCATTAGCCAGCCCGCCCTCCCCGGCGCTTGGCTGCTCCGTGCTTCCTGCTCGGCGGCGGCGGGGCCGGGCTGCCGGCACTGCCGGGAAACTTTGGACCTGTCCCGCTTGGCTGCCCCTGGGATGAGAGCCTGGAGGGCTGAAGAGAGCAGACCCGAGGGTCCTGGTTCTGGGGGACCCCAGCGTCCTCACATGAGGGTACCCAGTGGTTCTGGTCCGTGGGATCCTGGGGTCCTGGTTACAGGGGACCCCCAGTATTCTTATCCATGGGACATGGGGTCCCTGGTTCTGGGGGACCCCAATATCCTGGTTCATGGAATTCAGAGATCCTGGTCCTGGAGGATCCTGAATTCCTGGTCTGTGGAACCCAAGGGTCCAGGGGTCATGGTCAGTGGGATACAGGAATCCTGAGTGTCCCTGATGTCCTGGTCCATGACACCCAGGGGTCCTGGTCCATGTAATTCCCAATATCCTGGTCTGTGGGACGCAGGAGGGCAGCAGGGTCAGGGCAGGGAGGGTTCATGGCTGCAGAGCTGGACACGACACTCAGCCCTGCCCTGAGCCACTGTCACCCCACAGGAGCTCCCTGTCACCCCACCGGCTGTGGAGCCCCCCTGTCACCCACTGCTCACCTGCCACCCCCAGCATGGAGCGGGGTGGGCTGGGGCTGGCCAGTGACCGCAGCCATGCAGCCCTCGGCAGAGGTGAGCCCCCCTTTAGCCCCTCTGAGCCCCCCAAGCCCTGCCATGGGGCACCCCAAGCACTCCGGCTGGTGACAACCCTCTCTTCACAGACACCCTCAGACCAGGGACCCTCCCCAGCTTGTCAGACCTGGGGGACCCCGTGGAAGCCGTCAAGAGGGAGGAGAAGAAGGTGAGGCTGGGATGGTCCCATCCCACGTGGGATTTGGGATGGCTGGGAATTAGGGGTGTCTCCCTGTAACCTCTCCGCTCCCTCCCCAGATGAAAGCTGCTCGCCTCAAATTCGACTTCCAAGCTGAGTCTCCCAAGTAAGCACCAGGGTCACCCCTGGGGCCCCTGCGTGTCCCTTGGGTGATGGATGAGAACTGGGGGAGCCCCAGTGTGCCCCTCGGGAGATGGATGGGGACTGGGGGAGCCCCGGTGTGCCCCTCAGGGACTGGGGGAGCCCTGGTGTGCCCCTCAGGGACTGGGGGAGCCCCGGTGTGCCCCTCAGGGACTGGGGGAGCCCCGGTGTGCCCCTCGGGAAATGGATGGGGACTGGGGGAGCCCTGGCACATGGGGTGGCCCTGCCAGCCAGGCTGGGGACGGGTCTGTGCCCCCGGACAGGTGTGACCGTGTTCCCTGCAGGGAGCTGACGCTGCAGAAGGGGGACATTGTCTACATCCACAAGGAGGTGGACAGGAACTGGCTGGAGGGGGAGCATCACGGCCGCGTGGGCATCTTCCCCTCCAACTACGTGGAGGTGAGGCCGGGCCATGAGGGGCCAGCGGGACCGGGGGGTCCTGGCGCTGCCCCTCACCCGCGTGTCCCACCCAGATTCTGCCACCCACGGAGGTGCCCAAGCCCATCAAGGGTCCCACGCTCCAGGTGCTGGAATACGGTGAGGCGCTGGCGCTCTACAATTTCCGAGGGGATCTGCACGTGGAGCTCTCCTTCCGCAAGGTACCGCCGCTCCGTGCTGTGCCATTCCGTGCCGCTCCGTGCCATTCCGTGCCGCTCCGGGCCGCTCCGTGCTGACCCGCCCTCTGCTCCCGCGGCAGGGCGAGCGGATCTGCCTGGTGCGGCGAGTGAACGAGAACTGGTACGAGGGGCGGATCTCGGGCACCAGCCGCCAGGGCATCTTCCCCGCCACCTACGTCCAGGTGCTGAAGGAGCCGCGGGTCAAAGCCACCGCCGAGGACATCCCCTCCTCTCCCGCCCCCGCCAGCCCCCGGCCCGCCGCCGGATCCCCGTCCCTGCAGCGCTCGCCCGGTCCCCGGATCCCCCAGGCTTCCCCCGGCTCCCCCCGAGAAGCACAGAGGGGTCCCGGGGTGACGGGTGGGCGCCCCTCCTCTCCGCGCCACCTCGGCGCCGCCTTCCTCCCCTCCCCAAAGCTGCCCCACGCTGGCACCCCCAGCCCCTTGGTGGCCTCTACCAGCCCCCCACACCCTGCACCCGCCCCCGTCCAGGAGCCCTGGCGACCCCCCTGGACCCCCGAGCAGGTGAGTGCCCCCCGGCCTGGCATCGTGCCCCCCACCCTGGCATCGTGCCCTGTGCGTGCTGCCCTGAGCCCACCCTGTCCCCCCACAGCGTGCGACCCCGGGAGCACAAACCAGCGCCCGCCCCGAGCCCGCCCCGTCCTACAACGGCTCCGAAATCCGGTGGACTCCGTAAGCAGGGCCGGGAGTGTCCCCAGGGCCGGGTGTCCCCACGAGGGGCGCGGGGGGGTGGTCTCTGCCCATGCTCTGTCTCGCAGGTACCGGGCGCTCTACCAGTACCGGCCCCAGAACGCGGACGAGCTGGAGCTGCTGGAAGGGGACCGGGTGGATGTCATGCAGCAGTGCGACGACGGCTGGTTCGTGGGTGCGTGCCCCACCGGCTTGGGGACAGGGATGAGGACAAGGTGCCACCCTCACCCCTCACCACCTCTCCGCGTCTTTATCCCCACAGGAGTGTCCAGGAGGACGCAGAAATTCGGGACTTTCCCCGGAAATTACGTGGCGCCGGTGTAACCCCGGGGGCAGGAGTGGGGCCGGGGGTTTGCCCCTGTCCCGCCTCGGCCACTCTGTGTCCCCGCCGTGTCCCCCCACGGGGATGAAGTGCCTCCAGCTCCCTCCTGCCCCTATGGGGCTGCCTCTAACAGGGACAAATCCCCCCGGCGCGGGGTGTCTCCCCCGCCCCAGTGCCTTAACCCGCCCCCTCCTCACCGCTGCCCGGTGCCGCCGCCCCGGGGGTTGCCCCGGGGGTCTGCCCGGTGCCGGGCCTGACCATGACGGCCGTGACCCGGGATGTGGGTCCGTGTCCGGGAGTCGCCTTCGCTTCTTTTCCATCATTAAAGCTCAGCTCAGCTCAGCCCGACTCGGAGAGTGCCGGGATTGGGGAGGAGCCGGTCCCGGGACACGTCCCACCGGGAGCCGTGGGGCGGGGAGCGGGGGGAGGACGCTGCGTGGGGCCGCGGGGATCCCCCCACGCCCACGGGCGGTCCCGGTCGGTGCCGGGGCGGGTCCAGCCGCCGCCGGGCGCCCCGTCGGGGGGGCCGTGCCCGCAGCCCGGCCCGGCCCGGCTCCTCCCGAGGAAGCGGAGCCGTCCCGGGGCCGCGCTCGGCTCCGCAGCCCCGCGGGGCCGCCCGGCTCGGCCGCCCCGGTGAGTGCGGGGGGCACGGGGGACTCTGGGGCTTGGGGGGCGCCGGCTGCGGTTGTGGGGGGTGTCCGCCCGTCGGGGGTCCCTGTGCCCGGGGGTGGGGAGGGATGTCCGGCACTGTGTCCCCAAGTCCCCAGGTCCCCGCGAGTGCCGTGTCCCCGAGTCCCCACGTCCCTGCGCCTCCTGGCATCGCCCGTCCCCGCCGCTCGTCCCGCTGGTGCCAGGCGGCACCGCCAGTCGCCGCGGGCACAAAGACATCGCTGTGCGACGGGGACAGAGCCGGGAGGGAGCGGGGACACAGGTGGGGTGTGGGGGGCCGAGGAGGGGAGCAGAGGATGGAGAAGGGGAGCACGGACAGAGCTGGGGACAGGGATGGAGAAGGGGTGCAGGACGCGAAGGGGAGGTGCAGGGACTGGAGAAGGAGTGCAGGGATGGAGGAGGGGTGCAGGAGGTGGAGGAGGGGAGCATAAGAGAGAGGAG
>JAWWMU010000075.1:3303622-3319506 GCA_035048155.1 Cinnycerthia olivascens
GCGGCGGCGGCGGCGGCTGCGGGGGCTCGGCCGCCCGGCAGCCCTCGGGACCCCCGGGCTGTGCCCGAGGCCGCGGTGTCGGGGCAGGGGCTGCGCTACCTGGAGCACGTGTGCCAGATGCTGGAGCGCCTGGCGCGGCTGCAGCAGGACAACCGCGCCCTCCGGCAGCAGGCGGCTGGAGCCCGGTGCGCCCGCCCGGCCACCCTGGTGAGGGCCCGGAGGAGGGACATGCGTGGGCAGGGGGTGTGGGGGTCCCAGCTCACACCGTGCCTCTGCTCTCCCCACCCGCAGCCCACCCAGCAGCCTCCGAGGCAGGATTTGGGTACGTGGAGGGGTGAGGAGTTCCGGCCGCGCTCCTGCTCGGACAGCCAGGCACCAGGTGAGCGGGGCGGGATTCGGGAATGACGGCACCTGGGGGCAGGTGAGCATTGGGGGATATGGGAATGGCAGGACCGGTGCCAGGTGATTGGGGTGGGATGGCGGAACCTGGCGCCAGGTGAGGGGGGGCAGCACGTGGGATGGCAGGATGACGCCCCCCAGGCTCCCAAGCTTGACCAGCTTTGTTCCCCCGTGCAGCAGCTGACCCCGGGCCGTGCCGGAGCATGTGGGGACACTCGGTGAGCTCCCCCAGTCTGCTGGACCCGTCCGAGGGCGGGGCGGGGGTCCCGGTACCGGACAAGGTACGGCCGGGGGGTGGCGCGGGGTGGCGGGGGGATCCCGCGGGTCCCCCCCGCTGACCCCAGCTCTCCCGGCAGGACGGGCACTCGCACTGGGGCCGGGTGAAGGTGCTGCTCACCCGCCTGACCCGCCGGTCCCTGAGGGGTGGCCGGTGCAGGTAGGACGGGGGTCCCGCTCCCACCGCCAGACCTGGACGGAGGAACTGCGTCACACCTCACCCTATGACGTCACGCCCGCCCGGGGCCGGTCCCCGGCCCGGTGCACCCTTCACCTTTCTTTTCTTTCTTTCTTTCCCCCAATAAAGTCTTTTCACCGATAAAGACGCGGCTCTTGGCGAGGTGTTTGCTGTCGCGCCGTGACGTCACTCCCCTAAACCCGGCGTGACGTCACGCGTGGGCGCGTCACTGCCGCATCACTTCCCACGGCTTTTCCGCCCCTTTTGTCCGGCCGGGGCCGGTCCCGCGAACGGTTCAAGCGGCTGCCGCCCCTCCCGAGCCCCCTCCCCTGGGTGTGCCTTGAGCCCCCTCCCCGCTCAGCCCCGGAGGGGTCCCGCTGCCTCGGGGTGGGGGTAAAGCTCGTCCTCCCCCCCGAAACCTCCCCCCGCGGGGAGTTGGTGGGGAGGGGGCGCTGGGGGAGTCCCCGCCGGGATGGGGATGATGCTCCCGGGAGCATCGCGGCGTTCTCGAGGGGGGGCTCCCCAGTCTGGGGGGTGGAGGAGAAGGGTGAGGAGGGGGTCGATGCTGTTCTGGCGCTGCTGGAGCCCCTCATGGTGTCGCCAGCTCTGCGCGGGACGGGCCGGTGCCGCAGGTGAGGAAGATGCTGCCCCGAGCCCCGGCCAGGCGCTCTCCCATCAGGTATCCCCTTATCCCGCATTTCCCCCCCCCCCCTTTCCTGCTGATTTCCTACCGTCACTTGGGGATTTTTCCTTCCCAGCGGTGAATCCCGCAGCGCCTCCCGAGCCCTCCCGGCACTGCTCCCACCCGGACGCCCCGGGGGCATCCTCGGAGCTGCAGCGTCCTGCATCCCACCGTTCCTTCCCGGGAAACGTGAGTGCTCATCCCTGCCGTGTCCATCCTCATGGCAGGGGCTGGATCCGGTGCTGGGGAGCAGGGGTCCCTGGCAGTGCCCCCTGGCTGGGTCACAACCTGATCAGAGGGTGCTGAAGGGTTTTTGGAGCACACCTGGGGGGGGGGGTGTTTTATCCTTGTCTCCCCCCCCCTTTTCTAGCATCAAACCCCTTCCCCTCTGCTCTCCTGAGCCCCCCGGGCTGAGGAACAACGGGGAGGGACTCGGGGAGGTGGGGAAAGGACACGGCTGGGTGTTCCCAGCGCGGGGTGGGAGTCTGGGCACCCTGTCCCCTGCTGCCCTTCTGCCACCTCCATCTTCCCGCTCACCTGGGGGACCCCGGCTGAATCCCAGTGGCTGATCCCAAGGAAAATGCTGAGGCTGGTCCAGGGGATGCTGATTTTCCTTTCAGGGTCCAGGTGAGGAGGAGGAGGGAGGTCTGAACCTTTCTTTCCCATCCCAGCAAACCTGGATCTCCTGGAGCAACGGGAAGCTCCCAACCATGTGACAAAGAAAATCAAGGTGTGGATCCAGATGTGTGCTGCTGTTGGCAGGCCTGGACAGGGTTAATTCAACCTGATTGTGAGGAAAATCCTTGGTGCTGGATTGATGGTGCTAAACCTGTCCTGAGGGGGTTGGAGGCTTTGGGGAGGAAAAAGGAGGAAGATTTGCTCATCAGCAGGGAATGCTCCTCATCCTGGGATGGCCCCACTTCCACTCACTTGGATCCTCTTGGAGTGGTGCTTCCCTTCCCTCTGCTCCTGGAGGTCTGAGTGCTGATGAGCCTCACCCAGGGGTGCCTCAGACACAGAGGCTGAGCACATTCTGCATTGTAGAGTTAATTTTCCCTTCCTGCCAGCTCTCCCTATTAACGCTGGGATCTTGTGGGTGGTGCAAAACCCAGTAATTACCCACTTTTTACTATAAAAGATGGAATTCTCCTCCCCAGCCACTGTGGAGAGTACGCAGAGTGAATCCCTGGGAACGCCTGGGTTAAGTTTCCATGGGTGAAAACTCTCGAGTGCTGGGAGGGCAGGAGGAGCTGATGGCAAAGACCAGGAGCTGGGATTTGTGGATACTCTGAGTGCTGGAAAAGGTGGGATGCTGGGGACAAGGTGACCAGGGAGGTCTGGCTGTGCCACACAGGGTGACAGTGACGCAGACAAAGCCACCAGGTGGGTTCAGGTGAGCCCAGGTGGGGTTGAATCTAGGAAGAAATAAAGAACTCCAGGCCATGGAGGGGCTGCCATGGATTTTTGCCCACTTGGGAGCCACCCTGAGGTCTGCAGGGCTCAGATCCTGTGGGGGCGCGTGTCCCTTGCTTGGGCTCACGGGCTCCGTGCGTGGCAGTTAAATACATATAATACATATATTTATATGTAAGTATCTATATTCTGTATATTTAGCATGCCTGCTCTGGGTAACCATGGCAACAGGGTTTATTTTGCTTAAACCTGGCCTGGCATGTGATGTGGTTGGGAAGGAACAGCCCAGGAGAGAGGGAGGGATGAAGTTCTCCATGCTGGGAGATGGGGAGGAGCCTTGGCACAGGATGCTCTCGGGGGGACCTCGCTGTGTCCCTGCACTGGGGACAGCCACCAGCATTCCCACTGCTCTGTTCCATCCCCTTTGCTCCAGCTGGGAAGGGAAGGTTTGATTTTAGGGGTTCCATCCCCATTTTCTGCTGGGCTTCCCGGGGACACCCCTGAACGCTGTTCCCTGTCTCCCTGTGCAGGTTTGCCAAATCCAGTCCTGGTGGGGAAAGGTGGTGATGGCTTCCCTGATGCCTGGAGCCGTGTGCCCTCACCTGGAGCAGCAGGAGCCTTGTGCCACCCCAAGGCAGAGAAGGGACCTTCATCAGCTCCACCAGGGTGAGCTTCCAACCCCTTATCCCATCCAGCATCCGCTCATCCAAGGAATCGCCTATATTTTACTGGAAAACTCCATTCCTCGTGCTTTGCCGCCGTTTCCTCCCCGCGCCTCCACGGGGTGGGGGATGGATGTTCAATCCCAGTTTTCCCTTCCAGGTGAATCCTCAGGCCCCTCGTGTCCCCCCTGCAGTGGCGGCCGGGCGGCGGCAGAGGGCGACAGCGGCCCGGCGGTGACAGCGACACGGCCCCGGCGGTGACAGCGACACGGCGACAGCGACACCGGCACCGACAGCGACACGGCCTCAGCGGTGACAGCGACACCGGCACGGCCCCGGTGGTGACACCGACAGCGGCACCGGCACGGTCTCGGCGGTGGCACCGACAGCAACACCGCCCCAGCGGTGACAGTGACAGCGATGGCCCCGGCAGTGGCACCGACACCGGCACGGTGGTGACACCGGCACAGCCCCGGCGGTGATAGCGACAGTGACACGGCCCTGGCGGTGGCACCGACACGGCCGCGGCGGTGACAGTGACAGCGGCCCGACAGTGACAGCAGCACTGACATGGCCCTGGCGGTGGCACAGACATGGCCCCGGCGGTGGCACTGACAGCGACACGACACCGACACGGCCCTGGAGGTGACAGCAACACGGTCCCGGCGGTGACAGTGACACGGCCCCAGCGGTGACAGTGACACGGCCCCAGCAGTGGCACCGACACGGCCCTGGCTGCGCTGCGCTGCCAAAAAATTTATTGGGCACGAGTGACGGAGTCCCTGTGGCCCCCCCCACACACCAAGGAGGGGTTGCAGCCACCCAGTTTTCCACAGGTTTGCTCCTGGCTGGGCTGTCTCCCTTAGGGACATCCTCATGTGTCCCTGCTCTGCGTCCCAGCTTGGGCACCCCCAGCACCCCCCAGCTCTGGGGCACAGGCTTTTTGTACCGTTCCTGGGAAAACAGGGATGGATGCTCACCACGGGAATCATCACCCTCTCCCCGTGCCTCAAAAAATGGGATTTGGGTGATTTTACCCACCCCTGAGGGGGCCACCGGGCTCCTAAGGCACTAAATGAGGGGGAAGAGTGGGGGTCTCACCCTCTGGGCTCTGGGGTTGCCAAGGGAGACTGGAACCTGGGAAAACCCAGCACCCCACATCCCACTCCCCATCTTCATCTGAGTAGGATTGCTCCTTTTCCTGCTCCTCCACACCCCAAAATTTAAGGCAAAACTCGTTTGTGGACTGACAGAAACGATCCAGACCCTGGCAGGAGCAGCCTCCTCACCCCTATCCAGGCAGGAGCGCAGAGCCGTGGGGTGATGGGAACAGCTCCAGCCCCACAAGTCCATCCCTGGGCTGGGAGCTGGGGTGAAGGGGGGGATCCCCATCCCCTCCCCATCCCCTCCCTGGCCTCAGTCGTCAGCCACGATGGAGAGCGCCCGGAGCTCACTGAGCTTGGCGTCGTTCTCCCGCTCCCGCTGCTCATCGCTCAGCCCGGGCCGGTCGATCTGCGCCGTCAGGTCCCCAAAAATCTTGTGCATCTCCGTGTAGTAGACAACCTGTTGGATAAAGGGGGGGATTGGGGAGGGAGGGGAATTGGGGGGGGGGGGTCTCCTCCCCAGCCTGCCCCGCTGCGGGTGCCCTCAGCAGCCCCTCGCCGCAGTGCTGGTGTCTAAAATAGCTCCCTCCCACCCCCTTGGATTATTACAACTCAACACATTTTAATAACGCGCTGCCCTTCTCCGCTCGCTTCCCATCTGGGAGCCGCGCGTGTGGGGCTGCCACCGGCGCCCGCCACCCTCCCGCAGCCGCCTTGTCCCCTCGTTTGTCACCGGTGCCACCTGCACGGGCCGCCCTGCCCGCGCTGCTCGGCGGCCACGGTGGGCAGGGCCCGGGGCTCGGTGGGCTCGGCGAGGGGGCACGCCCGGCAGCGCCGTGCCCCGTGCGAAGCACGGGGAGGAGGAGGAGGGGTGTGTTAATAACGTGCTAATTAGCACCGCCAATTATCTCCGGCAGCGAGCAGCGCTTGCCGGCGCGGGAGCCCGTGGGTCAGCGCAGGCAGATGGCAGCGGGGTGGCTGCTCGGGCGCGGGTTCTGGAGGGGAGAGGGGGGCTCCCAGCCCTGCCTGGGAGACCCTCGGGGCTGTGGGACTCCCCTGGTGTCGCGGGACCCCTGGCATGGTGGGACCCTCGGTGCTGAGGGACCCTCAGAGCTGCCTGGGGGATTCCTGGTGCCGTGGGATGTCCGGGTACTGCAGGACTTTCAGCCCTGCCTGCACAACCCCGGTGCTGCCTGTGGGACCCTTGGCACTGTGGGACCCCCCAGCCCTGCCTGGGGCACTCCTGGTCCCCCTGTGCTGCCAGAGACCCCTGAAACTGCAGGACCACTGGGTACCACAGAACCCCTTGCACTGTAGGACCCCCGGGTGCCACAGGACCGCCAAACCCACCTGTGGGACCCATGGCACTGCAGGACCCCTGGTGCTGTGCCAGGTGTGGGATCCTGTCCTGGACATCCCTCCATGTCCATCAGGGAGGGATTGGGGAGCAGTGCCCCCCAGGGTGGGCAATGCCAGCGTTGTCCCCATTTTCCAGAGGGGCCCCAGCATCTCCAGCAGCACCGGTGCAGAGACACACAGTCTCCATGGAGACCAGCTCCCCTAATCCAGCTCAAAACGATGCTGATTTTGGGCAGGCCTGAGGGGGCATGGTGGGGCCCCACATTCCAGTGCCAGCTACCTGAACCCCCCCTTCCCAGGCCTGTCCATCCCGGGGGTCTGGGGGCTGCTCCATGGCCGGGGCTCCCCACGCAGTGGTGCTGGCTGAGTCACTGCAATGATCATTTGCACAGTGACTAACGAACCCCACACAGCGCTGAGCTGGCAGGGGCCCCCCAAAATCCCTGCACAGCCCCCAAAAACACAGCTGGGTCACCCCAAATATCCTCTGAACCCCCCTGCAAGCAAGAGCTGCCAAAACCAGATATCCCTCGGCAATGCCACGGGTGAGCAGGGACGCGGGGGGAGGGATGCCAAGCGGGGTGCCAGAGCCCTGGAGCAGCCCCCCATGTCCCTTGTCCTCAGCCTGGAGTCAGCTGGGCTCTGCTCAGTCACATATGGCCACGTGGCACTGCCAACTGCAGCACGGAAAAAGCGCCTTGAAATGAATCTTGTTGGGGTGGCAGAGCTGGAGGCAGATGCTGCCCCCAGGATTGTCCCCAGGGCTGTTCCCCAAGATTTAGGGACATTCGTTCCTCAGGACTGCCCTCAGGATTGTTCCCCAGGATTTGGGGTCAGTTGCCCCCCCCCAGGATTGGCTCTGGAATTGCCCCCCACCAGGATCCAGAAATCCCTGAGGATTCCTCCACGACCAGGATTGCACCACAGGATTTTCCTCAGGATTGTCCCGAGGATTGTCCCCCAGCATCCACACTGGAATGAACGGGCAGAGCAGAGCAAACTCCTCACTGCTGCTCCCCCTCTGCCCACACCCCGCAGCCATTGATCCATTCCCATGGGACACCCCGTGTCCCCAGGGCCTGGGGGTGTCCCTGGGGATGCTCCTCTCCCCCAGAAGGCCCCAGTGCAGAACCAGCTGGCACCATTTGGGCCCTGCCATGCCTCACCAGCCGAGTCTCCTGAGCTTCATCACAAAAATCCCACTGGCATCAATCCCCCCATGATTTCTCCTGTTGCAACACGAGTGAAAATCCTCCCAGGAGGGGATGCACCCCAAACTGGTGACAGGCAGTGGGGGACCCCTCGCTCCACAGCCAGCATGCCCTGCCCTACCTGCTCCCAGCAGCCCAGTACTTTTCCAGCTATGGATACCATATGCTCCGTCCCCATCCCATCAAATCCCAGCTCCAAGTCGCCTTTGAGCCTGAGCCAATGGCCCCGAGTCCACCTGTCTTGAACTAATTCTGTTTGGGGACACCGTGTTCTGTGGATTTTCTATAGATCCCGGCCACAATGGCCCAGCCAGGCAGCGGCCACTTGTTTGGGGCAGCCCTACCCAAAACAAACCTGGGGGTGCTGCCAGGGCCGGGCTCCCCCATCCCACAGCACCATCCCTGCCCGCCAGCCCCATCTTTCCCTCCATTCCATTAAAATCCAAAAGAATCTCACATTTTCTAGCTGGAAAATAAAGCACAAAGCGGGAAGGAAGTGCTGTTCACGCCTCACACCAGCGACAACTCCAAAATCTCCCCCTTTCATCTCCATGTGGCCACTTCAAAGCCCCCAGCCAGGGAAACATTTGCCTCCCTTGGCTTGGCCCGGGCCCGTGGGTGGAGAGAAGAATTTGGTGTTGAATGTTACAGCCCTGCGAGCTCGGGACATGTCCTGGCGTCAGGAGACACCCGGCCCTGGGAGCACAGCCAGGCTGTGCCATGGGAACTCGCCTGCCCAGGGAAGAGGCTTGGGAGGGTCTCCTTGGGTCAAAGCCATGGAGGTGCTTGGGAGCAGGGTCCTGGTCCTTCCCCGAGAGGCAGCTGGTCCCTCCCAGCTCATGGTGTCACTGTCACACAGTTCGTCTTGCTTTAACTCTCAGCATCCCCCAGGGTCAAAAATTAAGGAAAAATACATGGTTTGGCCTTTGGATGGTGAAACAACCCCAAAGTCACAGCACTATGCATGGGGCCAGCAGATCCCAGTCCCACCCCATCCAGCCCTTTCCTTGTGGGATGCACTCCCAGCCTCATCCCATGCCTGAAGAGGTACCTGTAGAAAAGGCTGGAAATAGAAATTCCATCGAGGAACACGACCCCTCAGCTGCTCAATCAGCTCAGGGAGGCACAGAGGGAGGGAAAGCTGGGCAGTGTTCCCACACCAGCTCTCACCTGGGATAGGGATGCTCCCAGCTGCCCTTCCCAGCCAGGTGCCTGCAGGTGAGCAGCTGCCGAGCTGACTCAGGGCTCCGGCTGCTATTCCTGGCTTGCCACTGACTCATTACCTCGGGCAAATCACATCCCTTCTCCATTCTATTTCAGTGGGAAAACACTCTGCAGAGCTCCCGAGCCAGGGGGCACACGCAGCCCGAGCCCAGCCTCAGCACAAGCATTCCAAGCTCTCCTCCCAGTATCCCTCCCCGGGGGTGGAAGGATGCAGCCAGTGCCGGGAAAGGAGAGGGATGCAGCTCCCATGGAGGCTGGTAGGGAGGGAGGGATGTGAGGAGCTGCATCCATCCGGGACCAGCTTTAGTCCAGCCTACGGGAGATGCATCAGCTTTGCTGTGACGCTGCGTTTTTGGGTGTTAAAAACGGGATTTCACTCAGTTTTCCCAACAAATTCTTCACCTGAAGTGAGGCAGGGCAGATAGACGGGGAAGAAAGCAGAGGATTGCCAAGGAAGAAGATGGATATGGATGGAGAGTCTCACAAACATCCCCAGCAGTGACACCGTGCTGCTCCCCACGTGCCTCTCTGGGTGCACCCAGCACACCTCTCCCAACGTCCTCCTCACCCCAAATTCCTTCAGAACCGGGACACAAACGGAGTGAGGAGAAGCCAGAGGGGCAAAGCTGCTCTCTGAGGAAACTCCCGGATCACAAACCCCTGGAGAGGGCAGTGAACATTCAGGTTTTCAAGGTCTCACCCACGGAGGGGGTCCACAGGGGAAAAGGGCCAGCGAGACTCTGCGGTGGCTCCGGGAATTCTGGTTATTCCGGGCTGGAACAGGGAGCCCCGCGCCCGATTGCTAAGGGAACAGCAGGAACAGCATCCCCAGCACCCACCCTGCGGCGCAGGGAGCATTGGCACCATCTGGTAGGTGAATCAGCCTGCAGACAACTCGCTGGCAGCTCCGCAGAGAGGCCCCCCCCAAGTCGGAGGTGAGATGGAACACGTGCTCCCGGCACCTCCCGGCGGCCCCCCCGCAGCCCACCTGGGTCCCTGCGGCGGCTCCCGGCCCCAAAATGCTGCAGGAAAACGCCCCCGGCGCGGGCAGCGCCTGGTTCCGCCCTCCTCCCCGCGCTGGGCTGCCCCGGGAGCTGCGGCACGGGGTGCCAGAGGTTCTCAAAGCTTGGTGAGATCCCAACGCGGCCCCGCTGCAGCCTAAGGGAAAGGGCAAAGGGAGAAGGGAGGAGGAGGACGGACAGCACGTTCCTGAAGGAAGCTGGAGGATGGAAATGAAAGCTGTTGGTTATTCAGGGAGCCTCTTCCTGCAAATCTTTGGTGTGGAGATGTCCCAGGATGTCCCTAACCCTCTTCTCCCCTCACCAGGAGCCACAAGAGACCCTTCGGATGAACCCAAACACCTCAAACCTGATCGAGCCCTGAGCTCAGAACTCCACATTCCCAGGTGGATAAAGCCATGGAATTCCAGTGGATGAAGTACAGGAGGGGCTGGAACCATGGGACAGGGCACGACACAGGTACCAGGAAGGGATAACATCTCACCTGTGCCCGGACCAGCGACTCAAAGCTGGGTTTGAAGTAATCGATGCGGCTGCTGTAGAATTTGGGCATCTCCTCCAGGAGCTGCTTGTTCTTGGCTTCAAAGTCCTCCTTCACCGGGCGCAGCTCCTCCCGGGCCTGCCGAGGGACACACGGTGGGGTCAGAGTCCTGGGACAGGCATCCTCTGGGATCAATGGGGTGCTTCGCTGGGTTATGGGGACAAGAAGTGACCAGCCTGCTGGGACCCACGGGATCATCCACTGGAACTTGGTGGGACCCATGGGATCATCCAATGGAACCTGCTGGGACCTGGTGGGACCCATGGGATCATTCAGCGGAGCCTGGTGGGACCCATGGGATCATCCAATGGAACCTGGTGGGACCCATGGGATCATCCACTGGAACCTGCTGGGACCCATGGGATCATTCAGTAGAACCTGTTGGGATCCAAGTGACCATTCAATGGAATCTGGTGGGACTCAAATGACCATCCAATGGAACCTTGTGGGATCCAACTGACCATTCAGTGGGACCTGGTGGGACTCAAGTGACCATTCAATGAGACCTAGTGGGATCCAAGTGACCGGTTAATGGATCATGATGGGACCATTCAATGGAATCTGGTGGATCTAAGTGACCTTTCAATGGACCCTGGTCGGATCCAAGTGATCAGTTAATAGAACCTGGTGGGACTCAAGTCACCAGTTAATGGATCCTGATGGGACCATGCAATGGACCCTGGTAGGACCCACTCTCTGACCCTGGAAAGCCACAGGGCACCCAGAGAGGTTGTGTCTTCTCTCCTTCAGAAAAACACGGATAAAACTGAGTCCCAGAGCTCAGTCAGGCTGGAGAACATCCCTGACCACATCCATGTCCCCTTCACCCCGCAATTCCCAGGAACGTTGCTCCAAGACCCTGCCCCCCTGTCACTGTGACCTTCAGCTCACTGCATCCAACTGGCTCCGTTAAACAGAGCGTGGGGAGAACGGGAAATGTCTCTGGGATGGTGTGGAAAAGGGCAGGAGGGGGTGGGCTGTGAAATATTAGACTGGTTCAAGTCTGCCACTTAATCCCAGTGCCATTCCAACGGGAGGGGGGTGCGGGAGAGCCCGGCCCGGCCGCGGCGCTGGCCCTGGGGACAGGGACAGCGTGCCAGGGGCATGGCATGGACTGGGCTCCAGGCTGGAAAAGCCTGGAATCATCCCAGCAAAGGAGCAAATTCAACATTTGCCATGAAATCAGGAGCATTGAAACTCCCGAGATGGAGTTCATGGGGGGAAACTCCTGGGATGGAGTTCATGGGGAAAAACTCAGAGGAAGGAATTCTTGGGGAGAAACTTCAATGAGGGAATTCATGGGGGAAAACCCCTGGGATGGAGTTCACAGGGGGAAACTCCTGGGATGGAATTCATGGGGAGAAACTCCTGGGATGGAATTCATGGGGAGAAACTCCTGGGATGGAATTCGTGGGGAGAAACTCTGAGGAGGGAATTCTTGGGGAGAAACTCCAACGAGGGAGTTCCTGGGGAGAAATCCCTGGCATGGAGTTCGTGGGGGAAACTCCTGGGATGGAATTCATGGGCGGAAACTCCTGGGATGGAGTTCAGTGGGGGAAATTCCTGGGATGGAGTTCATGGGGAGAAACTCCTGAAATGGAGTTCATGGGGGGAAACTCCTGGGATGGAGTTTGTGGGGGAAAACTCCTGGGACAGAACTCACAGGGAAAACTCCCAGGATTGACTTCACAGGGGGCAGAAGAGCAGAAAACCTGGAGCAAACAATGGATGTAAACTTGCAGCTCAATAATTAAAATTTTTTAAATGATATGAAGCCCTTTGCCATCAAATCCAGACCCTCTGGATGCCCCAGGTTCAGGACTGCTCAAGGCTCCCTCCCACAGGTGTTTAAACTCAGTGTTCAGTTAAGATTTTTTTTTGGGGGGGGGGGGGGGATTAGATCAAAAGTTCATTAAGGGGGAAAAAATAAATGAAATAACTAAACTCTGCTTAATCACCAGGACAAAAGAATTCCCTTTTTTCCAGCCCCAGCTTTAGTCGCTGAGGCTGAGCAAAATAAGCTGCTTACTGTTAAACCAGAGGTGTCTTTTGTTCAGGCTGTTCTTTAACATAAAAATTCATATTTTAGGGGGGAAATTCATCAGAAAAACATATTTTCTTTGACTCTGGGAATCAATTGTTCCTGGGAGGATCAAGCCACGTGCTGCCGGAGTGACAGATTTTGGGGAAAAACGCTGGGGAAGATTTGATTAAAAAAAAAAAAACCAACCAACAAAACCAACAAACTCATCACGATTTCACTCAAATTCGGGAGAGAGCAAAAAAGAATCTGGCAAAACTTCCTGTTAACCAATTACTGCAATTTTCCAAGACGAATTTTTTGGGAACAGGTGGCAAACATAAAGCTGGGAAACGCTCTGATCTGTTCCCTTCCCCATCCAGCTGCTCGCTCAGACGCGGAGGTCGGGGGGAACCCCCCTGTGCCTCGACCTCAGTGCTGGCTCCGAGCTCCCCCAGAGCTCCCAGGGATTTGATTCCATTTTCTCCTGGAAAACATTCCATTTTTGTCTTGGAAAAGTGGCTCCTTCCCTTCACTGAGCTCTCGAAACCAGCGTCGCGTTGTCAAAAAATGTGATTTTTACACGGATAAAAGACATCCTCCCAAAATGTTCTATTCATGGCACGGATTCCGGATAGGAAGGAAAAAGCTTTTCCCGAGTTTTCCCAAGAATGCTGCCGGGATTGGGGCTCTGGGGACAGCTCAATACCTGGTGCAGCTTGGCCAGGACGGGGCCAGTTCTCTCTTTTTCCTCGTATTTCTCCACCTTGGATTGCAGGCGTTTGTATTCCTGGAGCGTCTGCTCCCGGCGCTTCACAGCCATGTTCAGGCTCGGGAAAACGCTGCTGAACCTGGGAAAAAAAAAGATGGGAAAGGCTTGGGATGGGATATTTTAGGGTGGATGAAACATCCAAGGCGACTGGGGAGGATCCTGGTCCAGCAGAAAGTTGCCTGCTGTGACATTGGGTGAGATTTTTCCAAGCCAAACCGTCCCAGAATTCTGAATATTCTTAATTAATGTGGAGTTTCCACAATTCCTGGTTGGAAAGGGAAAGAAGAGGTAGAGAAGCTGAAATGTAAGTCCAGGAAAAATAAATAATGAGTGCAAAATAAATATTAACCGCTGTATTATTTTTTGTGCAATTTTTTTCCTTTTCGGATATTATTTTTTGCTTTTTTTGTTCTTTTGTTTTTGCTCTTTTCGGTTAATTTTCTGTGCTTTTTTTGCTCTTTTTTGGTTAATTTTTTGCACTTTTTTTTTGGCAATTTTTTGCTCTTTTTGGGTCGCAAACCCAGCTGAAGAGGAGCCCTGAGCCCTCCCCAGAAGGATTCACAGCATCCAACAACTTATCCAGGCGATGGGAAAGATTCCTATTATTAAAATGTGTTACAAATTGAGGAAACATGAACATCTGATGAAGAATATTTTTGAATGTGACAGAAAAGGGAAAAGCAGGGACTGGAACGCTGCTTCCATCCCTTAATTCCAGGAAATCAAATTATCCCAGGGGATACCAGGGCTGTGGGTTGGGATCAAATAGGTGATGCTCCCCCTGGAGATAATAATTTAATATTCATAAATTCCAGGGTAATTTTGGGGGGGTTGAGACCAAGGATTGGTGGTGAAAAATCTGTCTGAGCAGCCTGGCGATGGATTTTACTTCCACGAGAGAACAAACAGCTTTCCCACCTCTTAAAAAGGAAGGAAAAAAAAAACCAAACAAACCCATAAATATAAATCAAACTGGGGGGGCCATTAGCAAAAAGAAAAGACACAGATGTCACTTGACGAGTGTCATTTGCTTCGGGTGTGACCTAAATCCACGGTTCAAGCGGAACCGCGGGTGTTCCCGGCCACTCCAGCCCCATTAAAATCCCATTTTCCGCTCGCTCCAGAGGGTGCTGATGGGCTGCACCGGTGGGTGCTGAGGGAAAACTTTCATCCCCGAGCCTCAATTTGCAAAGGGCAAATGCCAGGAGGCAGAGGAAATTTGGAATATTTGGATCCGAGCATTTGTGTGGAGCACCCCTGGGCGAGAGGGATGTGATCCCTCAATCCTGCCCGGTCCTGCACATCCCCCGAGGCTGGCACAGGACAAATCCATACAAATATAAATATAAATATATATCCCATGATATTCTCCCTCTGTTGCAACAGACTGGGGATGAGGAACAACCTGGAAAAGTCATCAGGGAGCGGCTCCAGCTGCCCGGAGCAGATCAGATGCTCTGCCCTGACATTGCTTTTTATGGGCACCATCCCACACCATCCCATTATATTTAAATGGGAGCCGTGTCCTGGATGCAGCAGGCTCCAGGCACAGCCTCACCAACTCCTGGGCTGCTAAAATCTCTCCCATCTCTTTGTAAAGTCCCAAAAATCCGCCAGGAACGGGGTTAAGGAAACAGGGATGGAGGGCAGGGGTGGGAAGGGGTGGTCAGGTTGAGATAATGGGATAATGGTTTGGGTTCATGGAATCAGGGAATGGTTTGGGTTGGAAAAGACCTTCAGGACTCTCCAGCTGGGGCAGGGACACCTTCCACCATGCAGGAGGCTCCAGCCTGGCCTGGAGCACTTCCAGGGATGTTTTTGTGCCAGGTCTCCTCACCATGGGATGCTCTTTCCCAGCGTGGCACACACACAGTGCCAGCAGCTGGAGGTTGCAGCTCCTGCAGGAATTTCTCCCAATTACTAACGGTGGGAAGGAGGATCCCATCAGTCCAGAGGCTTTCCTGGTTTATTTTATTTTTTATCTTTTATTTATTTTTAATTTTTTTTTCTGGTTCTGTCTTTGATGCGGGAGGTTTAGGGAGGACACAAAACCTTGCAGGGAATAAAGATCATGGAGATGAGCTGAGCTGCTCCTCCACAGTGGGAATCCAGGCATGGGAATGTCAGAGGAGATTCCAGGCTGGAGGCTGGGAAATCCACCCTTCCCTGCTGTGCACCAAGCCCTGAGCACGGCCACCACATCCAGCAAACCTTGGAAAACCCTTCCTGAGACATCCCCAAACCACTGAGCCTCGTACTGGCACCCAAACCCAGCTGTTAGTGGTGTTTTCCTGGCCTTTCCCTGGCACTTCCCAGTGCTCCTGCCTGAACAGAGCCACGAGACTCCAGAGAAGTCACACGCAGCCACTTCCACCCCCAGGAAAGAGCCAACCCTTGGAAAGAGCAGTGAGGGAGGACGCACAAGACCATCAGCGACTCACTTTCCATTTACTTTGAAGTTAAATCTGGATTTTAAAAAGGGAGGAAAAATAAAAAAAAGGCTCGATTTTGATTTTTTTTTTCCCCCCCGCTTTTTATTCCCGGTATCGACTCGGTGCAATTTCGCAGCCTGTAATGGAAGGACACAGAGCTCTGGCAGAGCTTTAAAAAAAATATCTACAGGGCTGGATCTGAAGAGGCTGGAACTGTGTAGGCACAGCAGCTCCTGTCTCACAAGGACTTTTAATGCATAGATTATACGCTGCATTTCTGAGAGCTCAGCTCCCTGGAGCCGCAGCCGTGCCCAGCTTGGAGTGACCTGAGAGCCTGGGCACTGGGAATTGTGGAATCCCACACTGGCTTGGGTGGGAAGGTGTGGGAACCAGGGAATGTCTCTGACTGCCCTGGAGGCTCAGGGACCTGGGCAGGGGGCTCAGAGACCCTGGCACACAGCCCAAAACACCTGTGGTTTGGATTTTAGCCCTTGGGAACAATTGCCAGCCTTAAAAGAAGAATTACAGGGCACAAGAGTTTCAATAGAGTAATAATAAGTTTGTTACAGGGTGTAAAAGTAGATTTTGGGTTT
>JAWWMU010000075.1:3369964-3389609 GCA_035048155.1 Cinnycerthia olivascens
CCCATCCCATCCCATCCCATCCCATCCCATCCCATCCCATCCCATCCCATCCCATCCCATCCCATCCCATCCCCATTTCCATTCCCCATTCCCATTTCCTATTCCCATTCCCCATTTCCATTCCCCATTCCCATTCCCCATTTCCATTCCCCATTCCCATTCTTCATCCCATTCTCCATCCCACCAGTGTCACACAGGGCAGTGGATCACTCTGGGCCCTGGCTCAGCTTCACTCCTCTCATCCAATTAAACCCAGGAATGATGATGATAATTTCCTAGAAGGATAAACATCCGTTTGCCTTTTCCCCACCAAAAATAACCACCCCAGCCACAAGGAGCTGAGGGCAGGGAGGGAAGGATGATGGAGTTTGGCTGTGGGATGTCAGCAGAGCCGTGACCTCTCATTTACACTGGAGCCTCGCTCCGACCTGCTGGGCCAATTACACCCTGCTCTGAGGGCAGGGATAGAAAAAGAGGAGAAATCCAACTTTAGCAGGCTTCCATGACATCTCAGTGTCATTTCCTCTGCTGCTAATCTTAGCGCCAGCGGCAGTGGGGTTCATGTTTTTCTCCCTGGCTTGTGGTGTTACCCAGCTTCCTTTTTCTGTTGCTTTCCTTCCCGCCGGCTTCTGCAGCTTCACCCAGCGTTGTGTGCCCAGGGCAAGCCTGGATCTTGCTTCTGCACCCACCTGGGATACCCTGATCCTTCCCGGAGGGGACACGAGCTCTGTGGGACCCTGGTGTGATTCAGCCCCTCCAAGGCAGAGAGCCACTTCCTGGAGGGGATGTCCCAGCCAAGTTTAACCCCCAAGGCAGGACTGAAATCCACCTTTAACCCCCTCAGTGCAGGACTGGAATCCACTTTTAACCCCCTCAGTGCAGGACTGGAATCCACTTTTAACCCCCTCAATGCAGGACTGAAATCCACTTTTAACCCCCCCAGTGCAGGACTGGAATCCACTTTTAACTCCCCAAGCAGGACTGAAATCCACTTTTAGCCCCCTCAGTGAACGACTGAATTCCACTTTTAACCCTCCTCAGGTTAAAGCAGGACTGAAATCTGTGTTCAAGCCCCCAGGCAGGACAGAAAGCTGCTCTCACTGCCCAGGACCCAGGGAAGGTGACCAGCAGGATGGCACAGGACAGTTTTTTCAGGATCAGGTTGCTCTGTTCCAGACTCAGGCGCTGATGCAGAGCTGAGATGCAGCAACCAGAGCATCACAACCCCTCTGAAGGATCCCAGGCCTCTCTGCGCTGCCCTGAGCAAGACATTCCCTCGTGCCTCAGTTTCCCCTGCCTGCAAAATGTCCTGGCCTCCTGTGATTTGTTCTAAGGGGAATGTTATTCCTGGCCATGGGCAGGACAGAGGCAGCTTTGTCACAGCACAGACACAGGGATGTGCTTCGAGGAGGACCTGCAGGCAGGTGAATCTGAGCCTCGGAGAAAACTGAGTCTTAAATGAAAGCCTAATTAAGGAGCTAATTAAAGGGGAGGTCCAGCTAAGTGGCCAGTAGGCAGAGCTCTGCTGATTTATGCCTTTAATTTTGGTTTTGCTTTCCAAGAGAAACGGGCTGAGGGCAAAGGCAGGGCAGGGCCAGGGCAGTGCTCGGTTCCCATGCGGTGCCACTGAGGGAGCCCTGGACAGGCCACCCCATCCCTGTCTCCTCCTGGGTGACCCTGACCTCGCCTAAACAAGGGTCTGGCTGGCCACCCCCTGCTCCCATCACCCACAGGGGTCTGCTCATCCTATGCAGATCCCAAAATGCTGGATTCACCTGGCACCGGCACTGCCCTGCGCTCGCTGCCACCACAGAGCCCTGTGTGCTCCGTCCAAATTTTATTTGGGAAGCTGCAGGCATCAAACTCAAAGTCCCCAAAGTGCCAGGGGGACATGCAGGGGGTAAAGTCAGAAATAGGGTGAAGGGAGGAGAAGGGGTGATGCCAGAATTCCTGGGATACCCAGGCGAGCTGGGACACCCCTTGGCACATTCCCCAGGGGGAAAGAGAAGGGGAGGAGTAGCTGGGGTTGGTTCTGTGGCTCTGGGCTGGGAGAAGGGTGGGTTCATCCTCGGTGGGTCCTGGGGTCCCCTCTGCTCCGGGCAGAGGTGGCTCTGTGGTGTGGGGATGTGCAGGGCGAAGAAAGGATGGCCAGAGTTAATCCTCGTAGTTTTTGGTGACGAATTGGGTGGAGGCCACAGGGTGGCCCAGATGAAAATCATTCACAAAGTCCTTCAAGTCCCAGGTGCCTGGAGAGAGAGGAAAACGGGGTGAGCAGGGCTGGAGAGAGGAGCAGCCCTGTGCAGCTGCTGCTCTGCCCCAAACCACATCCTGCACACCCCAGGAGGCCCCAGGGACAGTGGGGAGTCATGGGGACACCAGCTCTGAGTGTCCCTGGGGTACGTGGGGTTGGCTCCTCTCCTGCCCCTTGACCTTGAGAGCAAATCTTCCTATGGCTTCCTACGAGCCCACCCCGGGGGTGGCCTGGCTGGAAATCCCCCTGGGGGTGTCACAGGACATCCCCCGTCCCCCTCACTGGCGTTCACTGGGCTGCTGCTCCACAGACTGTTGGAGCCGAGGGGGTTCCTCATTCCCGACCCTCCTCCTGTGCTGCCTGACCCCAGGATCCCGGCGGTCTGAGGGCAGCTTGGGCTGGATCCAGCTGTGGTTTATCCCACGTAGGCAGCAGGGAAACCCTCTCCAGGCTGAAGGGCAGGAGGGATTCCCTCATACCCGGCTCCTCAGGGGCAGAAATCCCCCTGTGCCCTGCCAGGGTCGGGCACAGAGCCTGGGTCTGGCTGGCGGCTGCCGGAGCATCCTGTCTGATCGGAGGGGCTTTCCCTGGCACCCAAACAGCTCACACTACCTCTCCTTGTGGGCCACCGGGGAAAGGGGCCCGTTGTTTATCTGAAACCTGTCCTCTTCTCTTCCTGGCTGCTCTTTAATGTCACACGGCAGCCCGGCAGCCTTTATCTGCTGCCACATCTCAGCCCCGACTGGAGCACAGCGTCCCCTTTGCTCTTGCAAAAGTGCTGAGCAAAACCTGAGCTGCTGCATCACCTGCGTGGGGTGGTGATGGCTCCGGGAGCTGATGGAGCTCCCACCTGCTCCCCACCTCGGGCTTTGAGCTCCAAAAAAAGCTCTGGAGATTCTCGTGGTGACGGCACCATTCCCTGTGACCTCCTGGAGCTGCAGGAGGCCGTGGCTGGGCCTGGGAAGGAGCTCACAGGATGCTCGGGAAGGACCCTGCGCCCCACATTCCAGCTGAGATGAGATGTTGGAATGCACCAGGCTGCTGCTGGAGGGTCCCGGGTGTCCTCTGCCATCCTCTGAGGACCCGAACCAAACTGAGAGCGGGGGCAGTCCCAATATCCTGCACTGGGGTCAGCGCCAGCTGGGACACAGAGCCACAAGCACCTCCATCCCTAAATTCCACCTCGTTGGGAAGGGCAGCTCCTCGCTTTGGGGTCACAGCCCAACCCCCTCAGCGCCGGGGGTCCCGCTGAAGGTGGCACCAGGGGAAGAAGCCTCGGGGGGGCTGCTCCCGCTGTGCCTGCAGCCTTCTCCGGGTGCCTTTCATCCGGAGGGTTTCAAAGCGCTTGGAAAAGCCCACGGGAGAGCAGCCGGCGCCACGCGGGACCGGGGTGAGAGCGAGACGCGGCACCCCCGACTCCCAGGGGTGCCGGAGCTGTCACTGATGTTCGCGGAGCCCCCGGAGAGGAGCGGATGAAAGGAGCCGGGGGAGGCAGAGCCTCGGCGGGGCTGCAGGCACCGGCCCCAGCCCTCGCCCCGCGCGTGGGGCCGGGGTTTTTCCTGACCTACTTTCCTACCTGCCCTGGCACCAGCTGTGCCCGCTCCTTGAGTCGGGGTAGGCAAAGCCCCGGGGCAGTCGCGAGGGTGGCAAAGGGGGGATGCATCGGGGGGTGCCAGGCTTGGGGCGCCGGGTCCCCCCACACCAAATCCAACCCCTCGGGTGCACGCCCCGAAAAGCGGGTGCCCCATCCCGGCGTGACCAACCCCCGGCACGGGGTGACATCCCCGTGCCAACCATCCCAGGTCACCCCGGCTGGCTGCCAGGGCTGGGGGTTGTGAGTCACTGGGATCACGGAGCCGGGAAAGGAGCAGGGGGCCAGCCGGGGAGCCGAGGTCGCGGTACCGCTGTCCCCTCTCCCTTGCCTCAACAATACGGCGTTTCATCCGTGCCTTGGTCCGTTTTCAAGCTCATTTCCCAAAGGATTAAATCATCCCACTCGGCCCTTATCTGCTCACCCGCCGGAGGAAGAGGAGTGCCCGCTGACACCCACACGTGCGCGGCCGCCTGAGCCCGGAGCACCCGGTGGGGAAACTGAGGCACGAGGCAAGCGCTGGGCTCGGGGAGCTCGGCACCTCTCTGATCCCACAGGTTTCCCAGCGCTGCCGTTGTCTCCTGCCCACCCCCCCAAAGGCCGGTCACCCCCTTCCCCGGCCCCCCGGCTGTAATTTATCAGCCTCATCAGCGGGAATGTTCTCCTGATGGGAGCTCTGATGCTCCTCTGCCAAGATTAATGATGTCCCGGCAGAGGTGGGCGGGAGGCCGCCAGCGGCTTTGGTCACCATTAAGTGACACCCGGGGACTTGGGCCGGCACCGTGTTCTCCCCGCAGCCCTTCGCCGCCTCCTGTCCCAGCCGCAGCCTTTCCCTCCCCGCCGGGGCCCAGTCCAACCCGATTTTCCAGCTGGGTGGATCGGATTGGAGGCACACAAGGTCGGCTCATGAGTCAATGCCGCGGCCCCGATCCGGAGCTGCAGCTGGAGAGGGATGGAACCACGGCCCGGCCGGGCTCATCCCTGCCCCTGCTCCCACAAAGGACTAGGAGGCAAAACTTCTGGGAGGAAAAAAAAATCTATTCCCAGTTGTAAAACATCTTTCCAGGGCAGGAGGGGCTTTGGGAATGCTGGAGCACCTCCCCAGCTCGCCGGAGCTGATGGGAAAAGGTGGAAGCAAAGGGATGAACTCAGGTGCAATTAAGCCTCAAGATTAATGCTAATTAAAGATCCCCTTCAATGAAAACAGTGGGGGAACTTTAATTCCCCAGCACCAGAACCGGGGTCTTGTGGGTGCCTGAATTCCCCCAGCTGAGGGATTTTCCGTGGATCGAGAGCCTGCGGCTGCTGCCTCGGGATGCGACAGTGGCTGTGACATTTCACAGACCACAAATTATTATCTTGCATCTCCCCAAAATACAACCACAGCTTCTAACACTCCTGGCTGCAAGGGAAGTGGGGTGAATGGCAGGAAGAGCCATGGGGACACCCCGAATGTCCCCACCTTCAGTCCTGAGCAGGGACAGGGCTGGTGGTCAGTGACAGTTTAGTGACACGGCCAAAAACTGAAGTGAGTCAGACTCCAGAGGAGAAACCAAGGCTCTGAGTTATTTGCCTGAGGTCACACGGGGCTGGCTAGTGCTAGGATTGATCAGAAACACTCAGGGAAGGACCAAGGTGGTTTTTTTTTCCCTGATGAAACAAGATTTTTGCTCAAGAGCCACCCTGGAGAAACACCTTGGCCGTAAACAACTGATTTTCACATTGCCACCTGTGACAGGGGGACATGCCCGAGTCCTGCAACCCTTCCAGCACCCAACCTGTGCCTGTCAGTGCCACCCTAACCGGGACATGCCCACAGCAGCGAGGGCACTGGAGCCACCGTGGGAATGTCCCTGCTCCCTCCGAGCTGCTGGTGTCGCACAGCCAGGCA
Organism: Cinnycerthia olivascens; assembly: GCA_035048155.1. Taxonomy (NCBI): domain Eukaryota; kingdom Metazoa; phylum Chordata; class Aves; order Passeriformes; family Certhiidae; genus Cinnycerthia; species Cinnycerthia olivascens. The sequence continues at coordinate 3,375,698 of JAWWMU010000075.1, forward strand.
AGGAGGGAGAAGGAACGGGGATTTGTTTTCCACGCTCGCCGTTGCCCCTCGCGTTTTAAATTCCCAGGGATCTTTTCCAGGAGCGGGGACAGGCGACGCGGGCAGGTCCTGGTTTAGTGCCCTCTTCTGGAGGCTCCGGCCGAGCTCCTGCCATCCCGCCTGGAGCTGTCACCTCCCCCGCTTCGGCCACGCTTGGTCCGGGACCTTGCCTGGCCTGGCCTCCAGAACATATCCCTTGCCAAGAAGGAATTTTTCTGGGAGCTGAGCAGAAACGCTCTGGTGGGGCTCAGCTCTGCCAGGGAACGAGCTGCCAGAGGGAGAGATGCCCAGCACAGGGTTGCAGCACTGGAGGCTGGACGCATCCCGAGGCTGGGATGGGCCAGCGCCGCTCCCTGTGCCCGATCGTGACGTGTCCGTGTGCAGGGTTGTTGATGATGGGAGTCCCCATCCTTGGTGAGACAGAGATGTGGCTCTCACCAGATGTAGGACAGAGTAAAAACATCAAGAAGGGGTTCATTTGAGGCCAAATAAGATGGGAAATTCCTTGCAAGGATGAGAACTTTGCCTGTGGCATCTCTGGGAGAGCCTGCATCTCTTCTACTGCAGGAGAGGAGCAAGGCAGAGCCCGGGCTGGGTTCTCATCTGTGATCCTTTGGGATTGGGGTCACCCCTTCCTTGTTCCCACCTTCTGCCAAAGGTGTCTGCTCCTCTCCCCCGTGAGCCGCCTCTGCACCACAGGGCTGGATGCACTGGTGGATCCATTGGCGTTCATCCCACTGCCTTGGGGATGGATTTAGTTAAAACCCTTGAGACATCGAAATTTCATCCTTTGGCTGCTTTTCGAGCTCATTCTCTGGGGATAAAGATGATGGGCTGTTGGTATCTCAATCCAGCAGCATCCCCTGGCCAGGCCAAGGATGTGAAATGGTTAAAAATAACCTTCAACCAACTCCTTAAACATGAGCCCCTGCCAGACCCCCGCAGCTGCCTGACAAACAATGCTCAGGCACTGGATGTTGCGGAAAAATATCCGCTGGGTCTTTCCCAGGAAGTTCGGGAAGGGCTGGGAAACACAGATGGGACAGAGACAGCTCCAGCTGGGGAATGCCTGGCCACCCCCCACGCCTTGGAGACAGGGGGATGGTGGAGGACTTTCCCCAGGGGAGGGGAAATCTGGGGGGCTGGAGCCTCGTATCCTTCCAATAAGAGGATTTATCTGGAAAAAGCTCCTTGGTGGGTGTCTCTGCATCCCTTCCCAGCCCCGGGATGCTGCGGTGGAAATGCGGGGACAACACGGAGCGCGCTCGTCCGAGCAGGAATGAGGGGCTGGCTCCGCCGGCAGGGGGGTGACATCAGCGGTGTCATTAAGAAGCGGAGCTAATGAGCCAGAAAACAAAGCCAAGGGCAGGGTGAACCCTCGGGGAGGCTCGTGGCAGCCTCATCCTCCTCTGGCCATGGGATGAGCACCGTGGCTCAGTGCCGGGGGGGGGGTGGGCGGTCAGGGGCTGGCCCAGAGCCCCCCGGAGCCAGCCCCCCACTCTGGGCCGTGAGCTCTGGGTTACCAGGCACGGGGTGAGTTAGGCAGCGTGGCCCAGACTCACCGACCTGACCTGCCCATCGAGCCCTGCTCATGTGGTCCCAGCTGGGAAAGTTTTGAAATTTCCCTTGTGGAGGCCACGTGAGCCACAGAGTTCCAGGCAGGGCAGGGAGGAGCCCACGATCGGCACCGGACAGGATGGATCCCTGCCCATCGTGGGGTCCCAGGATGGAGCAGCAGGAACGGTGCCCTGGGCATCTCAGGGGTCTCAGCTGCTCCATCCCTTCCGTGAAAGATTTTGGGAGGAGTTGGGGAACTGGGAGTTGTCGGGGCGTTGTGTCAGCCCAGTTTGAGCAATCCCTTGCTAAACCTTCTCCGGGGCTGATCCTTATCCGCCTGCTCCGAGGTGCCGGTGATGCAACCGCCGCGGCTCGGGCTGGGGGGGATGTGCCAGCAAGGGCTGCATTTCACAGCCCACATCTCTCCCTGCTTCCGATCCCGCTAGCCAGGCCGTTACCAGACATTTTCCAAGGGTTTCTGCTGCCTGGCAAGGATTTAACACCTCACCCACTTCCCCTGTAAGGATCCCTCCGCGCCGAGCGAGCATTCCCAGCCTGCCAGAGCACGAGGCATTATCCATAGCCCCGGAAAAGGCCCTCGGGGCCGGGATCGAGGGCACAGAGGGTCCTTACCCAGCGAGTTCTGCTCCTCTTCGCTCAGGGCGATGATGTGGTGCTCCGGCTGCCGGTACAGCAGGAACTGGTAGCGGTGGTAGCCGCTGTAGCGTGGGGGCTTGGGCCGGCTGTAATCTGGGGTGCAGAAGAGAAGGGCTGAGCATCCCTCTGAGCCGAAATTCCCGCCAGAACCAGTAATCCATCACCCTCCTCCAGGCTGGGATCAGCTCCACCACCCGGCTGCCTGCACTGTGACCCCTCCCCACGCATCAGGTCAGGGGTTCCATGAGCAGAGCAGCCACTGAAACACCCCCTCACCACATTCTGGATCACCCTGACCTCTCCTCCGTCCCTTTTCCTGTGTTGCACCTTCCCTGCTGGGTGCAGCCTCTCCTGGGCAGAGGACATGCCGGAGGGCACAAACCTGAGACCCCCCAGGGCATGGCCAGCACCCCTTGGGCTGCCTCAGGGGCTTCTTGGGGTCCACAAGGTGCTCCAGGCTGGGAGGGAGCTGTGCACAGCTGCCCAGATGTGGGGCCTGCAGCTGGCTCAGGGCATGTCCAGCTGCTGAGGACAGAGAGGGCTGGTTGTCCCTGGGAAAGGGACTTCCATGGGATGCACAGCACAGCCACCCCTCGCTCTCCATCAGGGACAGGAGGATGTGACACCACGGGACAAGAGGCTGAACCTCCTCCAGGACTCAGTCACCTGCAGCCAGGTGAGCCCCCAGCCCCTCTCCCCTGAGGTGTGACCTCCCTGAGCCACGTCTGGCCCATTTTGAACTGAAAGTCTTTGTTCCTGCAACATCACAGGAGTTGTTGGGATTCACCCACTTTTATCTTGTGTTTTTCTTATGGGTTTTATCCCTCCCCCCTCTTTTTGTGCTGGTTTGGAGACTTTCCAACCGCTGGGGAGTTTTTAAACCACTTTTGCCTCTAGAAGATATAAGAGGAAAAGTGGCTCCTATTTTCAGACAGTGCCCAGCTGTGCCTAGGGAACTCCTTGTGTCCCCTGCTTGTGTCCCTCCCTCGTGTCCTGGTGTGCCCACCCCAGCCAGCACTGCCACCCCCTCATCCCAGCTGGCTGAGACCCCATCCCCTCACTCAGGGGCCGCACTCACCTGTCAGGATCTTCCCTTTGATCTTCCCAGCCCTTAGATCTGAACCCTGAAAGGTCAAAAAGAGGGAGGTTAGGTGAAACTCATGGAGAAACACATGGAGGGATGGATGGACCCCTCCTGCCCACCCAGCTGTGCCCACTTCTCCCCAGGGATCCATTTTCCAACATTTTGTGTGTTTTCCCTGTAAAGATCATTCTCTCATCATTTCCTTGTAAAGATAATTTTCTCCAGGGTGAGCGGGAAGGATCATGCCAGGGTTTTTCTTTGGCTATTTGGGATTTAGGGGTTGATCCACAATGCCCTGGCACACAGGTGACACTGCTGTCACCTGCACACGGAGACTGGGAATGGTCTGGAGATCCAGGCCAGGGATCCAGGCTGTGGCACACAGGGAAAGCCACAATGATTCCATTAAAAACCTTAGTGCTGCTTGGCACGCTGGTATTTGGGAGAGCTGGCCCATTCCAGGTGGGATTGTGGTGGTTTCCAGCAGCGTTCCCATGGCAAATCTTTGGCTTTGCTCTCAACAGAAACTCCTGCTCACAGAGCAAGTCCCACTGGAGGCTTGGCTCCCCATCCCCATCCTGGGATGCTTCCCGGGAGCAGGGAGCCTTTCCTGGGACACCCAGCATCCTGTGGGGACTGGATGAGTGACAAAAGGACAATAGCAGGAGCTGCAGCCACATCCTGGCCCTGCACATCCCACCTCACCCCTGACCTGCTGTGCTATTCCCGGTCATTCCCAACCTCCAGCACTCGTAAATCCTCTCCTACAGCACCCGCTATTCCAGTCCTGCCCACACACGCTCCGCTGCCAGGGCTGCTCCGTCCTAACCTGCCCTGGGAGTTATTATCCCCCAAAAAAAGATGCCTCAGATAATTCCCAGCAAAAGCGCACGTGGGGAGCAGGGTTCGGTGCCTCAGCTCCCTGCGATCAAAACTTCCCTTTCCCTCCAAAGGAGCCTGCTCTGCACTGAGTCACGGCTGGTGACAGCCTCCTGCCAGCTCCCCCTGGCACACCAAAGGTCACCGGGGAGCCAAGAGCCCGCTCAGATCCTTGGATATCAGCTCCCCGACGCTGGCTCGCCACCTTGGCAGCTGCAGCTGAAATATCCCGGTGACAGGGAGGTGACGAGCAAGGATTTGGGCAGGTTTGGGTGCCCGGGATCGCAGCGGGAGGGGAAGGCGCAGCGCAGGATGTGAGGGGAGAAGCACCCGGGGGTGCTGGAGGGGACACACGGGGCCGTGGGGCTGCTGTGGCCCCGGCCAGATGTGCAAAACCGCTCCCTCCAGATGCGCGCACCCGTGCCATCCAGATGTGCACAGCCGCTCCGCACAGCCGCTCGGCAGTGCCCATCCAGATGTGCATCACCAGCCCACCCGCACGGGCTCGCCCCTCCTCCGCCCAGATGCGCACATGTGGCCGAACCCTCCAGCTGTGCCCGCTCCCCCAGCTGTGCCTGCTCCCCCAGCTGTGCCCGCTCCCCCAGATGTGCCCGCTCCCCCAGATGTGCCGCTGCCCGGCGGGGGGAAGCTGCCGGCGCATCCCGAGCTCATCCCGAGCTCGCCGTGCGGCCGGGCCGGCTGCCAGCCGCAGCTTTTTCAAAGGCAGGGACTGCGGGTTTCTCTGTGCTCCTGGCAGGAACGCTCCCGTGCAGGGACCGCGCTGCTATTCCTGGCTTTGCCAGGGGCTTATCGGGACAGGCTGGGCCTCCTCCCTGCTTCCCTGCCCGCTGATGTGGGCTGCCTGCTCGCCCCGAGATGCTGCGGGTTCCTCGCTAGCCCCGGGCATGGGAGAGTCAAAGGATAAAGCTCCTTTTTAAGAGGCGAGAACAGGAAGAAGGCGGGAGGGAGAAAGTCGAGATGAGCACTCCAAATGTTGCCTTTTTTTTTTTTTTTTTTTTTCTCTTTAATAGTAAACAGCTATCCTGGGAGCAAGGAGCAAGCTCTGGGCACGGCTACCGGGATACGGGAGTGATTGGAGAGGTGGGGTGTGGCGCCCTGTGACATTTTTTCCTAGTTTTTAGCTCAGGGAATGGTTCGTAGGAGGAATAACCCCCCCCTCCAACCCCTTTCCCCTTTGCTGACACGCCGGTGAGGGCAAGGGGAGCATCACACTCCGGCAGCTCCCAAAGATCCCTGCCACGAGCCGAGCTAATGGACACTGATGAGCTGCCACATTTATTAATGCCCTTTTATGAGAGCATTAATAGTTCCTAATGACACCATTTGAGCTTCCCAGCCTTTTATCTCCTCTTTCTCTCTTTCCCCTGCCGAGGACACGGTGTAGGAGGTGGAATTAGATATTCCCATCCTGCGGTCTGTGCCGGGTGGTGCCGAGAGCTGGCGAGGCATGGGATGCTCATACGGAGACCTGGACAGCCTGAAAAATCTGTGCCACGCAGTTCAAGTGCCAGGAACTCCTCTCTGTGATCTTTCCCTTGGCCAAAGGAGTGGGCAATTTTATCCCTCTCATTCCTGGTGCCCCGGACACCGAGCGAGGCTCCCTGGAAGCTCACGGCCAGCCCTCGGTGCTGCCTGCACGTCGCAGCCGAGGGTGGTGGGGGGGGGGAATAAATAAATAAACACAAATAAATTAAAGGCAGTGAGTCACGTTGTGTTTTCCTCTTGATCTTTTTGTTTTCTTTTCACCCCCTTCCCTTTCTTCCCTCTCTCCAGAACGTGTCTGATCCCATCGGAGAGGAGGGGAAAGGGATGGGTGGCGAGCTCTCGCCAGCGATTCGCCCGGGCGAGGACGGAGGGTTATGGAAAGTGGGTGTGGGAATCGGCACAATCGCTGGCAGGGGACCAGGACAAACAGATGACGGATGGGACCCAGGGAAGTGCAGCCGAGCAGGGCTGGGCTGCTCCTGCCTCGTTGGGAGTGCGTCCCAACCTGGCCCCGGAGAGCCCGGGACACCGGAGGGGCTCAGCCGGGTGCGGGGGCTGTGTCCCATGGGAAGCAGCCGAGGGGCCGGCCCGGCACCAACCAAGGACTGTCCCAGGGGGAAGCTGGTCCCGGACACCCGGGGCTCCTCCTGCACTGCTCCTCACGAGCAGGAGTTTGACGGGGCTGAGCGGCTTCAAAGCCAGCCCAGATTTGTTCTCCTCAATTCCTGTGATCTTTGGAATGAGGTCAGGATGGAGGAATTGGCTCAGCGAGTGCAGGGGAGCATCCCAGGAAGGGCAGAGCCTCTGGAATGGCAATTCAGCTTCCCTGTGAGTCTGGAACGGGGAAAAAAAGGATGAGATGCTAATTGCAGGTGGATCTGGCTCTATTCCACTGTGTCCTTACAGAGGAAGGTGTAGGTTTTGGGGTTTCCTCCTCCCCACCAAAACCAGCTCCTGCCCCAGCTCCCAGAAACATCCAGGCTCCTCCTGCTTTCCAACAAAAAGCATGTGAGCAAACAGCCCATCCAAGAGAAACTTTTCTTCCAATTATCCCTGCGCACAGGGAGGCCAGGAGAGAGCAGGGCAGGGCCCGGCCAGCTCCCAGCACTCCCAAACTCTGGCATTTCCCAGCTCAGCCGCCTGTTTGCACAGCAGCTCGCTTCCAGCAGGATCCTGGTGCTGGATCTGGGGCATGGGATGCTCCCAAACGGCTCCGGCTCGCCCACGCCACCCCGACCCTCTCGCTGCCTGTGTGGCTCCAGCCCAGCCTTGCTTTTCCTGTCACCATCAAGCCGGGGTTTGGTGCCCGAAGGAACCTGTCAGCCCTGACCCTGCGAGTCCTTTTGTGATGAGAAATGTCACATCCCATTATGCCAGCCTTGCCGTGCCGCTGGATTGTCGTGGGCTCTCCGTCGGGAAAGAAATTGGGAGAAAGAGGGAAAAAATACGGAGAGACACAGAAATAGTTTTCATGGAAGAACCAGAGTGGGAAAGTCACCTCTGGCCAGGATGGGAAAAGCTTCCTTGGGCTTCTCCTGGCTGCTCTATTACTCCAAAGTGTTTTGACAGCATTCCCAGGGCAGGGAATGACTTAACACTGGGACAAGACCCCAGAGAGGTTGGATCCCATCACACCCCAAATCCGGAGAAACCTCCCTTTCCTGCTGGAACCAGCCCAGCTTTCCCAACCCCAAACTTTCTCCTCAGCCTCCTGCTCTGGTGTTTCCCCACAGCCCCAGTTCCTGGATCCTGGGATGACTCAGGGCCCTGGCTTTGTGCTCTGAGCCAGTTTCGCTCCCCGGGCACAGCTGGAGACGTGGCCAGGCCATCCTGGGCCTGAGGCAGGAATGATTCCCAGAGTTTCCCTGCTCCAGAACACCGGCACCCCATTTCTCCATCCAGATTTCCCACCCGGATCCTCACTGCCCAGACACTTGGCTTCCCATGCATGTGAAGAACAGGAGTTAATCCTCCCTCCAGAGCCTCCTGCTCCTCTCCCAGGCTCCAGGAATGTCCAGCCCAGCCCTGTGGTCCCCAGGGAGGGTGGGATAAATGGAATCACCCCATCTCCAGCTGCCAACCCCCTTGCCCAGAGCCCATTATTTTAATTTATTAAATTTTATATCCAGGGAATTTCAGCATTCCTAGTGATATTTGACTTGTTCCGTGTCAGTCTGCACCTCGAAAATTGATAAACCACCATGGTCTGAGACACATCCAGGCAGATAAAGAGTGGAAGTTACTTTTCCTTCTACAGGGAACTTATTTTCAGGGCAGATCCAGAACCTCAGGAAAGCTAAACCTGGGTGGGTTGGGAACTCACAGCTGATGGATTTTCTGTTTGAGGACTGACACAGCCACAAGTACCAAAACTGGATGATTTAAACCCAAAATTGTGCCAGAACACCCCATCCCAGCAGGCACTAACCAACACTGACTGCACACCCTCATCCCAAAAAATTCTCCGAGGCCCATCAGAACTCCTGGGAAAACTTGCTGAGGGTCCCCAGGGAGCAGGAGAGGTCCCATTGTCACCCTTGGGAGGCTCAGGTTGGAGCAGGCCCATGAATGTCACTGCTCCAACACAGATCTGAAGAGCCTCTCCCACTTTTCCAGGGTCTGAACTCCAAGGATTTGCCCCTCCAGCCTTTAGGATCCTTAGGCAGCTCTTGGCACGGCCCAGGCAATTTTCTAGCTCACGATAAATGGGGGAAGGCGACCATAAAAATATATTAAAAAATAAATATTGGGCACGGTTGTAATTTAAATGCAGCTTTGTCTGATCCACCCTAACGCCTCAGGGGAGGACGGGCCACGGGTTATTAACTGAGCAAAATAAACATAAATCACCTCCATGCCTGGATCTTTGCGAGGTTTTTTTTAATCTGGAAATAAAACTCTGCACTCAATAACCTGAACCATCCCTGACAGGGACCTTCCCGGGCCCCTGCCTCCCTCCTGGCATCCCGAGGATGGCATTCCCAGCTCCAGGATCTTCCTGTGCAAAGAAGAAGGCTCTGCTGGGTGGATTTGCAGCCACAGACAGATCCTTGCCCGGCTTAGGCGTTGCTGGCACGGCCGCTGTGCTCATCTGCACCTTTCCTGCAGGATGTAGGTGAGGGGTCCGAGCCAGCGGGGCGGAGGCTGTGATGACACTTGGGAGGGTTTTGAAACCTCAGACAAAACATTTGTGTTGAAAAAGGAGAGGGATTTTGTTGGGGCTTTTTTCTATAAAACACCTGTGGGGTTGCGGAGGCAGCTGGAGGGAGGGAATGGGATGCAGGATGCTGGGCTCCCTTCCCAAAAAAGCAGCCAAGCTGCCGTGGGAGGGCACGGGAGATGTGGCTTTGCCAGGACACTCCTGGCATGGGTTGGAGCGCTGGATTTGGGAGTCGAGGTCGCTGACTTTACCAAGAAACCTCATGGAGGAGTTTCCCTGCTACCCCTTCCCTCTGCACCCCTGGCAGGACAGCACCAGGGGTTTGTTAAAGTGAAAAAATTGAGTAAAATCAAAGGTGAATAAAATGAAGGCTGAACAAATGATGGCTGAATAAAACGATGGTTGAACAAATGATGGTGGCAGCAGGTGGTGGGCAGGGCTGTGCACTCCCTGCTTGCCACGCTGTGGACCCCACAGAGTCGGGGGGTGGCTGCACCCCAAAGCCCCTTTTGGGGGGCACCACAATCGCGTCCTGCGCGGTCACACCCCGGCTCCCTGGGCCTCTGCTGTAAAGCAGGGATGATAAATGTTGGATGCGATTGCTAAGAACAACAGGGATGTTGATAGCAACCCCAGGGGTGTGTTAGGAAGCTGCCTGGATGCCGGGCTAGGCTCTGGCTGATTTAACAGCCCCACGGTGTTGCAATTCCAGGCGAGCTCCCCGCGGAGTTGGCTGCTGCATGAATCACCCTGACCCACTGGCCCGGGGCTGGCCCGGCCAGGGAAGGGCTGGGGTGGGATTTGTCCAGCTCAGGATCTGGCCAGGATCCCCCTGGAGCATCCTCCACCTCCTCTCTGGGATGCTGCTCTGCTGGGGTGGGAAGTGGTGCTGGATCTGGAGGAGGAGGAGGATGAGGAGGGCTCAAGCACAAGAGGAAAGGCACTTTGGGCCCCTCACTGTGACGGTGGCACTGCTCAAATGCCACTTGTGTCACCCATTTTCCCAGATCAAGCCTGTGTTCAGTGCCCTGGGCTTTGTCACCAGCCCAGTCCTTCCCAGGAGCTCCACCAGGGTCTCCCTTCATCCACCCCATGGATCTGGGCTCCCTCGGTTCTCTCCCATCACCCTCAGTTCTGATGGGACATCCCCAAAATCCCACAAGAGCTCCCAAGAAAGGTGAACTACAAGAGGTTTCCACAAAGCCCCTGAGATTCCAGCAGGAGGGACAAGCTTGACCTGGCCAGAAAGAAGGGCTGGGTAGGACTGGAAAGGTCTTTTCCACCCCAATCCTTGAGAGTGGAAAACTTGCTTGCACTGCGTGCGTGTAACTTTAAGATGAGTTTGCTTTTCCAGCAGCAGATTTCCGGAGGATTCTTGGAGAAACACCAAATTTTGCCTAATTCAGTCATTTAAAGGTCCGTAGCCTGAATTCTGTGTGGATGAGAGCAGAGCCTGCACTGGAACCTTCCCTCGGGATGCATCCCCGGGGAGGCTCTGCTGCTGTGTCACCTTTGGGGATGGGGATAATTTCCTTTGGTGGTTGGGAAGCGCCAGCACATTCCCAGTGCTGCCACCATCCAGGCTGTGGTCACCAGCAATAACCACGGCCATGGGGCACGTGGGCCTTGAATCCTCACATCTGAACCACACATCCCTCTGTGAGGCACAGCCAGGCTGGAATCATGGAATGGTTTGGGTGGGAAGGGATTTAAACCCATCAGGTGCCATCCCTGCCATGGGCAGAGACACCTCCCACTGGCCCAGGGTGCTCCAACCTGGCCTTGGGCACTCCCAGGGATCCAGGGGCAGTCACAGCTCCTCTGGGAATTCCATCCCAGCCCCTCGCCCCGCTCACAGCCAAGAATTCTGTCCCAATATCCCACCTATCCCTGCCCTCTGGCAGTTGGAAGCCATTCCCTGAGTCCTGTCCTTCCACCTCTTGTCCCCAGTCCCTCTCCAGCTCTTCTGGATCCCCTTTAGGCCCTGGAAGGGGCTCTGAGGTCTTCCTGGAGCTTTCCCTTCTCCAGGTGAACACCACCAGCTCTCCCAGCCTGGCTCCAGAGGGGCTCCAGGCCTCGGAGCAGCTCCACATTCTCCTCTGGACTCATTCCAGCAGCTCCATGTCCTTGTGATCTTGGGGACCTCGAGCTGCAGGTGGGGATCCCCCAGAGCAGGGGACAGGGGGAAGAATCCCCTCCCTGCACTTCCTGGCCATGCTGTGGTGATTTTGGGGGTTGCACCCAGCCATGACCACCAATAGATCTCGGTGGGATTTGTGGCCGGACGCTGAGCCCATCCCTCTCCCAGATCCCACACGGACACCAAATCCCACCCCACAGCCGGGTTTGGGGGGGCCGCCGGGGGTCCAGGGGATGCTCGCACACGCAGCAAAAATCCTCCCCTGCAAATTCCTCCTCCCTGGGGTGTCTGATCCCCGTCCCAGGCACCTTCCCGGGCGCGGGGGCGGATCAAAACCCGCGCGTGCCAGTCCTGCTCCCGCTCTGGGCCAATTTGGCTATTTTGGCTTCCCTAATCTGATGGGAGCTGGAGCTTGGGCTTGGTGGGGGGGGGGACGGGACTCATTTATTCCTCTGGGTGTTTTTTTGTTTGTTTGTTTGGTTGGTTTTTTTTCCCCCTTCCTTCCGCTGGCCAAAATGTCTCCCTTTCGCCGCCGATGACGGCAGCCCCAGCCGGGAGGGGACCGCTCTGTCCGGCCCCCGCCAGCGCATCCGGGCGGCCGCGGGTTCGGCCTCGCTGCTCCCCCCAAAACTCCCCCACGCCGCTTCCTGACGGCTGGAATTGGCAGCACTCGGAGGGAGAGTCCAGAGCTACGGGACAAACTCCAACCGGAAACTCTCCGGAGCGCGAAGTTTTCCTCACTTTTCCCTCCTGCCTGGGAATTTGTTCGGGGAGGGGGTGCTCGGCAAGGATGGGATGCTCAGGAACGCTTTGCATCGATTTGGATGATGATGAGGAGGAGCCAAATGCACCCTTTTTTATGGAGATTTTTAGCTGCTGAGCATCCCGTGGCCCGCAGGTTCTTGGCAGAGCCGCAGAGGAGATGCTGACCCCCTCTCCCCTACCCCCAAAAAATGCAAGCGCAGCAGCAGGAGGAGGACGAGGGGTTAACGGCAGCGCTGCTGCTGCTGCTCGCCTGCCAAAAGCCGCTCCGGCGGTGCCACGGACTTCCCTTTCTTCCATAAAAGTCCACCGGATCCGGGCTCCCGTGGGATGCTGCAGGGAGGGGGCTGAGCCGCCCTACCTGGGGCGCGTGTAAGCGCCGGGGGCTGTTTGTGCAATGCCTCCCCAAAAAAAGCCCCGCTCGCCCCGCTCCTTGCCCTGGCCCCAGCTCCGAAGAGGGAAAAACTCTTTTTTTTTTTTTTTTTTAATATATTTTGGGGGCGGTGAAGCGCGAGGTGGCCCCTTTCCAGCCAGGCTGGGAAAGGATGTGAGGAAAAACTGGGAAGGGATGGCCGGGCTGGGGCAGCACGTGCTGCTCCTCACGGAGTTCAACATCGCTCCAACAGCCCTGCTCCCCTCCAGGAGACCCAGAGCTCCTTCCCCACCGGGATGGAAAGATGCTGGAGAGGCTGGTGGGAAGCAGAGAGAGGAGAAACACAAGGGATGTCCCCTCATGGAGCTTCTTTCTGGTCCATCCCCTTCCCAAACCATGCTTGGACCTCCCAGCACCACAGAAGAGCCCCCCAGCTCCAGCAGCCCTGATTATTTTGGGACACTTGAGGGTGGTGGTGCAAATATAAAGACCAAGAGGTCTTTTCTCAGCCCTCTTCCCAAACTAAGGGGTCTCCCAAAGAAGCTGTGGCTGCTCCATCCTCGGAAGTGTCTAAGGCCAAGTTGGATGGGGTTTGGAACACCCTGATCTGGTGGAACGGAATGAGACGAGTTTTAAGGTCCCTTCCAACCCGAACCACTCCATGATCCCGTGAAACTGCATTTTCCCGGGAATTCGGATGGAGCAGAAATGTAAAAAGAAATGTAAGCAGGAGCTGCTTTTCCCCCCCAGATACGCTCAAACTGCCCCCACGCTGCTCTGTGCTCAAACCCCACAGATGTAGGATTTACACCCCAATTCCCCCCCGGGGCTGTACCCAGGGGCACTGCAGCAGGTCCCTGTGTTGGGGTGGGTGTCCCCAAGACAGGATGAGTGGGGGTCCCCCCTTGACCCCCCCCTCCCTTGCAGTCAGCTCGCCCGAGCCCCGGCTCAGTTACAGCAGCAGACGAGATGTCATCACACCGAGAGCCCGGGGCTTGCATCACAAGTGTCTTGCAACGAAGAAAGCCAAATTTTTTACAGGAGCAGCACACACGCTCTCTCTCTCTCTCACACACAGCCTCGGTAATTAACTTAATAGGTTTCTTACAGAATGCCCCGTGAGTGATGCTCAACATATTCAAGTGTTGACAAGACGGCGCTGAACCCGACGCCTACACAACGGGCAAACGAGGCTCGGAGCGCAGACACACCTTCATTGTCTGAAACTTGTAGTAAAACTCCAAACCCGCCCTTGTGAAATGGGGAGCTGAGCAGATGGGGCTGAGTAACCCTTCAGCTGCCAGGACCTGCCACAAGACCTGGTAGGATGCATGATAGTCCAGCAGCAGTTTTTTTTTAATATTAGTGGCAGCGGGTGGTGCCCAAGACCCCCAAATTAATTTATAAGTGCGTTGGACAAGGTGGATATCAAAACAGATGCTTCCATATATATTTGGGATATGTAATTAAGAGGTTTTAGCCCACTGGGATCATCATCTGTGATCCTTGTGGGTCCCTTTCAGCTCAGGATATTCCACAGTTCTGTGGTTTGCTGGGCACTGAAATAAATCAGCAACTTCTCACTCCTCTATAAAAATATTCACCCTTCAGAAATCGGCTGTAAGTCCAACAGAATGAACGCAACGTTGTCCTCTGGGTTTGCTCCAGGTCACTAATATTAAAAAAAGGCTCCTGGACTGTCCTTCCCTGTGTGTCACTTGCCCAGTTCCAAGAGGAATCATTCCCTTCCCTCCT
>JAWWMU010000075.1:3407995-3419373 GCA_035048155.1 Cinnycerthia olivascens
ACTGGGGTGGTACCCCAGCACTGCTGGGCAATACTGGAGTGATGCTGGGCGGTACTGGGGTGACACTGGGTGATACTGGGCAATGCTGGTGTGATGCTGGGCCATACTGGGATGACCCCAGCTCGCTACTGGGATGACCCCAGCTCGCTGCTGGGGTGATGTTGGGCAATGCTGGGGTGACACTGGGTGACACTGGGGTGGTACCCCAGCACTGCTGAGCAATACTGGAGTGATGCTGGGTGATACTGGGGTGACACTGGGTGACACTGGGGTGGTACCCCAGCACTGCTGGGCAATATTGGGTGATACTGGGGTGACACTGGGTGACACTGGGGTGGCACCCCAGCATTGCTGAGCAATACTGGAGTGATGCTGGGCGGTACTGGGGTGACACTGGGTGATACTGGGTAATGCTGGAGTGATGCTGGGCCATACTGGGATGACCCCAGCTCGCTGCTGGGGTGACGTTGGGCCATGCTGGGGTGACGCCAGGGCACCGGCGGGCGCGGGGGCTCTGCCAGCCCCCCAGCACGGCACCGGCTGCCCCGTCCCTCCCGGAGAAAGGCACTTGCAAGCCCCTCTCTGCACCAAAGCAACAGAAGGTGTCATGTAAAGCCTACACGGTTATTTTAGAGCCAGTGTGCAAATAAGGCTGTCAGCTGAAGCTCCTCGGAGCCAAGACTTCCATATCCCCCCAAGGATCTGCATCTCAACGAGACACCATGTGGCTGAGCCCGCCGGCTCCTCACCCGCCTTTGGGGCTGGGGGATTGGGAAAACTCCTCCTGCAGCCCCAGCTGGACACGCCAGGACCCCCCCAGTGCACCCCAGTCTGAGCTGAGGTGGTTTTTTTGTCCCAGTTGTCCTCACGGGATGGGGATGATTTTTTGGTGGTTTGTCGTGCGTTTGTGGGATTTGGGGGATTTATGTGCGTTTCTGTGTGTGTAGAGGAGAGATACATATACACACACCCACGGGAGATAGAGGGGATATATTTATCCCATCATTATAGGGATCATATCAATATATAGGTTTTATATATAGAATATTGCATGGAATCAGTGAATATCTCACGTTGGAAGGGACCATCAGGAGCACCGAGACCAAATCCCTGCTCGGATATGTGTGTTTATATTTGTAAATGTATTTATCTCATGGTATGAAAGCTTAAGGAATTGTTGGGGCTGGGATCAGCCCCATTCCTGGCAGATGGGGAAAACCCTTTTCATTCCCCAAAATCTCCTTTTTTCCTGCTTTCTCTCATGGCCTGGCAAAGATTTTTTGACCTTAGAGATCACAAACGACATCGCCCAAACGCCAGGTGAAAAAATCCCACCTTCCACTCCCGCTGGAGGTTTGAATCCCACACTTCCCTTCTTTGCTTAAAGGATTTTACACTCCCCCCACTCCAAAAAAAAAAAAAAAAAAGGAAAACCACAATAATTAGCAAGAGGGAACGGCTCCGAAGGATCTGTGTACAGAAGGAAACACAGGAGCCTGGGCTCCTTTGCGTTTGGTAAATATTAAAATTAATGAGAGACTTTCAGGACCCTGTTGTTAGAAATGAAGAAGGGTTTCTGTGAAGGATAAAAACACAAAACAACATGAAAAAAAAAAAAAACCCGAGCCCTGTACACAAATTCCCGCAATTATTCCCAATGCTTCCTATTTTTCAGCCAATTATGGAATTCATGGAAAGCATTAATATCCCATTTTAATTTGCTTAATATGCCCATTAACAATAAAAAGTCTAATTAAGGTATCTGTACAAAGAGCCCTCAGCAGTAATTTCAGAGAATAATAGAGGAGAACGAAGCGATATTTCTTGTTAAATGCACGCTGCAAATTAATTGATATCTTAATTAGGCTTTAGTACCCAGATTATCAGTTAGATTGATTTAGGGATGCAACATCTCGTTTTTTTGAAGACGTAAAAACAAGCAGGAGGGGAAAAAAAACTGCTCTTCCAAAATATTTCTGCAAGCAAAGCCACGACACACGGGGACAGGGGGAAGGACTCATCCCATGGACACGGTGCCAGGAAGCGCCACGATTCATCCCAAACTCATTTTCCCCCTTGTTTTCTCACTGAATTCAAACCACTTTTAATTTAAAAAAAAAATACTAAAAACTAGAAAAGGAATTGAGATTTTCACCAAACCCGCTTTTTTTAACCACAAAACCTAACTGGCAGCAGGAATTGTTTGGAAGGACGCGTTGTCTCCGCAGAGAAAACCGGTGGTGGGAAGTTGGCAAAGTGGTTTTTGGGGTTTTTTTCCAGCATTTCCTTAGGAGAAGGAGGGGAAGAAAAAAAAAAAAAAACAAACCCAAGCAGCAATATTTTTGGACCAGCCCGGCTCTTTATAGCCTGAGGAAGCACTTCCCTACCTACACGCCCAGCACCATTTACATTTCCTTGGCAAACACTGGGATTTCACCGGGAGGAGTTTGCATCCCATGGGAATCCAGCCCTCCCCAGATGCTTGGGAATGACCCTGATGGACTCACCAGGATGTTGCTGACCAGCCAGTGCCTCCAGAAGCGGTGCCGGGGGTTGGCTCTGTTGGGAGCGTCGGGATCCACCATCACCAGGATGTATTTCTTGTTCTGCAACAGGGGGAGAGGGGGATGCTGTGGGCATGGGGTGACAGCAAGAAGCCCCCAAATCCACATTTTTCCACTCTTTCTGAGCGGGTGCACTCTGGTGGTATCACCCCAGAGTGAGGAACGGGTGCCAGAGGAGGTCACAAACCCGCTGGGGATGATTTAATTCCAAATCTTTCCAGAGGAAAAATATGAGTTCTGCCTCCTCCAAAGAAGAGGCACCAAGGAGAATTCCCTCCGTTTCCAGCCATCCTCTCACCACATCCCACCGAGGTGCAGGATTGCAGCCACTCTGGTATTTTTGGGGTCCAGGGTTAGTTGGGGACAAGCTGGGTACCCCATCCTCCACGGGGGTGGCTGTGAGGAGCCAAACTCTACCCCAAGCATCCCAAAATAACCAAAAGATATTCCCGGGATGCTGCAACAAGCAGCACTTGGGGGGTCAGGTACTACTCCTGGGTGATGGAATTGGGCAGAGAGAGCTGGAATTTATGGATAACACTGGTTTAGCCCCCAGGAAAGCCCCACAGCCCACCCCAGGTCCCCACTGAGGGTGCCCAGCACCCAAAGGTGCCACCAGCACCGAGTCCACACGGATATTTCGGTCCACTGAGGATGAAGCTGGGTTGGAAGTGACCTCTGGAGGAGGCTGTGGAGGGAAAACCTGCTGATCTCCAGGGATTTGGCAGGACCTCAGGCACCAGATTATCCCACAAGCACCCAGCTTAAGGGATCTATATCGGAATAAAACCTCCAGGTGCGCCTGTCAGGGGGCCAGCGGTGCCACGCTCCGCTCCAGCCGCCCCGGGGGCTGGGCTGTCACAAACTGCCCTGGGATTCAGCCCTGCAATTCCCACTGGCTGTCCCTGGCCACTTGTGAAACCAGGCAGGGATTTGCACAGCGAGGTTCTTGGGGCTGACTCAATATTTTTGCTCCATTTCCCAACCTCTGGTTGGGGTAAAGAGGCAGAAACCCCCTGGGGTGTTGCCATAACCAGATACCCCCTGTGTCCCCTTCCCTTGGCATCCCACATGTCTCACAAACCTCTTGAAGATCCCCACCTCCACAGGGAGCACAGTTTTTAACCAGAAAATGCAGATTTCAACCCATGTAGCCAACAGCTTGCAACAGTTGGAGAGAAAATCCCAAACTCCTGCAAGCCGCCCTGCCGTATCCCGCTCTTGTAAATCCCGGCCTGGCATCATCCGGGATGGGGGGAATTACATCAACCCTGCAGATGTGAGCGTGGGAAAGGGACCGTGCTGCCATCACCACGTGAGGCTGAAGGTCAGGACGTCGAGGCTGAGCAGCCACCACCCACCCCACCATGCTCCCAGCTGCAGACGGCTGAAAAAAAAAAAATTAAAAAAAAAAAAAAAAAAAAAAAAGGGAAGAAGCCGCAAAATTCCTTAACAGCGCCGAAATCAGCGTTTAATAGGAAGGAGAAGGAGGAGGAGGGGAGGGGGAGAAGAAGCCCGACAACCCAAAAACCCTACGCTGGAAGTGTGAAGGAATTTGAGCTCTAACTTTGGGGAGGGTGCGGAGCCGAGCTCGGCGTTTCTGAATCTCTCGGCTCCGCTCGGAGCCCAGCTGGTGGGAACAGAACGTGTAGTCATGGGACTGTCATCGTGTGCTGTCCAGGTTAACATGTAGCATTTCTATTACTATTAACAGACTTTCTGCTCCTCACTCCATCTGTTCTTCGAAATAATTGCAGTTGTACAGACCATGCCTTCGCTCCAGGCAGGCTCTGGGGAGAGGATAGTGCTTTTATGCAAAAAAAAAAAAAAAAAAAAAAATTATAAAAAAAAAAAGAAAAGAAAAAAATGGGGAGGAAAAAAAAAAGTGTTAAAAAATAACAGCAAACACGAGAATAGAGTGCAAGTGAAGCTAACAGCAGGCTCAGAATTGGGGACAGATTGTGGCCTAGAAAGGTGACAGCGCACGCGGCCGGGGTCCGGCAGGGCCAGACCCCAGTGGGGACAGGAGCTGGGGTCAGCACCCTGAGCCCGGCTGGCCCCGGGGGATTTTTCTCTCTCCTCACCTGCCAGCCACCCTAAGAGCCACAATCCCTCACCTTCCACCTAAAGATAGCAAAGCCCGAGCCGAGCCGAGCTAATCCTGGCTGCTCATCCTGCGCTGCTCCCGAGGCTGCTGCAGCCCCCCAGAGCCACCCCAAAACCCCTGTGCGGTGCCCCTGGACCCTGCCAGGCACTCCAAACACGGGGGAGATGGTTTTGAACTGCTTGCAAGCAGTAGAGCAGCCCGAATGTGGTGATTTTGGGGTTTTTTAATGCTGAAATCCCTCCTCGACACAGGCTAACAGCATTAGCTGCTGTCAGGGCTGCAGACGGGAGCCAGCCCCGAGTGACACGGGAGCTGCTCAGCTTTACAAGCATGAACCAGCCCCAGGGATTTTGGGAGAGGAGGAAAGTGGCTTTAGATCAGAAAATTCCTCCAGTGCACAAGAACAGGCAGCATCTTGTTGTGCAAAGGGAAGGGAGGAAGGGAGAGAGGGAAGAAAAAGCCACTTTTGGGTCACCGCGGATGAAAATTTGGGGTAAGGAAAAGACCCCAAAGCTTTGTCGCCCATTCCTGCTTGGCTCAGGCCATGGAGGAGCTGCTGGAGAGCAGACCCTGCGCAACCTATCAGTGTCATGGAATCATGGAATGGTTTGGGTGGGAAGAGACGTTAAATTCCATCCGGTTACATCCCCTGGGCAGGGACACCTCCCACTGTCCCAGGGTGCTCCAGCCTGGCCTTGGACACTTCCAGGGATCCAGGGGCAGCCACAACTCCCCTGGGAATTCCATCTCATCCCCTCCCTACCCTCCCAGCCAGGAATCCCTTCCCAATATCCCACCTATTCCTGCCCCTGGCACATTCCCTGTGTCCTGTCCCCCCATCCCTTGTCTCCAATCCCTCTCCAGCTCTCCTGGAGCCCCTTCAGGCCCTGCAAGGGGCTCTGAGCTCTCCCTGATGCCTTCCCTTCTCCAGGCTGATGTGTGACACCAATTGGGTCACCCTTCCACGGCCACCCCTCCCCGCTTCCTCACCCCAACATTTAACCATTGACAGGAGCTGCTGCCCTCCCAAGGACTCAAATCCACCTCTGCACCACCCAGCTTTGCCCCCCACATCCCTGGGAAGGGGCGTCCTTGCTCTGCTCCTCCACCCGACACAGAGCCGGAACAGCAGAGCTGGTGGCAGGTGACAAGAGCCCTGCATTTTGTGTTTTCCCTGCTAATTGTTTCTAGAGGGGAAGTAGCAGCGAAATATCCAGTTATTCCTGCAGAAAGCATTAGCTGCTCCAATTAGGCACAGGTTTAGGAAACTCGCTCCGAGCAGGCAGCGACTTTTCCAAGAGGCAGGCAGGCAGGAGAGGGATTTTGTGCGCTGAGGATACACACGGAGCTCAACAGATCCCGCCGAGCCGGGGCTGCACAGGAATTAAAGACTTATCCAAATGAAAGCAAATAGGGTGTTAAGCGACACACATGTAGAGCGAGCGGTTTCCTTGGAAACCAGCGCACATGGAAGCAGCACACATGCAGTGCTCCGGCATTTTCGGCAGTGCCGGGGCGGCCTCAGAGCTCTGCCCTGCCAGGGATGCCCGGCTTGGGCTGGGCATGGAGCTGGATGAGCTCAGGGGTGTCCATGTTGGTGTGACCATCCCGTTGGCATCCATTTATGGATGAAAAATGGATTAAAATGTGCTTTATTCTGTGAAAGGGGGGGATGGATGGTGCTCAGCTTTGCCGTAGGAACTCCATCCCAAAACTAAGGAATGGTGACGGGCCAAGCCCCAGCCAGGCCCAGCCCAGCGCCCGCTTCCCAACACAGGGAATGGAAAGGTTTGGATGGATCCAGTCTGGATCCTCCCAGCTCGCCCATCTCTCAGAGCTGCTCCTTGTCCGTGTCCACCCAGAGCACGGGATGTTCCCTGCACCACACCCTCACCACTCAAGGGACAAAGTGAAATTTTCAGCTGCCCCATTACCACCCACATCCTTGACAGCTCCTAAGGAATTTCCCCAGATGCCAAAGGAAATCATGGCATGGACAGGTTGCCAAAAACCTGTCCAAAAAACCTTTCACCTCCTTGGGAGCTGCAGCCTGGCATTGCCACAGCCTGGATTACCCTGCTGTGAAGGATTTTGATGACATGAAATGATCCAGGCTGGTCCCACTGGTATGGAGATGGGATGGGGGATGGAGCCAGGGGAGAGCTGGGTTTATGCAATTACAAACAAGAAAACTTTAATCTACCCCAAAACCACCTTCCAGAGCAGGGCAGGAGCTCCTGGCTGGGCAGGGAGCTGGGAAGAGCACCCAGAACACTGGGAAACATCATCCCAGTTCTCCTCAGGGATGCCTGGAGGGTCCAGCTCACGTCTCACCAGTGCAGGAGTCGGAGGTGGAAGCGCCGCCAGCACCAGCTGAGATTTGAGATCAATCTGGGCTTTTTTCTTGGCTTGTCCCCAGTACTAAAAAGTTTCTATAACAGGCACCGACTTCGCAATTCTGCTGCTGCTGCCTCACCAGAGAGAAATTCCAGTTCCTTCCTCGGTGGCAAAGAAATTGTTTGCGACCGATTTGTGTTGTGGCTTCGGGAAGGAGCTGAGGCAGGATTTCACCTCCTCGTTTTCCACCTGCGCCTCGCCACTTCCACGGGCAAAAAAAAATTAGGTCAGCAAAATTAACCCTGCTCCGCAGGACTTGCCCAAGGGGACAAGTGGCACCTGCTGAAGGCTTGACCCAACTCTCCCAGGCCTGGCTCCCGCTACCCAAGGGAACTTCATTGAATTTCCAACTGCAACTCTCCCCATCCCTCTGCTCTCCCTCGGGGCTCCCTCACCGGCCAAATGTTTATGCAGCCTAATGTCCTAATGAGGATTGATTCATCCAGGATGGTTAAGGAGTGTGTGTGAAAGGTCTGTTCCCAGATTAAGGGCTTGGGATGCTTTAAGGAATGGATTATTTGCTCTGGAAGAAGAGTTTGTTTTCCCTTGTAGTGAATTCGAGCTGCAATAAAACAGCGATGGGGGTGTTACACACCCAACACAACCAGGCAGAAAGTGGGATAAATATTCCAAAGGGTCCGTGGTGCTGCACATGCAGGTGATGGTGCCCCTGGAGCACTTTTGGGGAGGGAGGGGAACAAAAGGAGCTGCGAGTCCTCAACCAAAGACCCCACTGTAGTTCTGCTTTGGGTTCCCCAAACTGAGTGGATTCCACCTAAATCCTCAAGGGAAAAACACTGGGGAATGGGCCCGCACATCCCAAATCCAGGAAGGAACGGACTGCCCGAGAACCGCTCGCTCCAGCCGCCGAGCTGCCGCCCCGTGCCCCCCTTTTCCCCCCCGGGAGCTGTTTAGCACCGCTCGAGCCTAATGAGCACCACGCACTCGTCCCCCGGCTGGGGACACCGCGGCCAGCCCTGCTCTCCGCGGGCAGGGCAGCCGGGATGGACTCGGGAAGCGACACATTTCCCGAGCCGAGTGTGAGGAGGAGGAGGAGGAGGAGGCGGCGAGCGGCCGCGGTGGCAGAGCGCAGCCTTCCAGCCCAATTACTATCACGCGGGGGGACACATGGATTGGTGACATTTGACATTTTCTACACAATATTTTGATGCAGAATGGCACCTCCGTCACAAATTATTTTCCAAAACTTGGCTTGGGTTCTGATGGGATTTTTTTAATTTTTTTTTTTTTTTTTTTCTTTTCTGGGGGAAAAAAAAAAAAGAAAATAAAAGCGTCGCACGGGGGTGGCATTTGCAGGTGAGCAAAAGGAAGGGTCATTGTGACCCCTCTGTGAGCAAATGTGGCTGTGCCACCAAGTGGGAAAACAAAGGGGAAAATGCACCCAGAAATTCCAGTCTTTGCTCCCATGCACCCACAAGGTCCTCGGGGACCCTCAAAAGCTTTTTGCTTGCTTCCTCCGGTGATTCCTGAGATGTCTCAGCCCGGGAGCATCGGGGGACCAGACCCCTCCTGGCAAGGCAGGGGTTCTCAGCGCTGGGAATTGCTGAACTCGGTGCTACCAGACACCTCGGCGAAGCTGAAATGACTTTAAATGCCTAAACATTTTAAAACAAACCCTGGAACAATTCAGCTCCGAACTCCTTGCCTGCTTTCTCTCCCTCCTCGCTCTCTCTCTCCCATTTTTACGGTTTCCAGAGCTGTTTTACGCCTCATTACCTGCACACTGTGAGTGATGTCTGTCGGTCCTAGAGCTGTAAATACCTTAAATCATGCTTCATTAAGAATATCTCTGGTGCTATTAAAGAGCTATAATAGACAACGAGTTAACAGATGATTAAATATGAACTCCATTTGTGTCACTCACCGCGGGCAGGAAGAGGCTTTAAGTTTTTTAAACTCGCTCTCATTATCTGGGGAAGTGGCGGGGATGGAGGGGGATGGAGGGAAGCTCGCCTGGGATGAAGGGATGCTGGCTTGGAAATGTGAGGATGGGGATGGAGGAGGGCTCATGTGGGGATGGAAGGAGGCTGGAATGGGATGGAGAGACGTGGACATGGAAATGGAGTTGGGGATGGAGAGGTTTCCGTACAGGATCAAAGGATGCTCACACAGAAATTGGGAATTGGGGATGGATGGATGCTCAGTGGAGATGGAGGGACAGGAATGGAGGGATGGGAATGGAGGGGAATGGAGGGGAATGGAGGGAGGCTCACCTGAGATGAATAAAGGTGCATGTGGAAATGGAGAAGATGAAAGGATGTCCATATGGAAATGGAAGGATGCTCACATGGAGATTGAGGGATGGGAATGAAGGAATTCTCACATGGAGATGGAGGGATGGAAATGGAGAAATCCTCACATGGAGATGGAGGGATGGGAATGGAGGAATCCTCACATGGAGATGGAGGGATGGAAATGGAGAAATCCTCACATGGAGATGGAGGGATGGGAATGGAGGAATCCTCGCATGGAGATGGAGGGATGGAAATGGAGAAATCCTCACATCGAGGTGGAGGGCTGATCCTGTGGACATAGAGTGATGGTCGTGTGGAGCTGGAGGGATGGGAATGGAGGTGGAGGGATGGGAATGGAGGGGAATGGAGGGAGGCTCACCTGAGATGAATAAATGTGCATGTGGAAATGGAGAAGATGAAAGGGTGTCCATATGGAAATGGAAGTATGCTCACATGGAGATGAAGGGATGCTCCTGTGGAGATGGAGGCATGGAAACAGAAGAAGCCTCACATGGAGATGGAGGGATGGGAATCCTCACAAGGAGATGGAGGGATGGAAATGGAGGAATCTTCACATCAAGGTGGAGGGCTGATCCTGTGGACATGGAGTGATGCTCGTGTGGAGCTGGAAGGATGGGAATGGAGGGGGATGGAGAGAGGCTCGTCTGGGATGAAGGGCTGCTGGCTTGGAAATGAGGGGATGGAGAGGGGCTTAGGTGGGGATGGAAGGAGGCTGGAATGGGATGGAGGGAGGCTGGAATGGGATGGAGGGAGGTACAGAGGGAAATGGAGTGATGGGGATGGATGTTTGTATAGGATGAAAGGATGCTCATATGGACATGGAGAGATGCTCACATGGAGATGGAGGGATGCTCCTGTGGACATGGAGGGATGGGAATGGAGGAATCTCACATGGAGATGGAGGGATGTTCCTGCGGACATGGAGGGATGGGAATGGAGGAATCCTCACATGGAGATGGAGGGATGTTCCTGCGGACATGGAGAGATGGGAATGAAGGAATCCTCACATGGAGATGGAGGGATGCTCCTGTGGACATGGAGGGATGCTCGTGAGGAGCTGGAGGGACAGGAATGGAAGATGCTTTGGGTGGAGATGCCTCTCATGGGGGTGGAGGGTTGGAAGGATGTTGTGACTGGAAGAATGGAATGGAAGAATGTTGTGGAATGTGTGGAGGTGGAGAGAGGGGGATTGAAGGATGGTGGAGGGATGGGGATTTGGGGATGATCACCTGGGGACTGAGACACGAGTGGAAGGATGCTCATAGAGATGGAGGGATGAGGATTTAGGGATGCTCACATGGGGATGAAGGGATGCTTGAGAGGGGATGGAGGGGTGTTCCCATGGAGACAGGGATGCTGGCCCTAGGGAAGAGGCACAGGGACACCCCAGAACCAGGAACACCCAGGAGTCCTCAGCTCCCCCACTTTGTGACTCCAGGCAGATGATCCTTGCCTGGGTTTTCCCAGCTGGGGTCTGGTGGCCAGAGATCACAAAGAAAATCAAATAAAGGAGGAGACGGACAATGAGGAGATGCTTTGTATGGGACAGGATGAGCACCTGGAAGAAAAGTGGATGGGATGGGGGGTGCAGGGATACCTGGGAAGAAGGGCTGGAGGGCAGCAGCACGGATGGAGATGAAAAAGGGATTGAGCACTGCTGGCTCTCCAATACCAGAATAGCTCAGCACAAACGAATTGCCAAAGCACAAATTAAATAATAATTAATACCATTAAAATCCCATGAGCGCACAAAAATACTGGGGAAAATTAAATAATGAGTGTTTTCTTCTCTTCTGGATTAGATTTTGCTCTGTGAAAAGAGTATTTTCACAGGCTGCAGCACAAGTGGAATTATCCCACTGTCATAATCCTGGCTTCCCACTGGGATCAGGGCTGTGGATGGTGCTGAACATCTGGCACATGTGTCCCAAACTGGCCACGGAGAAGTGGAGCTGGAAAGGGTCTGGAGCCCCAGGAGAGGCTGAGGGAGCTGGGAAGGGTCTGGAGCCCCAGGAGGGGCTGAGGGAGCTGGGA